>JAFBJQ010000998.1:0-308921 GCA_016785345.1 Trinectes maculatus
TCTGACTGGACCAGGAGCCTGGTTTGTGGAGCTTCACTTTTCGGGGACATCTGCAGGGTTTTTGCTCAGTGTCATCAGTGTCATGCTAATTGGGACAACAGCAGAGGCCATAGAACATAACAGGCAGCCTACCATACTGTAGGTCCATGCTGCAAGTTATTTTAGTTTCCTATCCCTCATAAATGTCCCGTCACTTTCCAATTTGTGGAGCCTATTCATGCACTAAACCAGGCCATAAAGATCCTGAGATCTGCCATTAAAATCCACATTTATGGCCACTGTCCCTACATAACATATGGCCGTCTCCACGCTGGCTTTATCTTCCAGAGACAGCACAGGGCCTTATCCTGCTGTAGTAAGCACAACCGAATCTATCGCTGAGCACATGTTAACAGTGGAGCACGCAGGCAAGTCTCGATTTTCTCCACTGGCAGGAAGAGCAATTATCCACTTTAGAAAAGGGTCCCTGTGAGATAATGGCCTCACACCAGAGCCCACTCCGACAGAGCACACAGCGCTTTCCTCAGTATCATTCACAATCAGCTCATCCTAATGCAAATTCTACACAAGTGTCAGAAGCAAATAATGAACAAAACAAATGCCATGGTTACACATGGTATAGTGAGTTTAAGTGTGTTTGTTAATACGGCCCTGTGGTTTATTAACAGCCCTCTCTCCATATGAAGTAATGATGCAGTGTTATCTGATGCACTCATTTGATTCCTGCTCTACAGGACGGTTCATACGTTCCCCTTATCTCCCACAGGAAGACATTAAGGACAGGATGTCCACTAACCGGAATCGACACTCGATTCGAGTCCGAGTGTCATCCACATAAAATAGAAACAAGGCGGAGTAAAGCGCTGCAAACATGATGAAATCGTTAAATACAGCAGGTGCCGGCAGCGCAGGTAAAGCTAAGTCGGAGGTAAAGATAAGTCTGGATAATCACTGTATCGTTCAGAGGCCATTTGGTTTATGGTCATAACAATAAAAATCTATGCTTATACCACTGGCCTGTTCAATTCCTCTGTGTCAGTTTCAGGGAGAGGTTCCAGTGTGAGAATGACTGAGACAACTGAGGAAACATCATCATCAGATCAGTGGTTTCTTTCATGTGTTTGTGTGTTTCAGAATAGTTGTTGTGTTCTTTTTTGGACAAATTAAATCACGTTTGTGTGCACCACCCATTCATGTCCAGGTGACCGCACCTTAGTTTTGACCACAGTTTAGGGCAACAAATGAATCTGCTCTAGACGTGAATCACACAATTATTATTGGTATGTATGCTATGGATGGACTATTGATAAAAAGTTTTATTTTCTGTTCTGTGACATACCTCTAGCTTTTAAGGGATATGTGTGTGTGTGTGTGTGTGTGTGTGTGTGTGTGTGTGTGTGTGTGTGTGTGTGTGTGTAGGTGTGTGTGTGTGTGTGATTTAATCACACATACACAGATTTAATCTATTAAAATACTTTAATCCATTAATAGATTTAATCTGTGTAAGAGGTGAATAAATTATTTGACAAATATCCCAGTGCACATTCTGAACACCATATGAGTGGTACAAGCATACATATACATATACATATACACAGACACACATATATATACTGTACATAAATAAAATACACAATCAGAAGATAATACACACATGGACATGAGTGTGGTGCCACAGTGTCGTTATTGTGTCGGTAACAACATTTGCTGTGACTGAACTTTCTGTTTCGGCGCAATAAGAACTTAAGTTCAGTGAAATCGAAAGTGAAAGAGGTGAAGGAGGTGAAGTTGGTCACGCGGCGGCGGGTGCAGATGAGCGCTGCGCTGTTCCTGCGGCGCCTCGTCGCCATGATCACCCGCTTTCTCCGTACCAGAGTTGGCGCTCTCATCGTGCGGCTATGGCGCAGCTGGTGGCGTCGGTTCCACTGCAGACTGTGGTCTCCGTTAAGCCGCCGTGTGCGTTCGGCGCTAGGCTGGAGACAGGATGACGGAGGAGACCGAGCTGAGCCACAGGTACAGGAGGAGGTGGAGGAGGTGGAGAAGCGTGGTGGTGGGACGAGTTCACAAGAGAAGGTCCAGTCTCAGTGTGAGGCTAAGATGTTGCCTGATGATGATGATGAAGATGATGAAGATGATGAGTTTGACAGCGAGCAGTGGCGAGTTGAGACCACAGATGTGTGGTACTGTGATTACGATTCAACCTGGGAGACTGATGAGAGACAGGAGGCCACGGGGGTGAGGGGCAGCAGCAGACCTCCAGCACGGTCCACACATGTGAGTGAGACACAGACAGACACAGACAGATACAGACAGACAGGCACTGGGTCTGGTCCCACTGGGAGAGGTGGTTTCATGGAGGCCTGTTTTCAATTCATGTCACATATCAGCTGTTTACCTGTGTGTGGCCCTGTGATCTGTGATCTAATGACATGGGAGTGGGTCCAGAGAGAGATTCATATGATTAAGTGTCCTGCTCTGTTTATCTGTAATAGAACTGATCTGTAAATATATTCTGTTGAACAGAACAAGTTCAGCCGGTTTGAAAATGCTGCAAGAGACATGTTCAACTACAGACATGGCTACCCTGTAAGTCACACTGACACACACACACACACAGCCTCTCCATATGATATATATATATATATATACATCCTGGTGGCTGTGAAGTGAATGAGGTCATCACAACACCAAAGGACAGTGTCACCCATTAAAGCGTGACAGCTTTAATGGGCTTCAGTCTGTCCACTGATGCCTTTTGTATTTCACCACATTCCCAGGACAGGCTGCAGTCCCGCAACCAGAACATGAACGTTGTGAGTTACACCCACACATGTTGACTAATGGTTGTGCATTGTTTGTGCAAAACACAGTCATTTTTCAAAATAATGTTCAGTAGTATAACTGACTTCCTGTTTGTTTTGTGGAGCAGGCTGACAAGCCTAATTTGGGATTTTACCTGGGACTGAGGCCCTCTTTTCCCGACAGTAGGTCCTACAACCTCTAGATTGTTTGTTTTGTTTTGATCTGGCATTATGATTAAACGCCATCTGTTTCACTGAAAACACAATATGTCCAATTCTAAATGAATATACTTTGGTTGACATTTTTTTTTGGCATTTCTGTTTACAAGGAGTCTACATACATGAGATCCACGATACATGGCATCAAGACTACAATAGACTGGAGCAGGTACACACTTACATTCAGTGGTAAGTTGCTCTGTAATCGCAAGTGTGATGTCACATGTTTAGTTCCTGTTTGTGAGATTTATAGTACATTTTATACCCAAAGGTTGTTCCCGCTGCAAGAACCAGGGATGAACCAGTATGCAAGTGTACTGACAACAGAGGAAATTGAGGTAAACTAGTAAATGCGTCAGCGTTACAGTTGCTGTGTAAAGTGTAAGACATAGTCTAACACACCTCCCATCTCTGCTGCAGGATTTTTGTGCAAACAACACTGCGAAGAAAAACTTACTGAAGTCATACAAGCTCATGTTGGACTTCTATGGCATCGAGTTGTGCAACGAGAACACAGGAAGAGTCAAGAGAGCCACAAACTGGAAGCACAGATTTTACAACCTGAACAAGTAAACCATCTCTGCCAGTAATAAAACACAAGACAGCTCTATGTGTAGCTCACAAACTCCTCGACATAACCCTTTATCTGATTTTCATTTGACATTAACAGGCACCGTCATAACAACCTGCGCATCACTCGCATCATAAAGTGCCTGGGAACCCTGGGGTATCCCCATTACCAATCCCCCCTGGTCCACTTCTTCCTGAGGGAGACGCTGGTCCACGGAGAGCTTCCAAATGTCAAAGAGAGCGTCCTCAACTACTTTGTGTTTGCTGTCCTTGATAAGAAACAACGCAGGAACCTGATTAAGTTTGCGTATTTGCATTATGAGCCGAAAGATGAGTTTGTGTGGTGCCCAGAGAAAATCCAGATGATGTGGTCAGGGCCATCAGAGGCCAAGCCAGAGAGAGGAATGAGTAGACAGTTTGACAGTTACGAGTGGGTCTAACCTTTGAGCATCTAAGGTACAGACACACCAAAGTCAAAGCAAATGAACAAGTCAAAGTGATATCTGTCTCACTGCTGACAAAGAAGTTGAAGACCCTGACCTCCTGATGAGTAATGACATCATTAGTTACAATCAATCTGACCTCACAGCAGCTGGAGGAGGAGGAGGAGGAGGTGGTGATGGTTTCACAGCCAAATTAATATAATGTTCAGCTCCACTGTTAAAGCAGGGAGCAGGGGTTGGTTTTAATGCATAGTCCAGTGATGGAGTGATATCTTTGTTGATTTGTGTAACATATTGAGTACAGGTTATGGTGAGTAGCGTCAGATGGTGGATGTGTGCGAGTGGTGTTTCATTGAAGGGTTGATCGTTCCTTTTCAAAAAAGGGTGGATGGTTTTTAAAGTCTGTGCCTCAGACTGGAGTACTGCTAATTGAAAGGCTTTCATAAATATGTAAACGATAAATATGCATATAAATGGCATTTGTATAACTTTATACTGCTAAGGACAATAAAATCAAAAGCAAGACTCTGGTGCATGTTGGTATTTTACTGTCTGACACGTCTTTCCTTTCAAAGTCAACCACTGTGAGAAAGAAAATAAGTTTCTTATGGTACTTCATAGTAGTTTACACAAAACCATGTACAACAAGTCAAATGTCAAACTGGTTTAATTAGTTGAGCTGAAGCAAACTCCAGACATTTAATTAACAAACATTGATGGGCTCTATACTGTAGATGGTGGACGCCTTCAAACTGCTGCTCAACATTCACACATTTGTGTAACAACAGTATTGTCTTTCCTTTTACATTATCAGTCTCAGATATATGGCTTTTATTAACTCTACTTAGAAAAGTGATTAAAAACATCAGTATGTACACAAATATTTTCATATTTACATATTGCAAAGGATGTGTTAAACTGAATTATTGTTTTAAAAAATGTTTTTACAGGAGAAAAATACATGTAAAAGGACTCAGTGACCTACTTCATACCTGTCCTACACAAGCAAGTTATGATGGCCTTTAGTTTTTTTTCTAAATATGATAAAACAAACTCAAATCTTTAGTGTGACAGCAATAACACAAACATTTTAATAGGAGCAACACAAGTCTGGTAGTTTAATTATTTACAATGATGATTCTGACTGGTTATGAAAGTGTCTCCAACCTGTAAAACACAATTCGTGAGATTAGGACACGTTTTTGTCATTTTCAGCACGTTTATCAGCCTCCTTGGTTACATCCTGTTTACTCCTGTTTCTATCCTCTCTCTTTCCACGGCTTCTGCTTCTGTCCCGTCGATCTCTCTCTTTGTCTCTGTCTCTCTCTTTGTCTCTGTCTCTGTCTTTGTCTCTGTCTCTCTCTCTGCCTCTCTCTTTGTCTCTGTCTCTCTCTTTGTCTTTGTCTCTCTCTTTGTCTCTGTCTCTCTCTTTGTCTCTGTCCTTGTCTCTCTCCTTGTCTCTGTCTTTGTCCCTCTCCTTGTCTCTATCTCTGTCCCTCTCCTTGTCTCTGTCACGGTCTTTGTCCCTGCCTCGATCTTTCCCACGATCGCGTTCTCTGTCGCGCTCTCGGTCTCTGTCCCTCTCTCGCTCCCTCTCTCGCTCTTTGTCTTTGTCTCGGTCTCGCTCTTTGTCTTTGTCTCGGTCTCGCTCCCTGCTTCTGGATCTGTCCCGTCTCCTATCTCGCTCTCGATCACGCTCTTTGTCACGGTTTCTCGCTCTGTCACGATCATCCCTCCTGTCAGAATCTCGATCTCTGGTCTTGTCCCTTTCTCTCTCTCTCTCACGGTCTCGCCTCTTGTCTGTCTCCTGATCTCTATGGCGCTCTCCCTCTGTCTCCCTGTGTCTTTCTGCCTCCTTCCCTCTGCTGCGGTCTCTTTCTCGGCTGCGCTCTTGCTCTCGCTCTCGCTCGAGATCCCTGTCCCGTTCTTTTCCTCTGTCCCACTCTTGCTCTCGGCTCCATCGTGTTCCCTGCACCCTGTCCCATGATGACCTGCCAGCATGAGGACCCTCCCTCTCCCTCTCCCTCCTGCGATCCTCAGACAGCTCTCTCTGTCTCTCTTCGGAGGGCTGTGGAGGAACGATATCAATCTCTCTGTGTCCTCCTTCAAAGCGACTGTAGAGGTCTCCACCACGAGTTTCTGACTCTTCTTGGGTGGCACTGCTTCTCCTCCTAATTTCAGGAGAGTGGTGGCGCCAGTGATTGTCCGTGTGCAGGTCTGGACTGTGGGCTCCCATGCGACTAGGAAGGACTATCGGAGCCTCTGGAGGAGTTGGCAGTAGTGGCCCACTGTGGCGAACAGGTCTAGCTTCATCTGAGTGTCTATCGAAGCGATATCGCTCTGATCCTCCGAAAGGCTGAGGTCTACTCTCCTGAGGTGGAGGACCTCTGTGCTCGTCAAACGATCCTCGATGTGGTGGTGAGGAGTGTGGTCTGGAGCTTCCATACTGATTATGCTGACTGAAGTGTTGTCCACTCACTTCCCCACCGGGAAGTGGACCTCTTCTATCCTCATACTGGTTTGGTGGAGGTCCTCGATAGGCTGGACCTGGCGGGGGGCCCGGATTGTCCTTGAACATATGGTGGGAATTAACAGTTTGGTCCAAATTTAGATTGAAAGAATTTGAGCTGTCTTTGCTGTACTGTTCTGTAGGGCCCCGTGGTTCATCTACAATTGGAGGTTGGGTCCTGAGGTCACTGTAGTGAGATGGCGGGGCTCCCCTTGGCCCAGGGAAGTGGGACGGAGGAGGAAGTCTGTTATCAAAGTGACCAGGGGGTGGACCTGTGAAAGGTGGTGGGGGTCCTCTGTTGGCAGGGAAATTAAAAGGTGGTGGGGGACCAGGGAATCTTGGTGGAGGTAAGCTGCGCTGCCCATCAAAGGTAGGGGGTGGGGGGAGCCCTGGAGGGGGACCTTGTTGTCCAATATGTTGAGGGGGAAGAGAGGGATCAAAGATGTGAGGAGGAGGGCCTCTCTGGGCCACTGGAGGGAATGGTGGTGGTGGTCCTCTGGGTGGCAGGATATTCTGAGGAGGTGGTCCAGGAGGGGGCTGCTGTTGTGGCAGGAGGTCATTGCGTGACCACTGGCTCTGATAGGGAGGAAATGCAGCTGGAGGTGGACCATATTGTTGATTCCTGTCAACTTGTATCGGAGGAGGAGCTCGTACAGGAGGAGGAACATGGATGGGCGGAGGGGGTCCCTGCATAGGAGGGGGCCCTGACATTGGAGGAAGACCTTGCATGGGTGGTGGCAGAGACATTGGTGGAGGCCTCATCATCATGCTTTGTCCTTGCATTGGATGAGGTGGGGGGAAACTGGATGGAGGAGGGATGTCAGCTGGAGGTCTGTACTCACTGTCGAAGGCAGATGCTGGCATGTGATGCAACAGATGATGAGGCTGAGTTTCTAATGCTGTTGTGCTCTGAGTAAGCACTGGGATTGTTGATGTTACTGTAGAGGGGTTTTCAGATTCTCTATAATAGCTTATACTCAGTGCATCTTGGCTATTCTCATAATCTGAGTCTCCACTAGCTTTTAAAATACTGGCAGCGTTTGGCCAAATACTGTACTTGTCCTCCAGTTCTTTCTCAACTGGATCAGGTTCCTCCCTTTTCTCTTCTTTTTCATCCAAGTAGTTGACCTCCATATCAGGTTCCACCTCCTCTCCTAATAAAGGAATTGACACCTCTGCCTCGTCTGACTCCATGAAGGGTAGGGTCTCACTTTTCACTTCCTCTTGAGGAAATGTTGCTTCTTCACCTTGTGATGAGTCAGGGAGTTTGGGAACATCAGGTAGCTGTGTCTCTGGAGGAGGAGTAGAATCTGCCAACAAAGCAGAGGTCTCTTCCTTCTCCTCAGGTTCATCTGTCGGTTTTGTACCGCCTGATGACTGGCGAGGATCCCTGCTCTGGCGAGGATCCCTCTTCTGGTTTATCAAGGGAGCAACCGATGAAGACTTTACTAGGGCCTCCACCTTTTTGCCAAGCTGCAGTAGTTGACTATTGGCCAAAAGGGATTTGGTAGGCTGAGATAAAAGTGTGTCTGGCAGTGTCTCTGAGACACCAAGTGTCTCTGTGGATGATATTTGCTGATCATCTTGTTTTTGGAATGTCTGCTCACCAATCTGTTTCAAACTCTCCAGAATCTTTTGTGGGTCACTTATACATTCAGCTTCAACCTTAGCTTGACCAGGGATCAAAGTGTTCACTTCTTCAAAGATGGAGTCATCCTCTGGGTCATATGCCACATCATCAGCGTCACTTGAAACCACCTCAGGAAGCTTGAGGACTTCAGGCTTGCAGACTATCTCAACAGGCTTCCTGAGCACATTGTAACCCCTGCTGGGGTCATACTCTTCTTCCGGGTCATACGGTCGGTCGTCTTCATCCTCCTCCACTGGTGTCTCACTGGACATCTGTCCATACTGCTTCACAATAGGGTCCAGCATTGTACTAGATGGAATGGAGAGTTCCCCACCTTGATCAGATGGCGAGTTAGAAGCATCTGCATCATGCTTTTTCTTCCGAAAAAGAGTGTTGAGGATGGTCTGAAGAGGAGTGGCAGCTGCTGCAGAAGAGGAAACTGAGCTGGACGAGGACGGGGAGTCCTTGTCCGTGGTAGTAGATGAGGGTTGAGCTTTGACTGAAGGCAAGAGTGAAATAGCTGAAGAGGTTGTCGCAGTGCTGCTTGAAGTTTCAGACGAGCTGGATGGGGGTGATCCTGGAGGAGTTGTGCTGAAGGGGATTTCAAGACTCTGCCGTGTACTTCTGTCTGATCTGACAGAGAGAGGTGGCTTTGAAAGGCCAGGTTCATCAGCATCTTTAGTTTGAATCCTGGGGCGTTTCTCTTCAGTTTCCAGCGGAGCACCAGCACGTTTTCTGTCCTTCTGGCAGATCAAAAGCCCCAAGAGGAGGTTGGGACGTGCAGGTTCGAGCCCTGAAAAAAAACAAGAAGTCTTTGTTTTTAAAAAAATCTAAAATGTATGTGCTAAATACTGAAACAAGAAATAAATTGAAACGAGAGCTTCTGAAGAATTTACACAATTAATACAGAGAATTCTTTGTACACAAGGTTTGCTTTGCCATAAAGCCTAAATGCTTTAACATTCCAGGCTGTAATTATATAGGGCATGTGTCCATTATAGCAATAAGCCAGCTAGACCAGGTAGAGAATTAATTTTATTTTTATTTATTATTATTGTCTACAAAACTAATAAAACTTTTCTAAACATAACCGGTGTTGGTTATTGAAGTGATGTGTAAATCTCCGACAGACTACAAGATACAAAAATTAAATTACGGACATGAAAGTACTTGTTCATATGTTTTTTTTTCCCTTATGCACACTGTGCAGGGGTAGCTCGAATGATGTTTGATCCCTTCTGAGAAGTATTTACCACCACTGCCGTAGTCAAGTGGTGCTATCTGTACAATTGTGTTCAACTGCTGATTGTTTATTTAGGAGGTGCAGCAACAGTGCAGCACACAACATCAGTAGCAATATGGTGACTGACAAGTTACCTCATTGCATGAAATGATCACATTTATTTACTTACTGAGCCAAGTCTTAAGACACAACAGGCTGAAACTGGACTCTGGAGATGCCAACAATCTCCAATGCAACTTTCTTTATTAAAAAATGGGTGACACAAACTGACACACAGCATAGATGACAGTGGCATTAACATGTATTGGAGACTTAACAAAAAGTGTGAGTGCCCCCTACAGTACAAACCCATGAATCAAACAAGCTCTCATTTCAACCCATGTCAAATATGTGAATAGAGAAATATACTCACCACATGTACAAACAATAAATAAAGCAAAAAATAAAAACACCAAGTTTAATGTCTGCAATTTCCTGAAACAGCTTACCTGGCCCATCAAATGGTAACAGTTTGGAGGGTAAAGGGTCTTTTGAGCCCAGTGGGATGAGATAGAGGTCTTTGATGCGGCGGTTGTTGTTGGCCACCACGCCAAAACGTTTCCTACTGCTAAAGTAAGAGAATAGAGACACATATGCCACCTCCTCTTCCTCTGTGGCTGGGTGGAAACGGATCAGACACAGTTCCTGCACGCACAAGATTTTAGAAAAAAAAGAGTAAACATCAGAATCTACACATTTTGATGTAAACATTCTTTTAAAAGCTTATATTTCCACAAACCTTTGAGAGTGACGTTTTTAGCTTCCCAACATAGTCCCACACTGTGTTTGGAGATATCCGTCCTCCAATATGAATGGTGTCTGGCAGATCCTGCACAATGTTGACAAAGCTATGAATGATGCCTCTACATACACTGTTCAATGATGGGTTTGACAAATGACCCGTAATCATTCATTTTCAACCCTGTCTTCAATAATAAACCAAAATCACTAACCTCCTTAAGTTGGTCAAAGGATCCTGAGACAAGGTAGGCCTTGGTCACAAACTTAGCCACTGAGTGCATGTTGATAAATCCCTTCCAAATCTTTTCTTGGCCATGGAGGAAAATTGCTGTCTCCCCCTCAAGAGGAGGCTCAGGTGCACTGTAAAACCCAAACCAGTTTTCCTTTTAGAAAAATGTCAAGTTTGATCATAATTAAGCACATATACAGCTTTTCTAAACAAGATGACAATGACTGTGGGCATTTATACACACAGACACACATACACAGACAGACACAGACACACACACACTCTGTGATATCAAACATTATAGAGAACATCTTGCTATTATACCGACATTAAACACCTTGTTTTAGATGGTTTGGAGACAGCCACTGAAGATGGTGAATCTGGGGGCATAGGCAGTGGT
Organism: Trinectes maculatus; assembly: GCA_016785345.1. Classification (NCBI taxonomy): domain Eukaryota; kingdom Metazoa; phylum Chordata; class Actinopteri; order Pleuronectiformes; family Achiridae; genus Trinectes; species Trinectes maculatus. Next base: position 10,825 of record JAFBJQ010000998.1, read on the forward strand.
ACCTTGGGTCCAACCTCCACAGGAACACTAATAGGAGCAGGGAGTGGTTCAGCTACACTGTTGGTGGGCTTTTCTGCAGCAGTGTAGGTGACAGTCACACCAGAGCTGTGCCTGGCCATGCGTGGGTCTCTGCGGGTGATGCTGACAGAAGAAACAGTAGGGGCAACGGGTGCAGGAGTCTGAACTGGAGGTGTCAGCATGCTGAGGTCCTCCTGGTACAACTGCTGCTGCAATTCGGTGACATCACTGTTAGCCTGGTAGGCAATGGAGTCCTGGCCCCCAGGAGAAACATCACCTGACCTGGATGAATACTGCTCTTGTCTATGAGGTCTACTTTCAGGCCTCTTAGACATTTTGGCTTTTTTAGCTGCTGGCTCATCTTCCATCTTCTGGCCTAAAGTGCAGGATTACAAGAAACACTGATAAAGTTATCTGTTGTATAACTAATTAATTACAGGATGTTCACTTCATGTCAGTCTCTAATTTACCTGTGCATATTTTACAGTTGAGGTCAAACAGATGAGTCCTGTGTTCTGAAGTAGTGTCTTTGAGCATACTACTGAAAACGTCTGCCATGTTGCCACCACCACTCCCCTCCATAGAAGAGGACTGTGCAGAAAGTGAAGGAGTGGAGCCAGACTCATCTTGGTCCTGAGGCAAACAAACAAAACAAAACAGATGATAATCACTCACTTCCCATCCATAATTCTTGATCACTAAGATGTGCACCACTGTAGTTTGTGCAAGGTAAATGCAAGAAAGTTGAGTATCAAAAGGTGGTTAAGAGAAATGAAACTTCAGATACAAATGGGACAGTTGGCAAGACGCCCAAAGTGTGATATCTTTATTATTGTTTTACTAATCATGCAAAATTGAAAGGTTGTGAAGCAAGAGAAGAACCGCATGCCACCACTTACTGCAGCAGAAGCCATGCGAGAGGAAGTGATAGCAGCCATACATACATCTGCATCAGATGTTGGTGGAGCATCCTCTATTTCCATGCTGTTGCCCAGTCTGGACTGCCCTGAATGAACTCTTGTACTGATGGACTGGGACGACAAAAGGCAATCATACAATTTGGTACATTTTTATATTCTCTGTTCAACAGACTGAGCTCAGACAGCTCAGCGCGGTGCTTTTTAAACCCCTTAACTTCACGTCGTTTCCTTGTGCTTACTGTTTAATGAACAAATGATCATTTACCTCAGAAGCATCAGGTTTCCTCCATTCAGAGATTTCTTTAGAAAGCAGCTCCTCAGCACTTAGCCTCACCAGTCTGTAGGGACTCACCTCGCCACCCATCACCCTGTAGAACAGGCCCTGGTACAAGCATAGCACATAAGTTATTTTATCAACATCAGAGAAGATTGGGTTCTCCTGACTCAAAACAAAATCAAGATTTCTACCACAACGTTTGCACATACTCTTCACTTACTTTGTTTTTCGGGTCTTTCAGGTTGAACATGAGGGACCTGTACTTATTCTTGTACTTGCTGTCAGTGTTAAGACAGAGGTTGAACATTTCTTTCTCGATTCCAACGGCAAGCCTCGCAACCTCGCTCTCAGTCATTTTCAGATCATCACTGTCGCTCACCCTGGAAGTAAGAAAAACAACAGCTGATGCCCGGCTGTGCTTAGGCAACGATTTACTATTTACTAATTATTTTTTACAGATGATGTTGATAATGTGGACAGAGTTGAGACTCACCTCTTGTACAGGATGTCTGTGAGCGAGCGGCGGATGTTCTTTCTCATCTGGTTGTTGGGTGGAGGTGGCATGGGGGACACAGGTGAGTGTGAGTGTGAGGACCGCGATGACGATGACGAATGCCTGGAGGACGTTTTAGAAGCTGGAGATGAGTGGACTCTAGAGGACGAGGTCGACGGACTGTGGGAATGGGTATCCTTTTGTTGAGGTTGCTTCTTAGGAATGGTGAAGTTGGATTTGACAACTCTCAGCGCTCCTGTGACATGGATTGGACCAGCCGGGAAGGGAGGTGGGACGTGAGCAGGTGGTGGGGCTGGTTTCTTGGACTTTGCTGGAGTTTTAACTGGGGATGTTGCAGGTTTTTTGGACGTCTTTGTGTTGGCTGATTTATGGGAAGACTTCTTGCCCTTAGGAGAAACCTTTGCCGCTTTTGTGGCTGGAGACCTTTTGTTCCCCGGGGGTTTTTTGTTTCCTGTGACTGGTGTTGCAGATTCTGGGGAAGATTTCTCTGGAGCTGTGGCTGGTTCCTTCTCCTTTGGTTCCTTCTCACTCTGCTTCTCTTCTCTAGGTGGTGCTGAAAATACACAACAAGAACCCAACATTTTAAAAACATGCAGACACACAAAATCAGCAGACATTTACTCTCACTGAAGAGAAACAGTTTCTATAAATTGTTAAGACGACAATTATTGAAAAAAATGACTACTTCCCAGCTGATAAAACTAATAATACAAATCGATACAGTAACATTCATACTGAAAACTTATAGTCAGTACTAAACAGTTGACATTACTATTGTACACTTTAAACACACTGCAGTCAACTATATGAAATAAATACAACTGCTGACGACACTGGGCAGATGTATAGTCCCTCTTTATTTGTACCAGTGACAGCAGATGCACTGTGCTATACATGTATATTTGAGGGATTCTGCCCCCCCCCAGTAAAGTAAATAAAATTTAAGTGTAATTGATTCCCCCTTTGTAAGTCAACCTAAATCTCAGTGCCCATTCATACACACAGAAGGGAGGAAGCTATTGCACATGAGTTTTGAAATGCAAACTTTTTGAGTTACTGAAAAAAAAAATATTTGGCACAAGATGCATGCAACATCATCTATGTTGATGTCAGTCTACTAATGCATTAAGTATCTACGGCCATGGTTGAAGAGTTTCATAATAATAATATTGCTTATACTGAACTTCTCAGCTAATAAGAACAATCCCCATCATCAGCTGGTTAAGGAATGAGGTCTGACACCAAAAGCCACATAGACCATGCTTGTTAATACTGTCATCTGTATTCACATGTATTTTGTACATATGAATACGTTTAACCATCACTATTATATTAACTTATATCAATTTGCATCAAGACTAATATGGCAACACACAACTTGACACATCTGTCTTCAAACTGCCACCTACACTAACTAGTAATTAATGTGCCATCTCCATGTAGCTGTTATAGCCTCAAGTTACGACATCAACTTCAATTGCACACACACACAAAACTAGACATGAAATGTTTGAACCATGATGTTGTTCAAAGCAAAAGCACAAAAGCAGCCACTCACCACCATTTGATGAGGAACACTGATCACATCAAAGTATCACTCAACAAAATGTTGAGACTGTTTAGTGGGCTGTATTTTCCCCAGCAACAGACTGACCCGACAGGAGGCGTTTACATTAACATTCATTCTCTATTCAATCAACATCCTAATTCTGCTATCACAACGCCCAAAGAGGTGAATGAGACTGAAAATATCCACAATTCATTGCAATTAATGTTCCCATCATTGTATAGCAAATCTCATCAGGTATTAATTGTGTGTGGGTCGCCCTCTTCTGAATGTGTGTGCTCAGCCCTGGTCCATCTTCTGCTGTGGCCTTCAATTCCACTGCATTTCCCTGGGTGGTCTCGTCTGGTCTGTTTCACTCGCTGCACCAGAGAATCTTTAATATTCAGCTGTTCAGCATCTGGTTCTCGATGGCCACATCATCCATAGTGTGTGTAGATTAATCAGTTGTATATGTTTGTTTAAGCTAAACTGGTCAGGGTATCCTACAGCAAGCCCACATGGTTCACATAATTAATTGAGGCATCCAAAAATCTGTTATATCACCTTTTATTTTAAAGCCACTTTCCCACCAGATGCATCATTCTTAATATGGATCAAAAAAATTAAATAGAAAGTTAAGGGTAGGAATAAACACATGGTTGTGATAAGAGCTGATATTATCAGGTCAATATGAACCACATTAGCTTCACTGGTCCACATGAACATGGGGCAATACTGAAAACACCTACCTCCTGGAGAATGCGAGGGAAGGACCTTTTGTGGGACAAACAGCTGAGGTGATGACCCCGTGGAGACTTGTACAAGCAGATAAAGCAGGTAATTTAAAGTCATGCTCTATACACACACACAAACACAGGCAGACAGACGAAACCAATTCATCACATTCACACATCTGCTCATTAAGCATCAGTCTGCTGAGAGCTCTGAATTTGGGTTACTGCCCTCAATTAGCCTCTACAACGTTTCTGAATGACTTTCTATCTACAAACCTGCTCGTCAACTCTAAACCATTCAGCAGAGGAACTTCAGCAAGAAATGGAACTCCAAAAAGGCTGAGGGACTTACAACACTCACAGTAAAAGTCGCAGATGCAGCAGTATCCTGGCTGTAGTCTGTGTTTAGATCTATAAGTGCTGGATACAATAATTCCCATAATGCCCTGGGCCCGCATCTGTCAAACTACTGCCTCTAGATTTTATCAGTGTTTCCGTAAGCAAATTGAAATCTAACCAAAGCTGACAAAGCCCCGATGACATAACCTAGGGTCAGTTTCCCCAGACATTTTGAAACTCACCCAGAGAACAGAGTAATTGTTTTCACAGAATCGTTAGTACTTCTCTTTGACTAATGAAATTATTCGGAGGTGTAACATCTACAGAGTGCCCTTTTCAAAATAAATGTCTTTTGCATTATTAAATACTTACCCAACGGCACAACTGACACTTACCTTTTCCACAGCTGCCAACATTTCATTGAGTAACAAAACCATCACAGTGATTATACTTAACACCTTGAAGAGCAGAGAAAGATCTAAAGTACAGATGAGATCCTGTTCATCCCCAAATGTACGGATAATTTCTAAAATATTTTAGCAAGACAGGAACCACATTTATCATAAAAAAACAACGTGGTTTCGACACAGCTTTAGACCTTCAAAGAGATACATACACTTTCTGTTTAACACTGTTGGTGATATGGGTGTAGTCTTTTCTGGTGTTACTGCAATGTAATTATGGTCGCTGGACCACGATGCAGTGGCTGGCGGGGGTGGGTGTTCCTCAGCATGCTCATCTTCATCATCCTCATCTGGATCAGGACTGTAGTCTTCGTCAGAGTCTGACTCGTCTCGGTTCATCTTCTGCGTCTTCTTCCCACCAGAAGTGCTCTTCTGGGTGGATGGAAGAAACAAACAATTAGGCCTCTTAGTAACAATACTCAGGAAGCATGGTATGAACAGCACAGTCAAAATAGAGAAATGTCTGACAAGCTATTTTGGCTTTTGGATGCATTTATGAATACTCCAGGCCCCAAACACCTGCCTTGTTTGTGTTAGCATCTATGCTGCTACAAGCAAAGACATATTGAAAAATGTAGATTATGACCTGAATTATTCTTAGCAGGTGGTCTGGGCCACTGTGCCAGAAATTATAGTTAAAAGTTGTGATAAAACATTTCTCTACAGAACATTATTATTCCGTCACACCATTAAACGGTCATGGTCACAGTCCTTGGGCCACACAAACTTGCCTTGCAATTAATATGCAATAATCTTTGGTTAACGTATGTAAGAATTAGTTCACGTGATATGAGGATTTTTTTACACTTGTGAAACAGCTTTGTGTTCCTCGCAAACTGTGCTGTACAATAACTATAAATGATACTGCACATTATAAATGTAAATGTGATGTTTAAAAAATAAAATAAAATTTAAAATGCATAGACAGATTCTACCTATAATTGAGCTACTTGTAGCCATGTTTAAAGAAAAAATGATCAAATTACACAATCCATTCAACTGTTTCTATGTAACAATTGTTCATACAAAACAAAATATTAATATCAGGCGTTCAAGATTGGGTTGCAATGGCTATAAGTGAGGCAGTGCAAGACAAATTTGCTTCTTCAAACAGTCAAGCAAATATGTGCACACAAGCTATTTGCTTGCTTGTAAATATAATAACCAACAGCGGTTGATGGTTATTATATTTACTAATATCAAATTAAGTATTTAAATAAAAGTACTAGCATTTTATGCTGAAATGATTTGTCACATGGTTAAAATACAGAGGGGGAGCTAGAACCCAAGCGCTTAATGCTGCAAAAAACAAGAGTCAATGGGTTTTTTTTTCAAATCCCAAATATGAAAAACATACATACATCAATTGTTAAAACTGTGACGTACACATGCTGTGTTTGTCACAATTTAACCTAAAATGTATACATTTTGTACATAGTTGAATGTAAAACAAATTTGCATTCAAATCTCAAAATTGCAGGTATTTATGGGTGTGTATATAAATCCTGTATACTGTGTTAAGATTCAAGTAATCTAGAGACAGAATAGCAGTGTTCAGTATGACAAGTGCTAAGCCCTATTAAATATCTGGCAAATATCAAAATTCACAACAAGAAATTATAACTGAAGTGTAGTCAAGGCATAAAATCAAAACTCCATGCTCTATCACCACAACATATGGCAGTTACACACAAGAACTGAGAATGTGCTCACCACAGCTGTTAATAACTAGAAAATCTGTTCACTACTCGCACAACTTTTACACTTTAGTTAAAAGGCTTTAACATTTCTGCTTAAAAAAAACAGATAAAGACAATTACTTCAGGTTGTCCCATTTACCTTTGGTGTAGACTTGGTTTTCTGTTCCGGCTCTTTAACATCAGTGATGGACTTCATGGCTGCAGCAGCGTGTCTCAGGATACAGTCATTTCCACAGTACACAGAATCAGGCTGGGCATTATTCTCACAGCCAGGCCCGATACATTTTGGAAGAGAAGACCCCTCAGCCCTCTGTTCCATCTTCTCCTCTGACATCTCCACTGCAGGTGTTGTTTTCACCTCCACGTTTGACGCCACTTTCTCCTCTGTGTCTGGTTGTGCTTTCGGCTCTGTAGTGGATGTTGATACCCTCTTCTCCACTGCAGGTGTAGCCTTCTGGGCTGCTTTGGGTTCAGGCGTTTGATGAATGGCCTGCTCCAGTTCAGTACACAATAAAATAATGTCATTCTGTATAGCATTGTCACAAAAACAGACTTTTGGCTAACATTTATTTTACTGATAGGAGCAGTAATTGAAGACATTTTAGATTCAAGTTGTGTGTAACCTCGGGCCTTCAACAATTTGTTTGTCAACACAGATTTATATGTGATGTCATCTTTACAGTGTACGGCCTTTGAGTTTTTAATCTATGCTGCACCCCTCCCCAACCTACACGTATGCAGATAACTGAAGGCGTTTTGAACTTAATCATGGACGGAAGAATAAACACAAATCAAAATGGTGGAATCAAATTGTTAGAAAATAAAATAAAACCTGGGATTATATAAATGACAGTAATGTTTGTGGCATTATTTATATATAAAATTTGCTTGGAATTTTGGATCCTGACAATAATTTAATGAGATTGCTGATGGTATGAAGGTTTATTTAAAGCATTTTTAAATTGAGATCAGTTGCAAGGACCTACCGGCTGAAAGATCTTTATCTTCTTTTTCCCAGTCGGATTCGTAGCTTTCTCTATCCTGCCTTTGATGCCCATGTCCTCTGTGCCCTTTTCCTCGGTTCCAGAGGATGTGGCGGATGGAGTTGTAGTCACAGCCTGACCAGGTGACAAACTGGTTGTGGAGATCACAGGCGCTTTGGACCTCCCAGTCTCCATACATGTCGAGAGGAGAGATGTCGCAGGCCTCACCACCTGGTTTTTCTTAGCAGTGCAGTTGGGGCAGATGTAGTCCTCCCCGTTTCTTTCCATTAGACGCCCACGGGCCTCAGTGATGCCAACACAGTCTCCATGGAACCACTCCTCACAGCGGTCACAGCAGATCATAAACCTACAGGCGACACTATATTTGTAGCACAACATTTTCAAGGCATATACTCGATAAATTCACAAATAATTTCAGGTTTAGATCAGCCAATGTAGTTTGTTACATCAGGTAGTGTGTTAAACTATCTTAGAGGGCTTTGTGGCAAACTCGAATGAGGACTGGGATTCAAAAAATAGGTTGGTAGCTAAAGGCACCATCTGTTTATATTGTTTGCTGGGGCAGTCAGAAGAGGAAATCTGCTATTCTTTTAATAAAGTAAGCCATAACACTGCTCTCAAGGCTTTCTCAGTACTCTACATGTTATCAGTGCTGTCCATAAGCTCCAAATGTCAGCAAAACAGCATAATACTGTACTGTATGTATGACAGCCCACTGCTCACACGTGTGTGATGGGTTAAAAGCAGAGAGCAAAATTACAATGTACAGTGTACTTATACTAAATTGTCAAGCCTAGGCTACTTTTTAGCCATAATCTGGGCCATTATAAATCTCAACAACAAAACAGGTGGACTTGTATTAGAGAAAGTCTCGCAATAGCATACTTACACAACGATAGCACACTGGTTAAACTAAAAAGACACAGTAACAGACACATGTTGTCTATGTTATTACAGTAGTTTGTCATAAATTTGGTAAAAGAGTGGAACTTCTATACATACAAATCACTGTCCTTTGATCTACCAGATTATCTCTAGACAGTAGATTAAAGCAGTGGTTTCCAAAGTTGGGCCCGCCCCCTAGGGGAGCGCTGTGCCATTGCAGGGGGGGTTCACCCTTGCACAACAAATGTGTTTATGTTTTTGTTGTTTTTTTTCCACTCAAGTACTTTGAGGTTTGTGTTATAGTTTGAGATTTGTATTAATTACAAAGTGTGTAATAAAGTGCAATGGATTCTGAAGGATTAATACTCAGACTCATGTATGTGTGCCTGATCTACACTGAACATCACCTATTTATTTTACAACAATTTTTAATTTATTTCCAGTAATAGTCACAACATCATTAGTTGTCAATATTACTGCTGCTGCTAAGATAGTATCGGGTGTTCCAAATCATGTTTTCCAATGCAATGACACCCTATTATATTACGATCCATTAGTTTCTCAACATCATACATTTCATCAGTGGTTAATATTTTTTTCCTGTCACTGTGCCTCATCCCCCATACTTTCTGTCACAAATGTTAGTCTTAGCTTTTTAATTCCTAAATTACACTAACCATCATCCACTACACATGTACACAGCTATAAAAATATGAAATAATTAAAATGAGTGTATATGATGCAGGAGTCAATATATGCAATTACACTATACAGCAGTCGCTGTTAACACATTCCACATAAGACATGCCCATAGCAGACTGTGCTGACGTGCGCAGAGGACATTGGTCCAAACCACTGTTGTTTCAGTAAATTGAATGGATTCATGGATAAGAGGTTCATCCTTCATTGTGGTTATAAGACAGGGTTTTAACAGACATACTGCGCTGTACTATTACACCCATAGAGTGGCTCACAAACATATGGTGAAGAGATGGGCCAGCCTTGCCGGAGCTAACTAGTTAGATTGCTAATGTCATTAGAAGAATAGTAGTAAAATACAAACAAAAAAACATTTTCCCAGCACTGCAGACAGCAGTTTGAAAGTAAGTAAATGTCTGATGGTGAATTTGCTACATTTATACCACGAGAACGCATTTTCAGCCACATCATAAATCAAAAATGAGGTGACAGATACCTTTTGTTGTGTCTCTGACGGCAGATGCAGTAAAGCGCATTGGGGTCATATCCTCCATCAGATTCAATGGATGATGAAGACGACGTGGTAGAAGAGTCGCTTTCATCGTCATCGTCATCATCTTCGTCATCATCATCATCCTCCTCCTCCTGTGTCTGTGGCTTGTGACTGGCTTTGGGTTTAGCTTCCCTCTTGACAGGAGTGATCTTGTTGGCGGGAGTAGGAGCTTTAACAGGGGCAGTGTTCTTATTTGCTGCCCTCTTTTTATTGACATAAGTTCTCATTGGTCCACGTTTTACCACCGATGCTGCAGGCCTGTCCGCACTATCTTCATCATTCTCTTTTTCTATTACCGTTTTGTCATTATCTCCATGTTTATCCTTCTCCTCGGCAACCTGTTTCTTCTCAGGGTCCTGCTCCGTTGGAGGCTCTGCCGTATTGTTACTGCCTATATGTTTGGGGCTAGGATCAATTTTTTCAGATTCTTTCTCCTCATTATCCTTTACCGGGTCCGTATTAGCATCATCCCTGCCATTGTCCTCATTCTCAGAGCTGCCCTCATCATTGACTGTTGCTCCACCACCTCCTCTGGTCTGTCTGCCACCCCGGGTTTTCCGTTGAGCCTGCTTCCTTGCAGCACTTCTCGTCCTCCTCTCTGGTGACTCCACCTTGTCCTCTACAGCCTTGGTGTCAGCATTACCATCAAAGCTGGCCTCTGAGGCAGTCTCTGCATCAGTTGGGGTTTGGGAAGGAGGATCTCCACTTTCTAAACTAGGAGGGGCACTCTTTCTTAACGCCCTTTTGGTAGTCAAAAGGAATTCCTCAAGTTTGTCTGTACGCTTAGACTGCCTACCACTACGCCGTACAGGACAGCGGTTATCAGAGTTACTGTTTACTGCCTCCACTGGCATTTCTCTCTTGGCAACGGTGGACTGACGGAAACCCCAAGTCTTCTTTAACTGAGTGTTGGCCTTGGAAGATTTTTCTGACTCCTCTACTGTCTCTTCAGCAACATTATCATTTTCAGTTTGAAATGGTTCCTTCTGTTCACTATCTCCTTCTCCGACACCTTCAGGGAGGAAAAACAACAAAGCTGTAAAAAAAAAAACCTATAGCATACAACGGTAAGAGTAGAACACTGCCCAAAAATACTTTGGGATCTGGCATATATGTAACTTAAAACTAAATTTAAAATATTGCTTGAGCAACCTCATTCTTGATTTGAAACTGACTGACCCCTACTTATCCAACACTTTCACATTTTAAAAATCACTCAAAGATCATCGAACCTGACACCACTATAGTGCAGTGTAATGACACTCCCACCCCTTTCTCATGAAGGAAGAGAAGCTCATCAAAGGTACCTTGAGAGCAGCTATCCAAACGATCCTGGCTCTGCTCTGGCAGAGGAGCTAGAGAGAGCTCAGGGCTCACAACCTCCTCCATAGATGATAGTCAATCACTACTTTCAAACAATGTCTACAGTTAAGAGAAGAGCACAAAAGACCAGCTATGAAATACTCTTTTCACTTTATAATATGACAAACACTAGAGACATTACTTTGTATACGAATAAGCTAGCTACAGGGATAGCGTGACGTGCTAAAAAGTTAGAAATGTTTCTTTCTCAGAAGAAAATAATCTCATATACAGCACTTTAAAAAAAATCATCTGTGCATTCAACAAACTTAACAAGCATATTAGAAATGCAATGGATGGAGGAAGATGCAATAAGAGTAACGTTATGGGAAACCAGAAGAGACGATCTTTATAAAAAAATTACCATAATCCAATTCTTACCAGTATCAGAATACATTGTTGTTACCCAAAGTCATAAGGAACTATATAATAAGGTATTTACAAATCTGAATGGAAACATAATAGATCTGTGTTAGCATTAAACACCTCAGTAGAACGTAACTGCCTTCTGACTTATGCAAGAACATGTGGGGGGATTTTTTTCCCCTCAGAATGGGTTGCCAGGTAGCATTTTGTAACAGTAGAAATGTTTTTAATGCAAACAATTTTCGTAGTTGATTATTCTCTGTTCATTATATTACTCAAACTGTAGCAACTTCTCTGCATATTCACAGGATCTGTATATCCCCTGTAGTCTAATTCTGCATTTTATTAAGTTATAATGGTAAAAAAGCAGCGGTGGGATCTTTTGAAGAAAAAATTAATGCATTTTAATTAATTAACATGAACAATTTGGTCAAAAAAGTCAAAAGCTAAAACACTACAATTTATAATATACTACAATTAATAGTTAGGTATTTAGGTTCTACAATAAAAGTCTTACTGAGAGACTTAAGTCATCTCTTATTTGATAACAGATGGCATATAACTATGTGCATGACTGGTCAATCACGTTACATTACAAGAAATCTCTAGGGCAATACATGTTATTTTAATGCAAGAGCACATTAAGAAAACACCAAATGTCTAATACCTGCAGTTCAGTAGTGATGGGTAGCAGAGCGTTCTTCAAACTAAACAGTTATTTTCTGCAGTTAACATCAGCCTTGGGAAACGTTACTGCATCTGCCAGAAATATAAATAAAGCATGTTAAAATCAAACTGCACTGCTCCTCACCGAAAACCTGAGATGCAACAATAGTACACATTTAGTTGGTGTTTGCTACCCCAAAACCTTTAATTATGATGTAATCCTCAATCAAAACATGCACCAAATCAGTTTATGTTATTGTAATTTGCCCAATGATGATTTTATGGTCTTGTTAAGAGCAACTGCAAATGGATTAAAAAAAAAACATGACTGCATACTGTGCAACACAAATAAAAAATTATTCCTACAAATTCAAAAGTTATTTGAATTTGCAAGAAACCTTGGTTCCATAAACTAACCATACATCATGTAATCCATAAAAATATGTTAAGAGCAATATCTGCATTCAGCCTTTAATCTAATTAATTCATGAACCCTGCATACACAGTCCAAATCAACCCAAGAGTGGGGGGGGGGGGATTAAATAGAACGTCTACAATGATAGCTCGGTGGTCACGATATCGTGCCACGTGAATGGGACGAAAACTGTTGCCAGGAAAGGTGGGAGGGGCCCGAGAAAAACAATACTAATATATATGTTATCATATTCTCGCAGAGCGATGAAATCGGCTTTGGTGGGCAGATTAAGCAGTATGACATACCAGCAGTACAGAGTCCTTAAGATTTCGACTCAGAACGGGGGAAGGTGCACACGACCGTGGTGCGCACTTTATGAAAAAAAAATCTTAATTCCTTAGTACAACCACGCGTCAACGTTACACGTTTCAGAAAAAAAGCAACCGGTGTATACACGGGAACTATGTCAGAATATTGAAGAGATACACAAAATACGACCACATCCTTCACTTGTACGACGACGGCCTAGAAGCCTTCACTACGAAACCACTTAACAACTAGCGTTTCTGCAGTTTCCTGCCTAACACAAGTCAAGGCATACGCACACATTTACTGTATTATTGAACAGTAACACAATACAAGTTTTTTTTGCTGCGTCGAACACACCATAGACGGTTTCGGACCTTCGCTTCCACTGTATGGTCTCGATATAAAACTGGGGGCGAAGGTTGCAAAACGTGCACTTGTAGCTAGCACGCCTGACTCACGATGCTAGCAACTATGGCCACCACGGGCGTTAGACGGCAACAGCAAGCTATGACCGACTACCAATTTAAAGAACTCCAACCACATCAAAACAAAACCACAATCGGCACAAATTGTGTTTCCAGCTATATCCAATTTACCAGAGTCAAACGGAACGTCGCAGTTTGTCTCCATACCAGTAAAACGTAACGCTAACAACCAGGCGCATCATGTTCAACCTTGCGTTAGATACCTGAAGTAGGACAAACCCAACTGCAGGACAAGAATTAACATAAAACGAACGAATTCTCGAAAAAATATTTTTAACACTAATGTACCAGTAGTTTACTGCGTTTGCACCCACCTGCACACTAGAAATACCGATGATGTGCGCTCGCTCTTTCTTCGGTCAGTCCACCATTTTCCATTCCCGCTGGAGCTAACTGACTGCAGCAGATGGCTGACGGTTTACAAAACACATACAGCATGTTAGCAGCGCCCCAACTGGTCAGGAGGAAAAATAATCGGATACATATTACAATGCTGAGCCTGTTTTGCCAGTACAGTTTTTACATTACAGATGCAAATACACAACAATCTGAAATTTTCATATCAAACTACATGTATCCTTAAAATACTCTAAAAATATTCAACCTGCAGTCAATCCTATGCAAACTGATTGCAGACTGTGTCAAAACTAATCTGACCAAATTATATCCAGTAACACAGCTCATTTAAAATGTTTATATTTGTTATTTTCTTTGCAGTATACAGCAGGCAACATTAGAATAACAAATAAATTAACACTGAATAGAAAATAAAAAATGTACAGACATTTGTCAACAATCCTCTATTCTAGAAACTGAGGTGGTCCTTTAACATGGTTACATTTTTGCACAGTTCTCAACTGTTATACTGTTGTCCTTTACACTATGTGTATATTTTGTGACAATCAAGCATGCTCTTAAGATTTTTATACTGACAGCTCTTTAGAAACTGCAACAGTGTCTTAATATGCAGTATATATATTTTTATAACTATACGCTGCCAGTCCTTTCTACATTTAAAATGTTTCAAAGACCACTGTGTGCCGGGGTCAGTGTGTGAGCCCTGAAAGGCAAAACATATAAATAAAAATACTTTAGACTGCTACTTTAACAGCCGCTTAAACAGAAGGATTAACACGAACATATCCTTGTAGTGTAAAAACAATCTATACATTTACATTTTCAAGTATAGTAAGTTGGGCTATGACAAAGTAACAGAAACACTGTCAGCATTTTTTTCCATGTCACAGTCTTTGTCTGATGATGCAGAGACTGCAGTGTCTCTGAGAGTGTTTGGGCCACTGCTCGTCTGCCCTAACCCTTTGTTTGGTAGGTCTGCTGTCGACTCAGCCTCTGGTTCTTGCTGTGGGGCTGTGGCTACAAATAGAGCAAAAGTGAAGAAATGCATTACATCTATGACAGTCTCTGTAGCAACGTTAGTTGGATATTATGCAGGCAAGAAAAGGAATAAAGGTTTTCAGACAAAGGTAAGCAAAAGACAGATTCTTTTTTTTGTATGAACATCATCAACACCGTGCTGAGACTGGCACTTGCTATTACCCGACTGAGTGCAGGACTTCATGTGTTCTGGCCAGTGGGCTTGCTGACAGGGGTAATCACAGTAGCTGGTGTTCCAGCAACAGTAAAAGATGGCTTCTTTTCTGCAGTTAGCGCACCACTGTTTCTTCTTTGTCTCATCCACGGCTTGCTGCTTCTCCGTCTCCATCTGTTTCTTCACCTCAGTCACCAACCTCTCTCGCTCCTGCTCCAGACTTTGCCTCATCTCTGCCATCGTCAGCTCTAAATGCAAAATACAGAAAACAAGATCGAACACAAGTGGAACTAATAACACTGTTGACACTGGGAAACATGTCTACATACAAACTAGTTCTCAAACTCCTCAAGTCTCACCAAGATTGTGTTTCATTTCTGACAACTCTTGTTGATGCAACCACTGTAATTTTTCTATTTCAATCCTCAGTCGTCTTATCTGTGGAACACAAGTATTTTCAGTTAAGTGAGGGGTCATGCGCAAAGCAACTGTTATGAACCAATTCATACTTAAATATCAGACACACAGTGTTGAGTTGTACCTCTGCAATTGTATTTCCTGAAGTGCTCTTAGAAAAGTCATTGTAGATTTCAGTCATTGTTCCTTTTATTGCATCCATTATCTGGAAAAGATCATAATAAAATATGAACTAAAAAGATAAAAATATGACTTAACATTTTTTTACATGCTACAGTAAACAATTCTCTGTGGCAGTCAAAAATGTGTTTCAAAGCTATGCAGACACATTTTAAGTTAATATTAATCTAAAGGGATAACAATAACATGTATATTATACAAAGCACGATGGATTTAATGTATTTAATGTGTCACTTTATTGGGCTCCCAATATCATCAGTTAATCCTACAAATTGAACACTAACTTTATTTGTGTATTTGGCAATGTCTGCAGCCACATCTGCAGAGGCAGTGGGGATATACAGGTCTGTTGCCACTGGTGGTGATGAAGCAGTAGTGCCCTGACTTGATGCTGCCATCATGGCAACAGAAGCTGGACTACTGGTTACCAGGGTGACAGCAGTGGTGTTTGTGCCGAGTGGAGTGTCCTTTTGTTGAACAGCTAGAATACAAAAATAGTACAAATTACGATTTGTTTAACAAACAGTATATCTTGAATTTGTCCACCTGCCAGATTACAGTCCCCGCCCCACACCTAATGCACACACACACATATACATATACATATACATATAAATAGAAATAAAACTTTGTTATCTACCTTTTACAGATTGTCTGGTCTGATAGCGTGTGCTTTGTGAAGACTGCTGTGCTAAAGAAGATGAGGACACTGCTGTCGTGACGATTCCAGTCTGCATCTGGGTCAGCACTTGAGTCTGGCCTTGTCTGGGAGACAACGTCTGAATCTGGGTAGTTGCCACAGGTTGCTGGTTCTGTTGCTGACGTTGCACCTTCTGCATGTGCCACTTTTGTGAGGAGGTCTGAAACTTGGCACCAGGACTCCACACCACCGCTCTCTGCACCACTGGCACTGTCTCTCTGGGCAGCAGAGGGCGCTGTTTCTTCAAAGCTGGAGTGGTGGAGGCGGAGGAGGAAGAGGAGGGGGGAGATGCCGTGGCACTGGACACAGTTGCAATGCTTATGGTTGCAGGAGATGGAGCAGTGAAGGAGACCATAGTGACAGGAATGGCCATTGGGGACTGGGCAGATACACTGGAAGGTGTGGAAAGAGCTGCGCTGTTTTGAGATGGGAGAGGTGATGGGGTCAAGGCTTTGCCTTCAAGAAGTAAGAACAAAAACAAGAAGTAGAATAAGTACCAACGATATTTAGTTTTAAAGTTGTAAATGCTTCTATTTTAAAGGTGTGAAAAGCTGACATATTATATTGTCTTGTTTTTTTACAGGAGCAGCAGAAAAAATATTACAACGCTCACCTTCAGGTTTACCAGCAGGCGCCTCTTTAAAAGTGGCAATGTCTTTCCTGCTCCTCTTCCTGTCTTTGCCACTCTGTTCTTCTCCGAGGTCTATAACCAGCTCCCTCTCTGAATCAGAGTCCTCCACTGGCACAGGCTGTTTTGCCTCTTCTTTCACCTGAGTCTTCTCCCTGGAATTAGGTGACACTGGAGGTGCTTTGGCTTTCTCTGGACTCTCTTTTTCTGAATCCGAGCTTATTTTATCTTTAATTGGAGCATCTGATAATGTTGTAGTGGCATCACCCGCTGCAGCCTCAGATGCAAGGAGCATATCAGCGTTAGCAACCTGATCTTGGTTTGGAGAAGACTGGTTGTTGACATTAATTTTGGTAGGTGCCTTTTGGGCGTCACTGTCAGGTGCTCTATCCTGGTCATCCTTGGTCTTTTGCTCATCATCACTGGCATACTCACTGTCACTTGATTCAGATTTATCAGAGTCTTCCGAGTCACTGTGTTCCACACCTTTGTATACATCTGCAGAGATCTCATCGATACCTGCACGGCAGAGGCAGGATGTTACATCACAATTCAATCCATTTTAAAATTTGTTGGTTTTAAAGATATAAGACCAAACCAACATTTTCTGTTTGCTCTGTACTCACCCAACTGTGCCTTGCAACTCTCAATGGTTTTGTCCAGGTTCAACTGAAATCGACTCTTAATCTGTCTTTTTGGAGATGTGAGGACTGGTGTGGCTCCTTGTTTCTGCTGAACTGTTTCACTAAGCTCTTTCAGGTCCATTTCTGCTTTGCTTCGATCTACAGCACAAGAGAAAGTTTATTTATTCATTCATTATATGAACTGTTTTAACAGAATTATGTCCAATGATGATTTCAGGCATATTACATATTTTGCATAAAAATTACCTAGATTGAGGTTCAGAATGCTTCCTGTTTGTGGTGTCTTCTCCTGCTTGGGGACACTGGGAGCTTGTGAGTGGAATGGTTTGACGCTTTCGAGTGAACTGCCTAAAGGATCAAGACGAGGATGGACAGGAGATGTTGTTCAGACATTTATTTTTAAAATAAGTCTCACATTGGAGAAAACATACTTGCTGCTATAATAAAGACATCTGATTAAATACCTGTACAATCCATGGACTCTTCTCCTGTACTGTACTGGCTGTTTGGCGCTTTTGCCTGCAACTTGTCTGCTGTTTCCTGTTCCCCATCTGAACCAGTATGGGCTGAGGAGTTGGTGCTCATGGGGGAGCGAGGCATGTCACCAAGAGGAAGCCGACGCCCAACTGCTCCCCCTCCCACCCCTGCCCCAGACAACATGGTTCTTGCCAAAGGGATCTTGGGTGAAGCTGTCATATCAAAGCTCAGTTTGATCTTCTCCTGTTTCTCAGACTTGACTTGGGTGGAAGAGGGGTTGGAGGTATCCAACAGCATCTGGAAGTTGTTGTCAGGAGTGTAGGGTGTCCTGAAGGGAGCATAGTTAAACACTCCAAACTTTTTCCTCATGTTCTCCACATAGACCTCCATCTCTTGCATGGCACTGTTAAATATGCTTTTTGTCTTTTTCACAGAGAATGGAATTTCTTTGGACATGAGGTAGCAGTTGTTTAATGGCACCCATGCCCTGAAGGATAGAAATTCACATCATCATTTAGTGTTAGATTTAACCTTGACATGCACAACTAACAAATGATAACTAAAAAGTGCTGATACCTGTCATGTTGACCAAAGAAACGAGCGTCCACCTGTCCATCTTTGTCCCGGAGAGCTTTAGCAGGCCAGAAAGGAAATCCTTTCAGTTTGGCCCATACAAGAGGATGCGGGTTACTCTGCAGACATACAGTATAATGTGAGTGGATGTATTCCAGTGAGCTGTGTTTAAATGGGTAAACAACCAACAGAATCACAAACAGAAACTTCAAGTTACTTTGGTAGCTTACACAAGGCTCACAAAACCAGTTGTCTCTCTTTTGGCAAGCAGACAGATAACACTCAGGACAAACTTCAATCTCGTTCATCTGCCAAAAACAAACAAAAAAAGAGTTTATGAGCATCACATCTACAGTTTTAAACGAATCAACTGAAATACAATACTATTGTCTGACACAAACTATATACTCACCTCATGTTCACAGATTTTTACTATAACTTTAGCTGTAGCTGTGAGTTTGTGATTGCCTGAAACAAGGACATATTTTGTGTTAAAACTATTTACATAAAGAATAGCCTGTGTGATAACTACATTTTATTGCTGTTATCTGAATATAAACATCATATACACAAATGAAACACACTGTACACATATTAATGTTATAATAGTCCACCATATTATCCAGCCTTATAACATTATTCTTTATATGTTGCCCAAAATATGCAAAATACCTCCATTATAAATAATACAATTGTGCAAAATCCATTTTGCATCTCCCAGGAAGGCCTCTGTGCATCCATACATTTTCTTTTTGATATTCTGCAGAGCAAAAAGACACAAGAGTGCTCATCCATCATACTGTTTATTTTTTTTTTTACATTTTATGGTTCAGGAAACTACATGACTGCTTGTATTTTACCTTCTCAAGAGTGCAAAGATCCATAGGATGAAAAATGTACTCTGCATAATCTGGATGGTGTTCAAGCGAGACAGGTTTCTGGAAGGGTTCAGTCTATAAAATTGAAAGAGATACAAATTGAAGGCAAGCAAACTCCCAGGGCATAAGAACTGTACAACCTTCACCTCTACTGCACACCCACATGCTACCACTATGCTACTACTTAAAACTCTAAGAGCCGCTTCAAACAAAAGGAGGAAAACCATGACGGGGTCTTGTTAGTGGTGTAATTGATTACCCAATTAAAAGTCTTTCTCTGCGTGGAAGCTGCATGGGGGGAGCGAGATGACAAGCGGGGATGATCCTGCAAGAGAGTGAGAGGGGCAGCTGTATCCTCACCACCAGCTAGTATGTTTACCTTCAAGGTTTCCAGCCATGACAGGCCCATAATAGCACAATGATTGTGATTGTTAGTTCTGTTATTCGACATTCGAACATGCAAACAAATAATATATCAAGTGGACAGGTATCTGGAAAGGGCAGACTTCAGGATGCAGATCTTAACGTCTAACACAAGTAATGGGAATACAATGACCAGGAAAAAAAGGTGTGTATTTTGGTTGCATAGGCAATCTAAAAATCAATTGATAAATCAGGACGCACATAAAAAAAGGCAGAAATTCAAATGTGAATTAACCTCACCCAATCCTATATTTCCTAGACAAGCAGAGGACCAAGAATACTTACACCTGGTTGTTTCATCTTCTGCAGTGCAAACTTTAGTAGGTAAGACAGCTGGTCTATTGTTAGCATCATCATGGCTTTGCTCTGAGTCTCTATGCACTCGGCAACTGTTATTTTCTAAAAGACATCAAGAGGAAAATAGCTCAATAGTTTGTTTATATACCATTATTGACAGAACGTACTGCATTCTTAACATGTTTTGTAACTTATGTTCAGGCTTACTCAGTGGCCCTCCATTAATAAATACACATTACAACAGTTTTTGACCACAGGCTTTGAAATAGTTTCCAGCAGCCACACACTATGCACATTCCTGAGAGAGTACCTCACACTCTGGACAGAACCAGTCGCCCTCGGGCTCGGCTGGTAGTTTGAGGCACTTGGCATGGTACACCCTGGGGCAGAGCTCACAGCAGAGCACCTGGCCCTCGCGGTGGCACAGCCAGCAGTAGAAGTCATTCCTGCCGTCCTGCGGTACAACATCAATAGGGTCTGTTGTGAGTGCTGGCTGCTTCACATAGTAAAAGGGACCATGTCTTAGTTCTGACTGAAATGCAGGCAAAAGAAACACAACACAAAATTCAGGAGGGTCAAAATCAGGTCAGAGATAAGAAAAGCAAAGTAGACAATTTACCAACAAAAGGTAAAATTTAAGTCCAAAACACAGACTGTTGTTCCCCCAATACACTACACATACAATACACTACACATACAACTTACACTAAATACTGATTCATGAAAATACCATAATCAGTTCCAATGCAAGTTATGTATGTACACATTGCTTAACTTCCCAAGGCATTGCATTGTTGTACAGTTCACATTACAACGCAGGACTGTGCTGTCTGGTTCGAGTGCTAATCATTGGTTGGTTTTGATTTCAAAACCTGGTTTCCACAACACTGTTGACTCTTATGTATTTCTCTGAACTTACAGTATTTGCATAGCAGAGGCCTGAGAGATGGATGGGGTGAAAGAGCTCATGGGTTACCACAGTCTACATAACCAACGGGAATCACTATGTGAACCAGACACAACATGAAATTGGTTGGATCATGAAAGACCTGGTTTGAGACGAGGCACTAGCTCCTAATTCCACTCGTAACACTCAGCCTTAGCTGAAACAGTGTAACAGTGAAAGGGAGAACTGCCTCTTGGATGAAAGAACACTGCTATAGCTGAATCAACAACAAAACTGGCCATCAGACATGGCAGAAAAAGAGAAGGAGTTAGGAGGTGGGAGTGAGAAAGAGACAGGAGACAGTACTGTCCACAGCTCTACAATGCAGCAACACATTAATAGTTTTTTTTTTTTTTTTTTTAGCTTTTTTGGGTTATATAAAACATTTTTCTATAGCCTTTCAGGAATTGGCATTAACCTGAATGTCTTTCAGGCCTGCACTATTGTAACACAAAACTTGTTGTGTCTTGCACTGTCATTCACTGTGCCTTATCGCCCATTATCCAACTGAAGTATAAGCATGCATATAAAAAAAACAGCAGGTACAAGTGACGACATGATCTTCTCTGCTTAAATGTTCCCTAACATTGTGGAAACTGGTAAGGCTAAATTCAAATTGTACATGCGTGTAAAATGCTAAGTGAGTGAAGTGTGAGATGAACAAATATCTGTACATTAGTGTACACTAATATTTATTCATATGGCAAATAATCCTGAACATAAGAGGTAAACTGTAAAGAACTTGGATACAACGGTTTATCCTTTTAGCGTTCACAACATAATGTGTCTCAAATATAACATCTAAATTCTGTAGAGTAGAGGTGAAAATTGCAAGGTAGCTAGACTGCCACTATGTGCTACTGTGTACTATGTAATAAAGGGATCAAATTTTCAACAATGAGCTGAAAATAAACAGTACAATGCTAAGTGCAAATGATTCCAGGTATATGTGAACATGTGCCTTTATTCAAATGTCAAAGAGACACAATGCAGAGGTCTGAACGCCCAAAACTAGAAAAATAGAGGGCTAGAATGTCTACACCAATTTAGGAAATACCTCTACCTCAGTTTCACAAGAGCCGTTTGGGGCTACTGTTTCCTGTTATAAACATAATGCAGACGGGACACATTATCTCTTTGCCCGATAGCAGACCCAAACTGTAATGTGCTAGTCAAGGGCAGGGTGTGGTTATATGTATTTAATGAAAAAGTCTACACACATACACTCTCTCTCTCTCTCAAACACACACACACATAATATCTTTTTCCAAATTTTTCCAATTAACTTTTTCCAATTAATGTAATGAATTTAACTTTGGGTACATCAGCTTTATATCCCCAGTTATGAGCTGCTCAATAGCCAACAGTTGGGTGTATATTTGGTATGTCCACCTTTTGCAACAATCGCATAGCTGCGTCCTAGGACACACCAATTTAACCACAATCACACCTGACAATGATTACACAAGTTATTTGGTTGTGTGACATTGACAGTGAAAGACTGTTGTGGTCAAAATTATTATAATAAACACACAGGTTTCAGTTGTTTTTGTGCAATGGACCATTAAAATTCCCATAAAACAAATGAACTATCTACAAAGTCATCATTATGTTCTATAAACAATAGAATAGAGACATCGTAAGGAGACTTTGGTTAATTTACATTAAAAAAAACCCAGCTAGGCCTACTTTGCTGCCAATCAAAGTGCAACACATAGAGACAAACAACCATTCACACCTGGAGTCAACTTAGAGTCTCCAATTAGCCTAACACCTGTATGGGAGGAAGCTGGAGTACCCAGAGAAAACCTAACCTACATCTTGTGGGGAATAAGCGCTAACCACTACACAACTGTCCCTCCCAAGTTTTGAAAACATTTGATATTTCTGAGCATTGAAAAATGTTATCATCTTAGTTTTGTCTGGTGAAGTCAGTCAGTTTAGAGTAATCTAAGGCTTACGTCCTGTTATTTGGTGGTGTAAAGTTTAAACCCTTTGTTGACATTTGGATAAGGGGTTGTGCTTTGTTACCTGGTCTTTGCTACTGCTAACAGCACCAGGTTTCTTTTTCTTTTTCACTGGGCAGGGAGAGGTGTCAGCAGAGGAGTGTCCATTTGAAGAGTGAGAGGGACTTGGCATCTTTCGTTTTGGGGCCATCCGCTCTGTTGACCCTGTGTCTGAAACACAGCAATGAGTCAGAGACTACATTAGAGAGAACCTGTCCATGGACTCCGCAAAGCAGAAACAATATGACACGACACACCAGAATTTTCCTGTGTTCAAATGGCATACAATATATACATACAACCAAAACAAGCTAAATGAAATCGCCACAATTTGCCCATCGCCACAGAAATGACCTAAAAACAAACTTTTATTGTATTATACCTTTGGATCGGGTTGAAATCTCCATTTCTTCTTTTGCAGTTTCTTTTCCTGCTTCCACTGCCACACTAACACCAGAAAAAAAAACATTTTCAGATGTTTGCAAGTCGACTGATTTGTATGTGAATAATTCTCTAATAAACTAATTAGGCAATTATCATCAGTTTAAAACATCATTTTAAATAGTTTCTCGAAACAAAGTTCTTTTAAAAAATACTGTAGTTGGG
Organism: Trinectes maculatus; assembly: GCA_016785345.1. Lineage (NCBI taxonomy): Eukaryota > Metazoa > Chordata > Actinopteri > Pleuronectiformes > Achiridae > Trinectes > Trinectes maculatus. The sequence goes on from JAFBJQ010000998.1 coordinate 34,405, forward strand.
GGATACTTTTAGACGTCATATTTCAATGGTATTCTGTCTAATAAAGGAAGAAAACTCGTAGCAGGATGTAGCAAATGACCATGCTGTCTGACAAATATACAAACATTCAATTAAATAATCTCACCTATGCATTACAATACTTTGTCATTTTAGAGTGGAAAGAACAGTTTGCAAGGAGGCCCTAATGGAAACAGACACATCACAGCTCATCTGTAAAAGATTTATACTACATGTCTTCTAATGAAGTACTGTGCTAAAACTGCCTTGGAGGCTAAGAATTATATAGATGCTTAAGTCTGGAAATTATGTTATTACCTCTGAGAGACTGCTAAATTGTGTCTTTAAATGTGTGTGTTCATATCAGACATTAGTTCTTATCAGACACAGTTGTGTATTTGTGTTTAGAGTGAGATATGGAAATACAGGTTCACATCCGAGTATTAGGTATCGCTTTAGTAATAATTAACAAGTCCATAAATAGCCAACTAGACAGGTTAGGAATCTTCCTCTTCCTTTGTGTAAAATCTCTCACGGTTTGTTTTCAAAAATCATTGAATAATCTTGCGGAATAAAAATGTAGATTTATCTGATTCCTCAATTGTCAGTTTAATAAGATACTAAAATGTTCTGCCATCGGAAACATTTTTTAATTGGAACAATATGGACCACTATTTCTGTTGAAACTTATGATCAGTACAGCTTTTCTACATTATTTTTTTCCTCTTCAGTATCTGACTACTAAACACACTATGGGGATTTTGTGTTTCTACCTCAGCCTCATTCCGATTTTCCATTTTCTTCTTATTTATTTTGTTTTCTTATATTAACCGTTATTACAAAAAGTGAATGTAGCACTATGATGCATGACCATAAATGGGCCACTGGAAATAGATATTAACCATCTTTATGGCACTTCAAGGGTGTAAATATTGAAAATACATAATAATTATATCACACAAACTATACATCACAAGCTTAATGGCAACACATAAAGTTTATTTTTCCACTTAAAGTTGAACCAGTATAAGACTGATGGCATCTCAAGGCATAGTGCCATTCTTCAATTATAAATACCACTCTCCACCAGCCACAGGTCTATAAATAGTAAACGTGAAAACACAAAGCAAAATGAATCTGCAGTTACTGAACCTTCAGATCCACCCAACAAGTAAAACACATATAAATACCCTGCTGTTTTAAAACATCCCAGTAAATCATTAAGGAAGTGACCTATATCACACAACATATAAGAGTGGATTGCTGAATCACTTGCACAGTTTTGTTGTTACAAAATATCTGAAATGCAATCCACCATGTAGCGTGAACCTCCTTTTATTCAGAATCTGCCCTACAGGTTTTTCTCAGTATCAGTTCAACATGCTTCAGCTTGGTTTGCAGGCGTCTGTTGTCGAGCCTATTATTGTTGCCGTTTTCTCTGACGCCACAGCAGAGGCACCGGCCTCACTGATCAGATGGCTTCATGATTGGCATTTTTTATTTGGCTTACTGCTGAGCAAAGCATAATTTGAATGTCTTGTATAAAACCAGCCAGTCATTTGTTGTAAACAAAACCACTGTATCTATTTTGTTCACAAACCCCCACACCCCCTCTTCCATTACTAAATACGGATGTAATGACAGAGAGGAACAAAGCAAATCTGCAGACTGCTCTGGTCACAGTGGTTTTACTGGCCTCCTCATCTGAGCTTTATATCTGGGTAGCCTCAGACAATCTACCCTAGCAACATGCTGCCCACTCCTGGCCAGGAAATACAGCAACAAGAGGCAAAGAGAAAACCATGGACATGGAAGATGAGGAAAATCAATACTGCCAAAACTGACACACACCATTTTTAGATCAAAGTCAACAGATCATACAATGCAGTCTATTATAGCCTATTAAAACATCCCTTTCTACACACAGCACCTCCACTGCAACCATGCTTCAATGTAGGAAATGAACAGCATACCTTTCTCCTTACTCACATACAGATTCTTCAGCCTATTCTTTAATCTTTTCAATTATTGAGGGCGTTGGGATTGAGGGAAAAGATAGGTCCAGGTTTCCCAGAAGGCCTTCTCTCCCTGCTGCTCTCTCCTGCAATTGTCAATCTTTAACCTCAACTGCAGACTGCCGATTGGCTCCACAACCACACGGAGGTGCCTGATTGGGTGCTCAGCCTCAGCGTGCCACACAGGCTCTCTTCTCCCCGCTCTCCTCAACCACTATGCTGCAATGCAGAGAGGACGACTCCTCACGGCTGCCTCCAGACCTCCAGAAAACAATGTCTTTCACCCCTGTAAATACAGACATGTACTGACCATGTGCCTTTATCACACATGTAAGACGCAGCCCTGCAGGCTTCACCTAAAGAGGATCTGGTTTCCTCCCTCACTGTGCTCTCACCCAGTGTATGTGTGTGGCATCCATTTTGAAAACTCACTCTCTCGCTCTCTCTCTTTCTCTCAGTGACCACTGTGTGCACTGCACACACAACACATACGCACTGCACAATTCAAATCTACTGGAAAGGACAACATGCAGGATATTCTGTGCCCAAATGTGTGGACATGGCCCCGAATAGTGGACACAAGGAGAGAAATGAAAAAGTGACAGGCCTCCCAGACAATGTGGAAGGCATAACCCTCTCCATACCCATCCAGTTCCTCCTCAGCATACTGCCTCCTCATCAACAGCTGCCTCAACATCTGAATGTGAACGACAGTGAGCTAAAAAAATAATTTTTGTATCCATCTGTATTAATTTCTACTTCACTATGTGTATGCATTTCACTTGATTGATATAAACCATACGCACACAGGTGGAGATGCAGAACAACTCCCGCATAAATCATTCTTTGAAACAGAATGTCAAGGCCAACAGTAGAATGTATATATGTATGTATATAATATAACAGACACCAAACTAAAACACACTCACAATTGTAAGTATGCCGACACTATTCCTCACAGCATAGTAGAATGAGGGGATTAAACACATTACCAAGCACCATTCACTACACCCTGGGGGGGATTTGCCGTTTCAGTCACAGCAGACAGATCCTGAACCCTGGTCAAGCAACAGTGGGTGCACTATTACAGCCAGGCCAGAGTTCCCTGGTCATATTAAAAAACAAAACCTTTGTCACATACCATCCTCTAATCATGACAAATCACTTGTTCTCTCTGAAATCAAACATTCAAATATAAAATAACAATATTGATAAGCCGTCAGAAACAGATACAACCACTCACTATGCTGAATGATTTCTATCTGACTCATGCATAGAGAAAACCATCATTACTCACATACAGAATTCAATCAAACCTTGTCGACTTCAAACAGGTTTTCAAGCCTCTGTGATGAGATGAGATTTCTATGCAGAGCCTTTTCAGAGGAAGTCCTTCCCTTCTTCTTTTCTTCTCTCTTACATACAAATACCCAGTGTGCTTGGAGCAGAGGGACAGAAAAGGGGAAGCTCTAAAATGGCTGACACTCGGCAGCAGAGAACAACACAGGGAGGCAGTGCACACCATCAGGCTCAGGCTTTTCCTCCAATCCTGTGATAAATAAGTTGTTCGGGTAGCTGGTCTGTAGAAAATTGGCATTTTACAAAACTGGCGAGTTACTGGTGAGCGTCAATACACCAAAAAGAGGGCATTTTGACAAGGTGCCCTATATTTTCGGTGAAGCAGAGACAAATCATGCAACTGTACAGTTTACAGTCTGAATTTCATTGGATATTTCGTCTGTTCACAGTCACAGTAACCTGCTGTCTTGCTCTTAGGCCACTTTGAGGCCTAATGTAAACTTTATGTGCTGTCATTTTACCATCTGTTAATTCCCCTGGGTTTCCCATCTGAACTGCTCCCAGTCTCTACCTTCCCAGCTGGATCCCTCACCAGGCCTGCCACACAGGCCCCGGAGAAGCCACACAAACTCAGCCCTCTTGTAATCTCAACAGAAGAAAGCACATTTTCTCAATCAAATTTCTATGCATATACTGTACAGTATAATGACCTTTCACTTGACCTGTGGCCCCCCTACTGTTTATGCCCAGACCACCACCTAACAGAGGCCGTCTGCTGTATTGCACCATGCTATGCTCTTTCCCAGCTCTCCTTCTAGGCAGTGGGGTGACAAAAACTCTTCCCCCTCCCCCAGTCTGTCAGAAAAGCATGTATTATTACTCAGGCATGGACCTCACACACAGTGGCTGGTGCCTTATCAACAGAGTAGAATATGTGAAATAATGAAAATAAGGCTTACCTCTGTGGATGCATGGCTAAAAACTCTGTGTGATATGTCAATGCTTATTAAAACATGGAGGACAGCCCTGTCTGCCCTCACCCTGCTCAGAGCACAGCCACGGTTCCACAAGCTGTCGGACTGACTGCTCAGATATAAGGCACACTGCGACTGGCCATGCATGCTGACAAAAATGTAAGGCAGCTGATGATTGGCTGCTGCATTTCCTGGCTGCATGTCTTTTGTTTAGCTTAGCCCAGCACTGAGAGAAAGAGAAGCTAGGCCCAGATCAAAATAATCATTCAGTCGGGTGAAAACAGCTGGCCTTGTTTCATGAATTTGTAGTGTTAAGGAGACATTTGGTGTATTAGCTGTGAGAGGCAGTCACTGGAAGGTTGCATACAGAAGAGACCTGAGGCTGTATGCTTAGGGAGGATTTTTTTTTTCACTAGTTCCCACCCTCAAGTTAAACGAACCACTGGTGTGCTAAATAAATAAAAGCAACAGTCATTAGATCAAATGTACTGTTAATATGAATGCAAAGGGTTTGGGGATGATGCTTAAATTTGACTAATCTGACGAAACTACAGTCATGTGATCAGCTTGGCTTGCAGCCTTTGTACTGTTATGGTCACATGTTAACGGTGTTGTAAAACAGGCCAAGACGTCTCTACTGTTTGAGAGGCAATGGGTTTTCTACTATTATTTGTTTCATGAACATAAATAATTTCTGGCTTAAACCCTCATCAAGCACTTGATTATGAACACAATACTAATACTGAATATAGCTTCCCTCTCGTACAACAACAACCTCGTGAAATAAATTACTCCAACAACATGTATTTTTTTCGGGGAGAACATACAGACCTCAAACAGAAAGACTTCAGCCAGCTACAATGTTCAAAACCTTGAACACCTCAGGCTGTGAGGGGACAGTACTAACCAATGCACCACTATGCCACCCCAGCAACAATGAGTTTGGCCATCCTCATCTAACCACTCTCATCAACAATGTGTTTCTATGCACACTGCCACTCCCTGGATGTTTATTTTTGTACTATTCTATGTTTAATTAACTGAAGGTCCCAACCTGGATCTGCACAATTTTAAGCGCTACAATACTGCAGTGTGATTGGTCAACCGGTCAACTGCATAAACAAACTAGTGCACAGGTGTTCCTAATAAAGTGCCCAGTAAGTGCATGCAATGAGCCTGCAGTTCCTGCACATACATGGAGTCAGCTTGCAGCAGGGAATGATTATACAGAATAAAATCGAAATATCTTTGAAATATCATTTGGAAAATTTCTCTAAACGTCAACAGTGGGAAGAAGTGTCAACAATAATTACATCATCATAGCAAAAATATTTTAAATGTAAACCTGACAAGTGGTTAACAAAGATATTTGGTTGCCACAAGCGGTTAGAATATCTGATTCCTCTGAGCCTGTTAATGAGAGTTTTGTACAATACAAAAGTCGGTTTAATGACATAGAAACAGCTGCCTTTGTCTGTTGACCTCATGTTCACACGGAAGAATGGCAACAGCAACCTCTTGTGGAAAATACTTATAACAGCACACTACACAGTAACACTTGCAAAGAGAGTGATAGATGAAATTACCCTCAAACATATTTGTTGTCATGATAAAAAAAAAAGAAAAGTATATAATTAACAGTGGATAATAATGAGATGGGGCCTACAACTGCTTTTCATTACTTATTCACCCAACACCTGTGTGTGAATGAACAAAATATTAACGAAATATTACTGAAACTAACGACTCAACCTTTATCTAATCCTCTTGTGTGAGCCAAGACAAGACGATACCACGTAGAAACACAGCGTTCAATACACATGAATGCACATTGAGAAGATGTATATGTCTCATAAAATCAGAAACGTAAATTAACTAGCAGGTTTAAATTTGGAATGTGTGGGAAATAACGTTGTAATGAGTCGGTTGGCTGTGGTTTGTCTGGGTTAGTGCAGCTACAATGTCCTGGTAGACAGCAATTAGCCAGGCTGACTCGGTTCAGCAGGTCTCACTTCACTGCTAGCATAAACATGTGACGTTGTTCAGTTGTTGTTTAGTTGTTTTCACTAAATAACATTTCGTTTCCTGTATTTAACTTGTTATTTTGAAGTACCAGTGTTTCCACAGCGAGACCACTTTTTTTTTTTTTACATCTGTTTAAATTAGCATAATGGAGTTGCAATAAAGGTTAACTAGCTAACAGGTACTGAAAATCATTGAAAGTTAGCCTGGGCATTAAATGGGCATACCTTTGATGACGATGTCCGGACAACCCAATTAATATTAATAACGATAAAACTTAATTGGTGAGTTGACATCACACAGTCAAAAACATGGCCAATGAATTGTATGTTGTTTGTTAATATCCACCATACCGTTTGTGTTCAGTGACCATCTGGTAGCGACACTGAAGTCCTCAAGATGGCGCCCCAGTCAGATTTTCTCTGCCCAGATCCCACAATCGTAACAGACTTCTGTAGTGTGACTTGTTGGCCACTAGATCGCAGTATTTACTTGTGAATGAACTAAACAGCACACGGAACCACAGTAAAGTCAAAGGTACCAATCCTTAGTTTGTTTTTTATGGTGTCGTTGGCAACGCGTTAAACACAAAGGACAATGAAATTAATATAAACCATTATTATAATATTATTATAATATTCAACAACACAGATTTGAAGTAGCCTAAACTTAATTAAGTATTTATATATTTTTTTATAATTGTACAATTTAAAAAATGCAGTCACGGTCCAGATATGTATTTGACTAATCCTTGTAATGCACCGAAAACCTGAGCATGAATGGATGACTGGTGCCATGGGGGGGGGGCATCAGGGGGGCAGCGCGAGGAGGGCGGGGGGGGGCTGCTGCGCGTTTATGGGCTTTGGTCAAATGATGCTCACTCACAGCTCGTGGACACGGATTCGTAGAAGCTTTTATGCAAATCGCCCTCTCCGCTGTGTTTCCATTGGAGAGGCGCGTGGAGGTGTAGTCCGGAAGGCGTGACATCATGCAAATGCAGCTTTATGAAGTAAGTGCGCTTCTCCCGAGCAGCACACACAGCATCAGTGGACTTTTACTTTAGTGGCAGCTGAACGCAAACAGGCGGCGCCGCGCACACCTCTGCCCTGCTCACAGTCTGACAGGCTCCGAGCCTTCCACGCGCGCATGCGAGTTGGTTTTTTTCTCCCCCCCCCTACTTCTGAGCAGAAACCAAAGTTTGGATTTACTGTCATTTTCATGCAAGTGAGTGCGCCCTCACTGACTGCATGAGACAGCCGCGGCCCTCCGCAGCTCCGTGAAGAGACCGCCGTGCAGCTTGACATGACCGCCGAGGCGCACTCCCACCTGGGCCTGCAGAAGACCCCCATGGATTTCGTCAGCGACTTTGAATTAATGAAGTTCGGCGTCAAGAAGGAGGCGATGCAGGGGGTCGAGCGCTCCTTCATCGGGCCGTGCAGCCAGCTCCAGAGACCAGACTCCGTCTCCTCCACACCTGGCACCACCCCCTGCAACTCGGTCCCCTCATCGCCAAACCTCAACCCGAACGAGCAGAGGAACAACCCCGCCGGGGGGGAGCAGTTCTGGGTAGGCAACAACGGGGGTTACCCTCAGCAGATGTACCCGCACGCCTTTGGCCTCACACCCGAGGACGCGGTGGAGGCCCTCATCGGCGCCACGGCGCAACAGGGACACCCGTCTGCGCCCCACGGCCACCACCCCCCGCCCTTCCCAGTCGAGTACGACGGCTACGGTCACGTGAACGAGCCTGTCCCTCACTACCCGGGGCTGCCGGGTCACCCCGACATGCAGGCCATGGCCAGCAGCCACTGCCAAGACCCCTATCTGAAAGACGAGCTGGAGAGCGCGTCCCCCGACTCTCCTGAGGAGCAGCAGGTCTACGGCGCACACCATCACCTCCAGCAGCAGCAGCAGCAGCACGGCCGCCTGGACAGGAGAGCCGCCGCCGACCTCCCCTTCTCCGACGACCAGCTGGTGTCGATGTCCGTCAGGGAGCTGAACCGGCTCCTCAGGGGCCTCAGCAAGGACGAGGTGATGCGCCTGAAGCAGAAGCGGCGGACGCTGAAGAACCGCGGTTACGCACAGTCGTGCCGCCACAAGCGCGTGCAGCAGAAGCACATCCTGGAGCACGAGAAGACCAACCTGGCGTGTCAGGTGGAGCAGCTGAAACACGAACTGAACAGGCTGGTGCGCGAGAGGGACGCCTACAAACAGAAATGTGAGAAACTGTCCGGGGCCAACTGCTTCCACGAAACCGGCTCCACGAGTGACAACCCGTCCTCGCCCGAGTATTTCATGTGAGCGAGTGCCCTGAACTCACCCCGTGGAACCGCCACGCCACAATCCTGTTGGCCAGAGGCACCGGACTGAGAGCAATGTAGTAGATAGGAGCAAGGCAGCGAGTTGTGAATGGAGGATGACTGTGGAGCATGCATGCAGGACATGTATGAGATGTTTCTTATTTTATACAGACATATATCTGCATATGGGGTCTGGGAGGAGATACTTGAAATCAGAGAATATTCCCCTTTATTCATTCACAGACATCTTTAATTCTAATGCCTCGCTTACTTTTACTCTGGTGATTTTGCTTTGCTTGGTTTTTGAAGCTCCAATTTATCATATTATATATATATATATATATATATATATATATATTTGATGTTGGAACTGAGGTCGGTGTTATTTTTCTGAAACTGATTCTGCTGGACAGATGTCTTCCTTGTTCACGTTTCCTTTAGGTTTAATATACAATTATGCAAATTGTTTTTCATCCTCTATGTTTTTCATTGACTGTGGATCAATAAACCTATTGTGACTTTTTAATACTGTCTCATCTGTCCCACAAAATACGGCCTTTACCATAAAATATTTGCCTCCCGTGCACATTTTTGTTTGCAGTTGCCACGGCGGCGGTGTAATTTGTTACACTCACGAGACCTATTCCGACCTTTTTAATAGACATATTCACAAACTAAAGATAAATCCTCGTTTTCAGGTGACTGAATCTACAGAAGCAGCTTCATCCAGCATATGTGTGCACACCACATAAAATGAAGGTATTGTAATATGTCAGTTAGTGGATATTGTACATAAATGAGGAAGTAAATTGACTTATTTGCACACAGTGCAAACTGCAAGACGACAGCCATAATAACACTGTCTCCACTATAAATCTCTATTGTAAAATTATACTAAGACTATAAATTTTGAAAATAAATTTCCAATCTTAGTTTCATGAAGTCACGTTTCTTTATTATTTTTAGAGCCCAAAAAAAAAAACAGTAACACTATCAATCACTGTGCTGTTTATTTGTCAGTTTGGTGGTGAATGAAAGGACGAGTGGCTTTCTCTCCTACTTTGACCTTTGCCCTTCATGGAGTGCTGCTTCCTGTGGGACTCCGGCATGTGAAAGCACAGGGGGCTGACTGGTAGGGGCTGTGGGGCACAGATAAAATGGAGTGGAAATCTGGCTTCCCCTTTGCTCTCTTCCTCTGAAAAACAGATCACCTCTGCATTCATTAACAGAGGAAGAGAGAAAAAGCAACCGCGGCACACGGCCTGCTGCTCCTCTGACCAGATCCAGAGGAATCTTCTGCCTTGATATGTTTTTCTCAAATCCGAAAACAAATTTCCTGAGCACAGATCATTCTCAGTTCAGGACTACAATAATATTTGGATGACTGTAATAGTTCCAAGGCCACTGTGATAATATGTGATAAGTGGTCACATTGTAAAATGAGCTCATTAACCTTTGATATAGCCCGTGCACAAACAAATACACGAGACAGTTTTTCACTGTCACCACAGATTCTGTTTGACTCTGCTCCGGCAGGTGGCTCGATTAGTGATACAAGTCTGAAGCCTGGAAACCAGGTTGTCTTCTCATGGGCGACCCCTTGACAGTTTTGACCTCACCTTCTGTCGAGGGAAAGCAGCTCGAAAACCACACCACAGGTGCTGAAGCACTTTCCTTCTGAAAACAGGCCTAATCCCTGAAGGACGGTCGGCTGCGCTGGATGTATGACGTAGACGATTGCGTTTGTGGGTGTCAAGGATGTAGCAGAAAATAACCGCATGCTTATAGTAATGAGTTACTATTTTATTGCTGCTGGGAAACGGTCATTAATCAGTGGCACAAGACCACATCTACCAGCGGCATTTAACACAACACGTGTGTGAGTTTAAACCGAGCTTACGGTATCTTAATTTCTAAATAAACACACAAACAGTAAACCTGCTCAAATGGCTGCAGTGCAAAAAGTAAATTACATTTTTATTGAAGAGATTTGTTATGTTTCACACGATATGATGTAACTGGCCAGTGGAATAAACAGTTTAATGCTTGTCGTAAACTGGAGATGTCCTGGATGATTTGGCATTCAGTCTAACTGTACATCTGCAGATACTGTACACGGGAAAAGAGAAAAACGTTCGTGGTAAATTTGACATTGCCGACCGTGATGCATTTTGTGTGTCACATGTTTGTGCACTTGCAGGCATCATACTTGGATTTGAGAGCAACAGCAGAATAATACAGTGGAAGTGTTGGAGCAGCGAGCGGTTTGTGGTACTGTGACAGTGTGCACGGTGCCATTGTAGAAACGATTAGCCAGCTCTTTTTCCTCACATGTGATAGGCTGGTAGGACGATGTGGGAGCCTCTCTCTCTCTCTCTCTCTCACACACACATACACACACACACACACACAACTCCCCTCCTCCCCGCCACCAACACCCCAAGCCCACAGCGCCTGAGGCTGGCTACTGAGTCAGCAAGAGAGAAAGGTGTCTGCACGGCTGGGGCATCAGAACAAGAGAGAAAGCAAAATAGCTGGAGAGGGATAAAGAGCGAATAAAGTGCTTGCATTTTTTAAACCGACGGAGAAAGATTGCAAAAAAAAAAAGGGACAGAACAGGATGGTTAAGGAGGCTAAAAAGGAAGCTTAATTATCATCGTCGTCATACCAAAATTATTTTTAAAATCTGCGGCAGATGCCTTTTTGTTCCACACTGATGAATTCAGCAAAATAAATCTTCACTCTCAATTGAAGCACTTTTAAAAAAACTCATTAGGACGCAGTGGTGCTCAGTGAAAGATTGAAATGTGTCTATCTGGGCCAGTGGAACATTGGTAGCACCCTCTTGGTTGCGTTCAGGCTTTTGCCGAGGCCCGGCTGCGTCTCAGACAGCGGCCACAGACAGAGGAATGCTGCAGATATTCACCATTGTGTGGGGACAGGCAGAGGAATGCAGGCTGCCAGGCTACGTACACCGAGACCAATGAACACAGCCAGAGGCCTCGGGACGTGGGCCACAGTCAAACTCAGACCGCTTCCATCTGTGGTATCATACCCATCTCCCCTGCACTGTATTGGTTTGGTCTAAACACTGAGTATCTTACTGAACAGCACCAGACCCACTGTCAGAAAAACCATTAGAGATTAGATAGAGAAAGGCCCTGACAAACAGGAGTCATTTGATCAGCTAAGCAAATATTCTTCTGTTCCAAACAAACCTCCGCTGATCAACCACTGAATCCTACACTCACGTTAATTGTCACTTATCTTCTGTGGCTAAATGTCAACTGACCAGACATTTGACCTTCAACACCAAGTCCTTTCCAGCCCCAACCAGTTCTTTCAACTGCTGTTTTGCAACAGCTAAGTGTCTCATACTGTGTGATCTTCCAGAAGAGTGGCTTCACGTGAATCTCCGAGCAGAGCCCGGGCTGGAGGAAAAGGATGGACGAGCGGCTTCCTCTTTCACTTCCTATATGAGGGTCCAGTCAAGTGACTCTTTGTGAGAGTGTTAGGTTGGATGTCGCAGGAAAACGCAGCTTCGACCGCTGTGGTTTCCGCTCAGGATGTCCAGTCGTTTCTGCGCGCAGTTGTGACACTGTGAATCATGCAGTGATCACTCACGCACACGGGCGTCTCCATGGACATGGCACACACACACACGCACGCAGACATGCGTATGCAAACACAGACGTACATTACACAAATTATATTTTTTTGTGACTTTTTTTTGTCAATTTTTCTTGTCTTGCCACAGCTCCTGTAAACTGACATATATATATATACATATATATATATATATATACACACACACACACACACACACACACACATATATATATATATATATATGTATATATATATATATATATATATATATGTGATTTTTACTACTGGTAAGGGCTCCAGTCATCACATGATGGGCTCTTCAGCAGTCAACTGAGTGGATTAATGTGTGGCCCCTACACGACAATAAAGTCTGTCCTGCTGCTGTCTCATTGGCTGTCATAAGGACTCTGGCTTCCTGGGCACGTTATGTTCAGCATGTCGTGCATGAACACTGGGGATCTGATAGGACGGCTCTTTGATAAAGGCCTTGTCACATTTCAGTGGACACCACTGAGAGACGAGTGACAAAGTCCTGCTACATTACAGAGCGTGGACTTTGATAACAGAGCAAAAGGTGAACCACTGTATGTAATAATTATACAGGTTCTTCCCAGCGTGACAGAAACATAAAACAGCCTGCTATCACAGGTGGAAATGGGGGTTTTTACTGGCATTTACAACAAGGTAAATTGTAAACACATTGCGACACTGACTAATCATTTCATGTACATGTCAGTAACCAAACCTTCAACACCTCCTCTTCCTCCTACTGAAGATACGGATTTTTACTGCATAAATAAAAGGCCAGGGTGAGGAGGAGGGATTAGAGAGGAGGAGAGGAGAGGAGAGGAGAGAAGAGAAGAGAAGAGAAGAGAAGAGAAGAGAAGAGAAGAGAAGAGAAGAGAAGAGAAGAGAAGAGAAGAGAAGAGAAGAGAAGAGAAGAGAAGAAGAGAGGATTTCCTGTCCTGTTTTATGGGGGTCATGCAGCTGGCAGGCGCCCTTCTGTTTCTGTCTGTAACGATGACAGGCGTCTATTAGTGCACAGTAGAAACACGAGACACAGAGGTTAACTCCGGCTCTTCCCCTCTTGACAGCCTTTTCCCTTTCCACAACCCCTGCGCCCCAGTACGCAGCCTACCTACCTATCTATAGGGCAGATAATTGTGGATCTCTGAAGCTGCTGGCAAAGGTTCACGCTCGGACAACAGCATGACGAGTTTAACATACGCTGAAAAACAGGTCCAGCCATCGGGGACTACATTGTGTGTCTCTCCCGCTTTCTCATCCAAGAAAAGTATTTTTGATCTGGTTTTTGGGAAGAGCGTTGCTCTGATGGCTGGTAGATAATCAGTGTGGGTAGTTGAGTGATTTGTGTGTGTGTGTGTGTGTGAGTGTGTGTGTGTGTGAGAGAGATTGTGATACTATGTTATCGTGAAGTTAAATCTATTGTTTACTTGGATTAGATGTAGCTGAAAAAATAAAATAAGAATTATTTTGTCACAGTATGTAAAGTGTGTGTAGGTGCAAGGAATAAGCAAAGCAGATGATGTGTCTCTACATTACACCTCCAGTTGTTGCTGAACATTGCTGTACCATTCAGCAGCCTCTGTATCGTCTATGTTTCTTTGGTTGTCACTGACATGAGAATATGGCAGCAGGGTCATACGCTCTGGTGAAGTCTAACGGGCCTGCATGGAATTGGGTGTGTCACTCTCCCACTAATGTGTCATGTTAACGTCGCCCTTATGTCACAACTCTTCCTTCATGTTTCTCAGAAGCCCTGTGCTAAATGTAAAGCCATATTCTTTTCCCCTGCAGCCGTAACCGGCTCTGCCCTCCACGCAGTTTGGGGATTTGGCACAGCAGCGTTCACACACCCATTCTTTGATTCTCCTGCCATCTTTCTCATCATGCTCGATGTTAAACCTCGGCTAAAACAACGGAGCAACAACAAACTGTGTGCTGTGGTTGGACTAACAGGGAGAGAAGCTTGTCATTGGCCAACGCAGGGCATATAAGGGATCTATTTAAGGGTATGAAAGCCTTTATACTGCAGTGAACCCATGTACTTGTTTACTCTTTTTGTGGTCAAGATACAGGAAGTACTTTGTTCTGGGATCTTATTGCAGAAAAAAAAAGAAACCCTAAGTTCTCAGAAAAAAATATAAAATGAAAGGTTACAAGCAAACAACAAAGTTTAGTAAGGGTGTGATAAGAGTTCCCACTGGATTTAAAATACAGTTCACTCGTAACACAAACAAGTTGAAAACGACTCGCAGTTAAGTGAATGTGCTTCTCCAGACTTGGTCAGCGCAAACAGAGACGACTCACAATGAGTGCATGACTCATATTGAGCACATAAACCAAACACATCAGTCTGATCATCTAATGAAGCAAAGAGGTCAATGTTTTTCAAACGTTTTCCTGCAGGTTGAACATTTTTGCAGTGGAATGCTCGGATATACCATTGTTTACAGCTGAACAGACAGTGAATGATAAAAAAACATTTTTTCTGTGTCTAATACAAACTAACAAACCAACTGTCAGAGTGAATCAAAGTGAGTGGTCCATAAAACTAAAATATCTGGAAGATGCTAATATGCTCTGTTGAGCTGAGTGATAATTAACTCAATAAGACTTCCCTTCCACATTGTTATTATTTATTGTTATCATAACAAGTGTCTAGTGCCATGATATCAATTTTTTACCATGCTCACTGTTTTAGTCAGGCATATTGGCAGGATGGCGTTTTCTAATAACCTAATTTAAAATACTGACATGTAAAGTCAACAAGGCTTCAGTAAAGCTGTTAGGAAAACATGAATACCCTAAACCAGCAGGTCCCCAACTCCTCCCACTGCACAAAATGAATGGTAGAACACATACGGTATCGCCTTTGCTACAGCCATCCACCAGGAGGTGAGCAAGATGCTTTGGCTTTGGTAATAAATTTGATAGCAATTCACACTATTTATGTTCATGACGTTACGTCACACAAAAAATGGAATTCCTCCTCATGGTGGCGTTAGATTAGAAGTAAGGGCAATCACCAAAGTCCTTGGAGTATATCATCAATTTTGTGCCAGTCCATTGGGTAGATCAGGCATTTCACTGGATACATAACAATATTTTCCTAATGATTAGGGTCACATAGCAAGAGAACACAAAAATTATCCAAAAAAATTGCCCTATGAGGCAAACTGTGATTTGTAAATATGGGCTATACAAATAAACTGATTGATTGATTGATCAGGACTCGTCGTCAGTTGTTGGGACGTGTCAGAACAGTCCACTCACACATGACTAAGAGTTGGTTTGCAGCACTGATATTCCCGAGTCGTCCAACAACACAAGCTGGTGGTCTCTGACTTGTGACCTAACAAACTCTGACCTCAGATTGGACATCAGGTGTTAAGAAACACTCAACTCTCCAGTTGTTGTGGGAAGCTCTTATCCCGCTGCCTCCCGTATGCTCACAGTGTCCTCTGCATTAAACTTCAGGAACAATCAGGAAAACCAATCAGGAAAACCCTGACAAACTATCAGATCAATATCTTCACAGCCTAAATTCTAAACCTGTCTCTGTTTGGCTGCACTGGTGGAAAACATTTGGAGTGAGAGTGTCAGCTTCAAGTCTCCTTTGTACAGGCAAGGTCAAAAGGTCACTATGAGTCTGTGAGTGACAGCAGTAATGGTGAGTGGGGCTATATTTAAACCCCGAAGGAAAGGAACAGTCTTGACTCATGTGCCGAGCACATGTACTGTATACTTTTCCACACACAAAGACGCTTGCTTGTTAAGTTGCACTCAATGAAGGTTTCAATATGACTTAATGGCAATAATTATTTTAAGCCCGACTGTGTCATTTTTGTCTCTGCTGAGCCAGCACATATTGTCAGCAACTTTCAGAATAAAGGGCACCACATGTGAAAGACGACATGGAAAATAAGCCTGGACAATGTTTGCACGTCCCCTGATTAGTTACAAAGTAGGTTACGTATTATTGGCAAGAGTGAAGTATCGTTGCCTGGTGAGAATGGATTTTATTGATCCCTGTGATAAAGTGAACCCCGGTTTTAAAGATCCTCTCCCAGTGTCCAGCTGAGAAGTTCAGCTGCTTTGTTGACTGGAAAGATCTGGAGGCTAATTGTGTTGATTTGTTGTTGGCAGCTGAGGTGTTTGGTGAAGGTTGCTCTGGTTGACTGGGAGGTGCAGTGGAAAGCAGGAGCATTGGTCTTTCCCACACAGCCAGGGGAGAAGACTTTGAAATAGGAGCAGCTCCTCTAAAGCTTTATCAAACCCTGATCAGCTGATAACGCTGTCAGAAGCTGCAGCCACTCCATAGGAACCCGTTACTCATAGTATGTCTGAGTATAAACAAGCTCTAATCCTTTAATCCCGACTCAGGGTTTCATCATCAGGAGAAACACTTGCATTTGCTGCAAAGACGTACACATGTTATCTTAATCCCCCCCCCCCCCCCCCCCCCCCCCCCCCCCCCCCCCCATGTCAGGTTTAAGTGTCACATAAAAGTTTGAGATTAATGAGGAAAGTGTGGCACACAGGTTGTTTGTTATCCCCGCAGACAGGTTTTTTAGACAGGCTTAGCTCCAGGGCTACTGTGACATGCACATGCATAGCTATCTGTGCCGCTATCTCCTTACAGTATATCTGTGTCAGCAGCGGGCTGAGGCAGGAGCATGAGAAATGAAGGCGAGCTCGGTCCTCAGTCCCACAGATACGGGCTGTGCACTCAGCTGTAAACAGTTTCGCGCTCTGTGTGTGTGTGTGTGTGTGGTTGGCTGATGAGTCTTTATTTCATCTGTTTACACCACCTTTGTAAAGGTGGCATGACCAGTCTTCCCACACCCTCCCTCTCGCTTCGCCTTATTTGATGATGTGGGCCTTATCACTGCATCTGTCCGTCCAGTTAGTCCTTCCCTTTTGTTTGAGGATTATGGGATGCTGCTGCACCAGCTGTGAGTAACAGAGCACTACACTGCTACACTGGGCGATGTCCGGCACAGTCGCGGTGTAGATCTCCGGCTGTCTTCAGACTCAAAGCACAGCAACGTAAGCAATAATTAAATCATCTCTCAGACTGCTGCGATGAACTCTATCTGACTGCTCCATATGTAAATGGATACAGCATCATTCGGCTTGGCCTCCAGCGCGCGGTCGGGAAAGAAGAGGCTCAGACCCACAAGTTAAGAAACTGTGAAACCATTTTATCCTGACTTCCACAATAATAAAAAAATAATAATAACACAAGTCCTTTGCGGTATTTCATGCCAATGTTAGGTCAGAGTGTTACACATTTCACTCAGTTTCACTTTGAGGAGACTCAGAAACGTTTCACAAAAGCAATGACAGCATCAAAGAGGTGATGCCTCGGCTCCACAGTCGGCCCCGTTACAAAGAGATGTTGACCTTGCCTTTGGCCTCTTGGCTGTCTGACAAAGCAATCCCAATGCTCTGGTGCAGTACACGGCTGTCCTCTAAATGAAAGTAGTTGAGAGGCGAAGGGCAAAGAGGCCTATGGAATATCAATGTGCGATGCTCTCAATTAAGATTAAAGCTTAGAATGGAATCCTATGGAGTCGCTTCCCTAAGAAATGCTTGACATTTTACCCTTGCTGACTCTGGATAAAAAAAAAAAGTCCTGCACCACCAGTACCACCACCACCGCCACCGCCACCGCCACCGCCACCGCCGCTAACTAGCTGCCCCTTCTCAGCACGCGCTCTTTCACTGAATTTATCCTGTAGATATTGACTTAGGCTGCAGTCACACTTCTAAGAAATAAGTGAAATGGATCATCTTACTGCCAGTGGATGATAAGAATACAGAAATATGAAAAAGCGTCTGGATCAGCAAAATGACAAACTAGGTGGGGAAATATGAGGCAGTCATGATAAACCCTCAGAGACAAATTCTCTGCAGCCAGATGGAGAACGAGGAGAGAAAAGAGGCGGCCGGAGAGGAGGAAGAGAAAATATACATCTGCCTGTTTAAATGTATACGTATGAGAGAGATTGTCATTCATTTACAACATGTTACCTTACATAACATGTGTTTTTTTCAGCATTAGGGTTATTTCTTTTGTTTTGTTTTATTTATTTATTTATTTTAAAATAAAACTGACCTTCTATTATCTGACCTCAAACAGATTCACCACTCATCTTAAAGAGTACATAACATCTTGTACCTTCACTATAATGAATACATCCCACCTTCTGTCAGCATATTTGTAAGCAGCAGCCAGTCCTCATTTATAGGAGAAAGCCTCTCGCCGAGCTCAGACTCTGCTTTGTTCCCTCTAATTAAAACAATGAGATTTATTTTGCATTCGGTTGAGATTCAACAGATGCTGTTTCTGAGCCCACGGCTTCAGTTTGCATATAAAACACCAGTCAGTATTTACTTGGAATGTGCAGCACATTTTCTGGTGATTTACAGAACATGATGTCAGTGGTTTGCATCTGATCTTGTAGATTAATACAGATTATGATGATGTGTGTGTGTGTGTGTGTGTGTGGCCGCCACCATCACAACTGAGCAGCTGCGAGCGTTTCTACCGTCGCTGCTGGGAAATGTTTAATGGTACTATTTAATTCCAGACACTAAATTAGTAAGGAGCGCCTATATGCTTAATAATATGTAACTGCGAGTGGAGCTGTGCCAGGTGTATACGGCTGATGTAATATTTCAGAGCGGGGACTGATTATGAATACGAAGTAGAAATAAGATGAAAATGGAGCCTATGGTGTAAACTCCACCCTTGATAAACAGAATTCCACATCACGCTCCAACTCTGCAGTTAACTGAATCAATGCAATTCCACTTGTGCTGATCTTGCAGACTGAGGCCCTTCCCCCATCCACCCTCTCCCTCTGTCTCTCTCTCTCTCTCTCTGTGTCTCATGCACACACACACGCGCGCGCACACAGCCGTCTCCCTCCTTGTGCCGGTCTACCCATCGTAACACATTAGCAGCAGAAGCCATCACACAATCAAGACAAGGCAGTGTATGAGATGTCAGGCCAATTTGTTTCCTTCTTGGAGCTACATCACATTAGCAGGGTGGCTATACCCTTGAGCTAAATCCAAGTTCACACAGAGGGAGCGGGCTGCCGGACAGCAGGACAGCCATGTCAGCACTTTTCAGACAGCAGCTGACATGTATCCAGCAGATTGACATGTATAGAAATGAAAAAAAAAAAAAAAGCTTGATAGTTTTAAATATGGTCTTTTGGCTGTTCCTTTTCCTGTAAACTCACTGTACCATGGTTTCCTTAAGCGAGCGAGACAAAGCTCAGAGACAGAAAAGAACACAAAGACGTCTGCAGTCCGAGGTCAGAACATGAAATGCAACCGTCAAGTGAATGGAAGGACTGAGGTTTTCCATCCACTCTCATTAGGATCTCATGCCCCCATACAAATCTCATATTACTTCCTGGATCAGAAGACAAACGAGACACAGAGAGGCCACTCAATAGTTCAATTATCTGACGTCTGTCTTGCTTAATTAAACATATAATTGACCATCCCGGGACTAATGACAGCCATCCCATTACCGATGAATCTCATGGATTTGGCATAACCACTACTTGACCTCGCCGTGAAGTCCCTGGCCTTAGGTAGAGGGTCAGAGTGTATCTACTGTTCACCGCTGTGACGCTCTCCTCCACTGGTTTCCCTGTCGCATGTCTCAGGATGTGGCTCTGAGCTCTGCCAAAAAGAGTTGGAGGGAAAAATGCAATTACTGCAAGATTATCATACTGCTTCCGTTTGACTTTTCTGACTGAATTCATGAATATATATGAATCCATCTTGCATCTCAATCTGAAACCCCTCCCATCTTGGTTGCCCCACATCTACGTTTGGCTGGTGGCACATTCTTTGTTTCCTCAAAGAGTGCTCTAACAGGGAGATTAAAGTGTTACCCTAAAAAACCCACACATCATAAAAAAAACAACAAAAAAAATCACAAAACATGAAAAATATCAGTAGACTTTCATCCCTGTAAAAAATCCCTGTAAAATCAATTTCCAGAACTTTAAAGAGGGAGGCAGCGTGAAGAATGTGTTTTTCCTAAATACTGCTGGTGTCAGGTGAAAGCCTCCAACACGTCAGGTATAACACAGCCTGTTTTTCAGCCTGATGACTGAGCATTTTTAAGTTTGCTCTTTAAATTCTGACAGATTTTCATGAGCTTCATGCCATAAAACAACCATCAAGACTGGAGGAACAGTTTGACATTTTCCTGCCAGTGTTCGGATGAGAGGATTGATTCCCTCTCTGCTGTCTGCTGAGTCTGAAGCCAGAGCTAAGTCACAGCTCAGACACAAATGTGTACGAATGAAACAAATCATCATTCATTACATTTAAAGATGATGGTAAACCTGATCTAAACCCGGAACAGTCTGATCCACTCATTAAAGAACAGGATCACACACCTGAGCAGGTATGTGCTGGTGTATTAAATAATAATATTAATAATTACAGCATTTTAAATTGGACATGCTGGTGTTTGACAGTGTTTAAAAACTAAATCTAAAATCAGAAAATATCTCTGCAATCACATGTTTGCGCTCCTTACTCAGTACGACACGTGTAAATTTCATAACACTGTGTAACCCACTTTTGAACGCAGAACACCACCTGTACCCATCCCCCCCAACACACACACACACACACACACACAGAGCACCCCTCTCCCCCGACTGTATCACCAACCTTTGGACTTTACCACGACTCCCCCTAATAGCTCAATCTGACGGATCATTTAAAAGCCCGCTGAAACAGACAGATGGGTAATGGATTGCATGGCAAATCAATGCGGGGATCAATGGAAGACATGCATCAATAAATGGATAGAGAGCTGGTGAAATAGACACCGGAGTTAATGTGGAGCAGTGTGAAACATCATTGTGTGGCGCTCACAGTGGAGGAGGATGATACGAGTTGCCTCAGCTGATAAGGTGTCCTTTTGAATAATGCAGACAACAAACTGACAGTGATAAGCTCAACTTAAGCTGAGCTGCTACTGTGGGACTGGGAGTGCAGTGTGATTAGTGCCCACCCCCAAAACACACACACACACACACACAGTCATAAATGCAGCCAGTACAGGCACAGTTCCCCTGCAGACTGTAGCACCACAGCACGTTCCTGCCAGTTGTACACAGCTATAATCATGTGACAGTCACAGTCAGACTGAGCCTGTGCTGATCCGGACTGTGACGCAGTATTACGCCATAAAACTGCAAAGAGATCACATCTGCGGTTTTGGCTCTGAAGTCCCACACATGTTTCTGTCCTCTGTCCTCTCTGGGGACACAGGAGCACACACTGGGCCTCCTTCATTACAAGTAGGACATACTGTCCGCTGATAAACACAACACACTGTAGTGTTATTATTTCAGCTCCGGAACAGTATGCTGAGCTAAGACGCCGGGACACATGGTGTTGTGGGGGAGCAGCTCGCCACAAGTGTTGAACTTATGTCGGACTCAGGTGGCGTCGTGACCGAGGTCTGACTCATCGCTGCAGTGACGAACGCTCCAGACTTGTGGTTGAAGCACGCAACCACGTGAGGCATCGCACCCACTGATAACTACGTTTATTACTGCCGTCAGCTGCCGTGAAAAGGCATCACAGCAAACGCAATGCATGCAATGTCCCATAGACGTCCGCTTGCAGCTCCCCTGGACAAGCAAGTGGCAAGACACTACAGCTGTTTCTCATGGGCCCGTGCCATAAATCTCCAGTGAATGGCTGGTTCAAGGCTGGGTGCTGAGGAGCAGCTGTGTTCAGCTAAAAATAGCTGGGAGGCTGCTGCTGCTGCTGCTGCTGCTGCTGCTGCTGGACAGCAGGTTTTTAAAGCTCGCCGTGCAGCTTGGCACAAAGAGCCTATCAACAAAACCTTCCACCTGCATTAGCTACTGCATCACCCCCGCTGCGGCCTGCGATCAGCAATACAGCGCAGGAAGTGGCTGGCTGTTGTGCAAACGGAACGGCCACGCGTGTCATCACTGTGTCTGACTCACACAGCCAAACAACAACCAGATCCTGACCGCACAATTCAGATCCACTTTATTTCCCAATGAGCCGAACATTCATTATCAGTGTGTCGTGGCCTGAGGCAGAACGCGCCCTCCTCAGTGCAGTGACAACCACCGGCCGCCCTGATGGAAAACAAGGCCAAGACGGCACAGCAAACATGGAATCATTATGACAGCCACAGGCCGACAATGTAGCACTCAGCACAATAAGCACATTTTATCAGTGTTTTCCACAAGTCATGTTCTTCCTCGAAATTGAAGAACAGACTGAAGTTCCTGCTTCCAGCCCTGCTTGTTCGGGGTGATAATAAAAAGTGTGACTGCACACACACACACACACACACACACATATGAGCAGCGTATTTGGGCACACACCTGTTTGGGCGTAGGCGGCTGTAGGGTAAATGTATCTGCTAAATACAGCGGCTGGCGGTGTTCGGAGGTGCCAGATTGCACCTCTGGGAGTCACTATAGCTCACAATCTGACTAATGAAGGCCAAGTAATCAAGCTTCAAACTCATCAACCATGTTTGCAGTAATTAAAAGGTTTATGCTCAGCATCAGGAGAGCCATTTAACTCTGTCAGTTAGTGTCAGAAACCAAACCTCCTGCTCGCTGGGTTGAGGAGCCGGAGCCAAAATCTGAACATCTGACACCAAATCAACTGCTTTCATCTTTCATTCAGTTTACATGGTGATAAAATGTCATAATAGACGTTTGTGCCTGAGTCCAATCTGTGCATTCACACCAAGACACACAGGGAGTAGACGTACAGGTTTGTGGTGATGGATATAAATCCCATAATCAATTGTATGGCCAGTGCTGTCTGTCTGCGTCGTCCTGATTTATTCCGGCCTGTGGGACCCTGCAGAGCTGTGAGGGCAGGAGAGGAGCCGCCATCATATCACACACACACACACACACACACACACACACACACACACACACACACACACACACACACACACACACACACTATTCCGAACAAACAATGTAAATGAAATTATGAACGAACAGCAACAACAATGATAATAATAATAGAGATGAATTTAAATGCCTTTATAATTTAAAATATTTGGAGGGATGTGATTAATCGTTACCAAGCTATATGTCTACAGACTAACTGGATTAGGCCTTAACACAATATTTAGTCAGATCTAATGTTGCACCTTCTGTCAGACATGCTGACATCCACAAGGACTGTACCCTGCATGCAGCATCAGAGTCTGAGCCACAACTCTCAGGGGATCACAGTGACCTGAGGAGGACATCCGACAGCCGCTGTTTGTTTACACTGCTTACGCCTTAACGCAATGAGGACAATTTTATCGTTAAAGACTCCAGAATGCATCATAAATTGTGATAATTCAATGAAGCCTATGTGGTAAAATTCTAATTAACAAAGCTGTGGTGTTTGCAGAGTTTCAGTTCCTCTCTGTTAGTGAGGACTAAAACAGGCCGAGCTGAAATGAAGCGAGCTGGTGTTATCTGAGGACAGGGCTCTCTCTGGTGGCTGAATCCTGCCAGTGACTGTCTGAAATGCTCATCGCAAATACAGTGGCAGTAACTGTGTAAAAACCTGCAATCACCATCAGGGAAAAAAAAAACTATTTAAAAGTAAATCACGGATATAGTTTTTTAATTGTCACACATGATGTGGAATATGTTTACCAGCGAGCCGAGCCTAATAGGTGCAGACCGTTGTGTTGTGGATCCCCCACTGTTTCTCTGATTACAGACAGTGGTTGCTTTGCAGCAGCCAATTACAATCAAATACCATTCCCTCACATTTCACCACAGTTGTATTTACTAGTAGGACGATTCCCTTCAGCTCTGCCATTTTACATAATGAATGTAGAGACTTTTAATGCGTTTGCCTGGTTGGAGATGCACGCACTACAGGAGAAGCCAGCAGGCCACCTGCTGTTCTTACGTTATTGCCACGTAGCAGTTATATACATGTAACATGATGTCTGACTGGTAATAATATGGCTTCTCTAAATAAAAGAAAATTATAAAACATCCACTTAGCTTTCAATTATTTAACTACAATAAAAGTTTTATTATGAACTTCTAGTACATCTCTCTGTAAAACAGGCCTGTAGGTAATACCATTTTTTTCACACAGTATCTGACAGTACAAATATGTTTAAAATTGCGATTAACCAATTAGTGATTGATATTAATTGATTATTAAGTAAGCCCTCTCTATAGTAATTAATTGGGAAAAAAAGGAAGTTAATTATTTAACAAATAAATCAGTGACAGAAGAAGCACGTAGTATGTAGTTCAAGTAAAATGCTGAATGTACTTGAAATATCAAGAATAAAGATACATGTTGTGGGGCCAGAATTTTATTTATTTGTTTGTTTACAATGTTCTGACGTTTGATAGGCCTGTTAACCTATCAATCAGGAAAATGATCAGCAGATTAATGGGCAATGAAGAAAATCGTTAAATGCAGGCCAGATTTATAAGATCAGTTAATCATTTAGTTTCTTTCCACCACTAGAATAAACCACTGATAACAACCCATCATAAGAATGATTGATTTGGTGACGTACTTTTACAACATAGCAATAAGCACTTAAATGACTCCAAATAGTAATGTTAGCCTGTTACACAAAACTGATTATTAAAAGCGAAAATATATTCTAATGTTTCGTTGTTAATCATTAAAGCGCAGTATCTTGAAACATAGACTCAGCTGTCAAAGCTGTTCATTCCGTCAAAAATCCACTGCCTCGGTAAAATTCTCTAATCAGTTAAGTATGGTATCAGACTCCTGGCTTCAAAACACATTAAAAGTCCCTTAAAAACACACGTGATCTTATCAGATAATTCGAGTATTAAGTGGTTCTTAATCTGTAAACAGAATCATTTGATCACCTCATGCCTGCCTTCTATCATGTCCAGAGACCACATGCTCCAGGCCTCCTTCCTTTGTCAATAAGGCTATCTACATCTTGATATGGGGTGGTCACACCTCTCATCTCCTCCATACAGTTAAACATTACTCACATTACACTCAGTGTAAAACATTTATAACCAGCCCTTCTGACCACTCGTCCCACCAGAGCCAAGACATTGACATGTTTTCATATTCACAGTGGGACCTTTGTGCTTAAGCGTTGGTGAAGATTGAAACTGTTGTTTGTGCCAAGCCCTGCAGCACACAGTGCCCATGTGAAGCCAGGAGTTAAATATGCGGAGCCAATAGTAATTTAAACTGCACCAAGGCTAAATGGAAGACAAAGAATGCATAAGTAGGAAGGATAAGAGAAGACAATAAAAGCCATCGTCTAACAAAAATACTCGCAAGGCACAGTGAGAGCCAGCTGCTCTCTGGAACAGTGATCAGATGCAGTTACAGCAGTCAAATGTGATTTACATAACTAAAACAGCATTTCGATGTGTATTAAATCCCACTACAGTAGATATTATGTAGCCGTAACCACAACAGCAAATGATATTCATTACACTCACATAGTAAAAAAAAAAACCCTTATGATTGCACCGTGTCTTTGCTCACGATTATTTTTTTCCCCCAGTTTCACCATCATGCATTACCATTTCACCAGAAATCAGTTCGACATGGACAGAGCATGAAAAGGACAAATGTGGGCAATGCAGAGAAGAAAACAAGCTGAACTTCCACTGCAAAAGCCAAAGGCATTTATATGAAACAGAAGTAGATCCATAAGTAACACTGCAAGACCCCTTTGCCCACTACCCCCATCACCAAACTCCCTTAAGAGAAACTCGTGTACACATCTGGCTCTTGGTCATGTGCCCTTGCCCACATTTTCAACAAGCAGTCTGGGGTTTGGCTCCTCATCCCAGTCTTTGTGTGCCTTCTGCCTGCTGTGAGCGCCAAGCCCCTGAGACATGTTGGTGACGTCCGTTAGCTCTCGCCTCTGGGACAGCGTGGTCACCATGTGCTCCAGTTTGGAGCGGATGGTGGAGTAGTGGTGCTGGCGTTCTTTGGTCAGCTTGTGGAAATAGTCCTTCAGGGGGCCGTCTGGAACAGCCATGTTGGGCGATGGCTGCCTGAGCAGCACAGAGGAGGGAGGGTTGGCCTGGTCAGGCCCTGTACTTGTCTGCGTGATGACATCACGCTGTGTGAGCTGAAGGTCAGTCTGGGTGCCGCTCTCTGTCACTGACCTGCTGGTCTGAGTGGAGGCGGCGCAGGAGACAGTGCTGAGTAACACTGGTTCTTTCTCTGGTAGCTGCTCTCCAGGGAAAGGCCGAGTGGTGCAACCAGCCAGGATCTCCTCCCGCATGTGATCCTGATCCATCCAGTCCTCACCTATGGTGGAGGAGTCAGACGCTGGGCTGGTTTTAAGGCTAGCTGGAGCTGAGGGGTCACATGGGGGCTGCAACGCTAATGTTTGGGGTTTGCGGCTTGGTGTGCTGGTCAGACACACTGGCTCCACAGGCCTTTCTCTGGCCACGTGTGGGGAGGAGGTGACTGAGTGCTTGATTGGGAGGTGCTCATAGATGCCACTGTTTCGGAGACTTGGAGGTCCTCGCGTATTTATGGGCAGAGACTGGGCGTAGAGGATGCGAAACTCTTCATCAAACCTCTCTGTAACCTGGCCAGATAGTTCAATGAGATTGCTGCTGTTCAGTTTGCCATCAGTCCAGTTGAACCTGCACACAAATTCAGTTTGACAACACATAAGACTGAGACTGAGAAGCCATCTCTCCTGAACGAGGAAGAAGACTGCACTCCAAAATTAGCTGTTAGTCTTCATCTAAAATGGTTAGCAGGCTGTTACCTGTAGGAGCCTGTTGCTACTCTGTTTCCGTCAATCAGCATGAACCTCTCATGAACTTTCCCAGTAATCCTCGCTCCTGATCTCATGTAATAGGTCGTACCGGTTATGGTTCGCACTTTCATTTGCTGTAAGAATTAAAAAAAAAAAAAAAACAGGAGTAAGAGATAAATAAGGGCCGACTCTAATTTTAAACGGTGCTAAATGTAGGTTTTCCTTCAGGCCAAACATGACTTCTAGGTGGGAACAGGAAGTGGTAGTCACATGCCAACAACTTCAGCCATTACTGCATTCACATGACAAGAGGTTACGATGCAGCACCCGCATCACTACTTCCACTGGGTAGATGTTGACAATGATTAGTAACTCACAAGACAGTCTGTCTGGTTAGCACCCTAACTCCAGTATACAACAAAAGGAAATAGACAAAGACATGAAACAAGAGCCATCATTGGTTTTACTTTACACCACGTCTCACTTGGTAGGTACAGTAATAAGGCTCGATTGTGCACCGACAATATCTCTGTTGCGCTGGTGAGTAAACAACTGCTGATGTTAATATTAGTTACACAGTGATGGCAAGAACTTGCACACATTTACAGCTCTTTAAAAAAACATATTTGAATGTGTTATTATGTGATGTTTGGGGTTGTGCACACAGAGCCACACCCAGTCTTACTGAGCCAGCCACATACCCGCAGGTCATCCAGACGCACGCCGACATTTCTGCACATCTTGAGAAATGCGTTTGCACATAATTGGTCCAACAGGATGTAGACGGGGATTCTGCGTTGGGAACATGCCTCCTGAAGATCTTTAAAGATATCCAGGTCTGTTAGGGAGTCTGTAACTATGGCAATCACCTGCAGTGGAAAAATACAGAGGTAATAGAATAGAATTCCTTTTAGCGCTGCAGCTGTGCTCTCCCAGATGTAACACATGATTGTGTTTTCATTATTATCAAATGCAAGGCCTTCGTCAAACAGTGCTGCGAATCTCTGTCGGGCACACACTCTGTAATGTGCACGCTGATGAGCATTCTATTGACAGTGGTCTGTTTCCATGGCAATCGAAAGTAACGCTTGGTCACCAAACAAATGACTTTTATGCGGGACACAAGTAGGTGCACTGTAGGGCTCGTCGCCATTTCCCCCAGCTTTGTTTTGCACCGAGATTTCTCTTTTTCACGAGGAGGGATGGAATTTCTCGAGCCGTGGTGAAGGTTACATGTGGAAGATGAGACACGGATATTTACATATCCAAGATTTATTGCTTAAAACTGGTGTTAACCACGTGCAGCTTTGTCAGGAGGTCCCCACCTTGTTTGGATTATATATTCTGGTTGCCTTTTTTTAATGAAAATATATAAAAACAGACAAAACCAGAAGGTCGCAGAAACACATGCCAGGGCTGTTTCTATGTGCTGACCAGTGACGATGCATATACACTGTGTGTTGTTACAGTGTAGTCAATGGCGCTTGTGCACAATAAAGAGTGTGGGTAGCGGGTGGTTTAACATCACAAAGGGAAAGGCGATATCAGACTGAGAATTTTTTTTTTAAGGTTCCAGGCGGTGGTGAGACAGGAACAATCCAATCCATCTTTTAGCTGTAAACCAGAGAGACAATCCACTGTTTAAATCTTTCTCCTGCAGAGGGAGGATGCAAACTTTCACAGAGGGAAGCAAAGCAAGTCGAGACACATCTGGTACGCAGGCCCTACACAGGCCTGAGGTGAAGCCACAGAATCACTCCATGCTCTCCATGCTGGAAAGTTCCTTTCAAAACTGGAGGCTGGACTGATAGATCCCATCAGGAACATCAGCCTGAATGTTAATGCTGTTGGTTTTGTCCTTTTGTTTACTTAGATCCTCTCCCATCAATACTTGCCAAACCTCAAATTCTAATATTCACGATCAAGGAAATTCCACAGTGACAATCCGATGTGTTATATTCAGGATGAGACGAAGAAGATGGAAATTTTTTTTTTCTATAAGTGATTAAACGCAGACGCACGTGCACACACACAAACACGCGCAATGTTTGCTGTGGGAGGGCTTCCGGAATAAAATGTAAACACACGACCAAAATAAAAGTCTTGAATTATGTTCAACGTCTTATAAAGACAACGCGAAGTTGTGTTTATAAGACGTTAAACATAAGACATTAAACATTAAAACACAACATGTATAGTCAGTTTGCACTTTATGAAGATTTGTGTAAGAGTTGTTTGGTGTTTCCGGGTCCATACCTCTCTGGCGCTTCGTATCAGGCGCCTGGCGGCCTCCTTACAGCTGTAGATGCTCTCTCCGTAGCTGGGCTGGAAGTGCGCCACGGCCCGCGTCACTCCCCGGTACGACCCCGCGGTGAAGGCGGGCCAGCCCAGCTCCAGCAGCGGCGGCTCCACGTCCGACACCTCGGGGAAATACGTGACGGAGGAGCAGTCCGGGCAGCTGCTGAGAGACTGCTCCGCCGCCGGCTCCTCTCCGTGCAGGGACACGCAGCGGGGCGGCGCGGCGCTGCTGCGGATCCGCTGGATCTCATCGTCCGACAGGAAGTTGGGGATCCGCTCCTTGGCGAGGAAGCGCAGGAAGCAGTCGACCCCTCCGGACAGCAGCTCCTCCAGCGCCAGCCGGTGTCTCTCGTTGTACACCGCCTGCAGGTGCAGCTCGTCGGCCCCGCTGCGTGTCGGCCCCGGCGCCAGCAGCGAGTCGTCCAAACACTGTGAGAGAGCCATCTTTCACAGTCACTCACCACGCGGCCTCCAGGTGACAGGTAACCGCTCTGAGCGACTGGTGAACAAATTCGTATTTTGAGCCGTCGCCCCGCTCCTGGGCGTCCTGGACGCGCATTGGCTGTGGCGCGGGCGTCGGAGCCGAGCGGCGTCTCCGGGCTCGCTGAGTCCGCCTGTCACTCCAACGTCAGCCCGCTCTCATTGGCCCGTTCGGAAGCAAACAAGCCTCGTGGACATCCTCCCGCTGCTCTGACCTGATCCGGTTACAGCGCAGAGAGCAGAGAGCAGCGGGAGGGAGCTCTCACTCCGACACTTATTCCTGACGCCCGCGGACCGTGTGGTTCACTGAGACTGAGTCTGTGGTGTGGAGAGGCCCGCACTTCCACCTTCCAGGGAAATAAACACACGGGCAGATAAAGCTGTGCGCGCGCTGGCCTGTCACCAGTCACCAGTCACAGCGAGGGCGGCTCGTGAAGCTGTTTGCAGTCACGAGGAGCAGCAGCAGAAGCACTCTGTGTTTGATGGTGTGAAGCAGTCACATGCAACACATCTCCAACAAGGCCATTTCCCATGCCCCCCAGCGTTTGTCTGTTTACAACCGGCCTGCTGAGAACAAGCCTGCAGAGCTGTAGCAGGTTACGCTGTCACTGTAATAAACCCTCCCATGGGCCTGTTCAGCACAGCGCGTTTATATACTGTACCTACACTCGTCTCACAATGTCTTCACATGTGTCCACCAAGCAAAACTACCAGGAAAGAGCCGTCAGCTGTTTATCACTATTGTAAAACACTGCACAAGGTGTGGAAACAACAGGTAACCATAGCAACAGTAGCTTTGCTGGATGCTGTGCTTTAGGTAACGGATTATAATAAGTCCCAAAGAAACCGCAAAAGTAAAGACATCGGCGGAAGGTAAAACCTCCACTGACAGCTCTCTGTGTTACATACAACTATAGTAAAACCACCTGAATGAAAAAGGTGCTGATCTGTCACGCGGCTTCTTGTGACGCCACCTCATCAAGCAGGCTCCTGGATGAGGCATCTAATGCTGAATGAAATTTTACAGAAACGTTACACCTACAACAATAAAAGAAATTCATAATGTCCTGTGGGCCTGTAATGAGCCCATCTACTAGCAATAACTTATGTATTTCAATCAGGTTTCTCAGAATCGAGCAGCAACAAAAACAGATCATGCTGAATAACATGTCTCACCTCAGGGACCGTTTTACAGTTGAGTGAGTCATCTTCTCGAGACATAATCTTTGTTTTTCCTGACTGTACATAACCAAAGGCAACGTCTGAACCTAGTCAGGACAAAGTGAAGAAGAGCAAAGCCATGTGTACCTCATATTGGAAACTCCATAGTGGCCATATTCTATCATGCACTCAATCACAGAGGGTTTAAAAGCTCTGATGTTTATATACAATGGATGCGATCCTACTAGCTGTCCACATACTGTACATAATAATAATAACAATGTCTCAGTCAGCTCTACTAGTAATCTCTGCAACAGATATATAACGTGTCCATAATAATCAGTGTTTTACGAAGGCCTTGGTGATATTTCTTCACATTAGCTACCGTAGCTTATTCTCTAATAATCCATGTTCTATTAGACGCTCGTTTTAAACTTGTCTGGTTTTGCGCTTTTGGTCGCGCGCCTTTACGCACAGAAGGCCAACAAGGTCATTAGGGGTCACAGCTGTAAATCCAATTTTACACAGCAACCCACGACGAACACTGTTTATTTTTATTCTTTCTATGTTTAAAATCAAAAGCGATGCAATAAACGGGGCTGCGAACTGGTCCACGCGTGTGCGTAAAAGTCTCCTTTAACCCGGTTGGATAAAAGGCCTATGTGCTTTAAACGACAGTTCCCACAGCGATTAGTATTCACAGTAGCCCATCAACTGTTTTTTTTCCTGTGTGGAGACGACAGTCATTGATAGTAGAAGACATGTGCGCTAATTAATAAGACCTTTCAGGCGTCGCAGTTGACGGAAACAGCAGATCACCGAACTCCTGCCAAATCCCACATTTACACAATGCACTTCATGTGCTCAGCCTGCTCCGCGGCGCCATTGTAACTATGTATAACCCAATCTGTCAGAGCGCTGCCTTACTACCCCTATAACGACATACCCAAATGTGCACTGGGCTCAGTATACGTACCCCCTCCTCCCCTTTTACACACGCACACACACACACACATCCTCATCTCATCCCCGCCCCTCTCCAAAATTTTAGATGAAAGGGCTTTTGGATTTTGGATGACGCTCCGAATCACGTGTCCATAGGAAATACACTCGCTATAATTTTTTTGGAGCTGCCTCGTCCTGCGCCGCCGACCATAGTTGTTTTGTCGTCTCCATACAGTGCGGCTGAGGGGTGGAAAGGTAATGTAATGTAATGTACCTTGCCGTGGTCACTGACGGGTTCACGCCAGTTCACCGGGTTCACTTGAGGAGAGCTCCCACCCCCTGCTCGCCTCCTCTTCTTCTCAAAGCGCAGCGATCGGAGCTAATCCAATATTATTCATTTATATATTAATGTCGGATTCCATTTTCCCCCAACGACTGCTGAGGTAAGGACGCATCGACTCTTCCGACACGTACATACCTGCCATTATTGGCGAGGTGCGATCCCCAAAGTTGTTTGCCGAAATTGTGTCTCGCTATTGAATATTGCATTTTCATCTGGTGCTGTAGTCAAGGCAGTTTATATGAAGTCGCCAATGTATAAAATGGCGACAGTAGGTGGAGGAGGGGGTGGAGGATTTTGGGGAATATTCAGAGGGTTATATAGAGTGCCAGATCGCCTTCGGCAAGTCGGCTCCGAGGCGGTGTGTTGCCCCGCAGCCTGGCGAATGGCCTGAAACGGGTTAACTCGGCAGTTTGTTACAGTTACAGCGGATCCTCCGTCTGGCACGAGCCGCGCTCCGCCTCGCGCTATACAATGTGGCGTATCTGCTTATTTTATTGCACAACGCGCCGTGTCCCTGCGCTCTGCCGCGCGCGCGAGCGCTGTTATAGTTGGGTGAGACTTCTGAACACAGCCACAGCAGCTCTGGCGACTGATAGAAGGAGTCGATAGGCGTCCAAACTGCACCGCGAGTGTCAATTGTCACCTATTGATCGCTCGCGCTCCACAAATATCCCGCTCTTGCCAGGGCAGAGAGGAGAGGTAGGCCTGTATCTCTGCACAGGACTTTTTCTTTCATTTCCTCCTCTTCCTCCTTCCAACATGTGCTCTTGTCCTGCTCTCTCTCACACACACACACGCACACGCACACTCACACGCACACGCACTGACATACAGTAAGAGGAACTACTAGGAAGCATGCAGATATTTTGCAAACTGTGGACTGCCACTGAACTGTTGCATTAAAAATAAAGCGAATAGCGACTGCTGTACAGTCCCATTCCCCTGTATCTGTACATAAATATTGACCCAGCTTCCAGGGCCAGCTCTCCCCTCTGCCTGTAGGGGAGGCTCCTCATTGCTGACTAATGTTGCCTGTGTGGATCGTGTGTGGGTCCGGTGTCCGCAACACAAGAGACAACCGCAAAATTATTCCAGCAGCCAGCTGAATGAGCGCGAATTACTGGCTATTTTGGGAACGTGTCTAAATGGGAAGGCCACATAAGCTCGTTACATACACTGCAGGTCATGTGCAACACCTCTGCCGTTGAGGATTCCCCTAAGAGAGTTGGTGTTTTTGTCTGTGGACAGTGTCTCCAAGTGTGGAGGACAGTCCAGCGGGCCTTTCTTCACTGCGATTGTTGATTTGCAGGCGTGTGTGATGACAGGAAAAGCAAAGGTAAACGAGCTCTCGCTGTGCCGCTCCAGCAGGTTGAGTTCAGCTTGGAGCGGGTGAGTTCAGCGTGTGTGGAGGTTTTCACTCCAGCAGGACGCTTCCACTGGGGGAATGTCAATTCCCTTTGTGGGTCCCTGGGAACGGTCTTCCATCTCCCTTCTCGGAACTGCTCTAATGAGGCCGGGCATATTGCCTTTCATCCCTCACTCCCTGCAATTAGGCACAGCTCACAGTTTTCGTTATGGCCACAGCAGAGTGTTTGTATACACAGGCACAATGCAGCGGGCCAGGAGTGCCCACTCCCTCTGCAGAACAGTGTCCCTGCACATGCCACCCGTCGGAACACACGGATACTGTACTTTTCAGGATCTGCTGTTCTGATGTGTAACTGCAGCCATCGTGGATGTTATGTTTGTGTGTGCCTCCCACAGTTCAAAAAGACTCGCCTGCCAGAGAATACTGAGGAAGGTCATATGGTCATGATTTGCAGATTTAGCTGACATGGAGTGTAAAACATTCCTTGAGTTCAGAGAAGAAAAAGAAAAACTACCTAATGCCAACCAGATCTATTTTCCAGTGGTTTTCATGCAAAGAAGCATTCGTGATAGCGGCATACCTCACCGTCCTCACAGAAAATTCTCTCGAACACAGTGCCGAGCCCCATTTTCCAACCAGAAAGGACGGCGGTCTGTGCAGGTTCACTTTTATTTGGGTCTTTCACCCGTTTTAGTATCGCTTTTGTCGTCGGACCAATGCCGTATCGAAGCCCAGACCGCTCAAAAGCCTGACGACAGCGGCATGTTTGCACAGTTCCTACCAAAAGAAATGCCTGCGCACTGATGGGGGGGATCTCGAGGCAAGTGGGGAAGGAGCCCCTGCCACTTTCTCTGTCCCATGCAGAAAAGGTTCGGTCAGCGGGGGCTGGCATTTGCCAGGCTTTGGCAGTTAGAGGACGGCTGTGATGTCAGCCATTTTAGGATGGACACTACAATATGCGGTCCGCCGCCATCTTTCCTCTTTTTCGTATTAAGTTGCCAAATGAATGCCTGTAGTCTTGGCTACAGAACTGAAGAAGTTATTCATCAAAAGTGATGCAGAAGGGATGCATGACTCAGAGTTTTCTTTTTCTCAGTGCACCATGGTTTATTTGTCTGTCATTCATCTGCACCACAGATAGAAGGGTTTGGAGAACAATGTCAGATTTCAACAGGGAGCACTTACGCTAACACAAAACAGGACCATGCAGCAAAGATGCTCAGGCTGGCAGAGTACAGTAGTTATGCACTACTGTACTGCATGGGGCTCCAGGCCTCTGCACTGAGTGAACAAGACAATAACACTGACAGGAGGTCACTGGTAGCATGTACGGCTGCGCTAGCGCTTTGATCAGCCGCCGCCAAACCCGCGAGGGCAGCGCAGCAGAGAGCGTGCTGTTGCTGCAACCTGATCAAGGAAAAGACAAAAAGGCCAAAAGGTTGTTGCAGATGTCGCTGAAAGTTATCTGAAAGAGACTTGAATCATCACCGGACTTTTTCAAAGATGGCTGGCAGGGCATGTGGATCGAGTTTGTCCTGCAGCGGACGCAGTCCAAGGAATTCAGTGTGTATATGTGTCTGTGTCTTGAGGTTGGTGGGTGTGGACGAGTGACTACGCTGTGTGTGTGGCATGGCGGGCAAGGGGAAGAAGGGGTTGCCATGGCAATGTTAACACATGAGTGGCACCACCGACCAGTCTCCCAGTGGACAAGGCTGCAGTCACGGAGGTAAGGGGGGCGTGTGTGTGTGTGTGTGTGTGTGAGGAGGTGGAGGAGGAGGAGGAGAAGAGGGAGGTGGATGAGACGGCTGACAACACCTGCGTCTCAGACATTCAGACACTAATACAAACACAAACACACCCATCTAAAGGAGAAAAACCACAATCCAGCAGTAGAGACAGCGGCTCCACACAGAAATCACCACGTACGGTGAAGGTAGCATGGACTCGTGCTGTATTTGCACGTATTAGTGCTAATGGCCCTGACGACTCACTATTGTTTTTCAGTACACGTAACACTGGAGCCTGAAACTTATTCATGCCGGCAAACATACATCGCCATTCGAACACAAACATGTCCACGCGTCCTGTCAAAAGAACCCCACGCTGGTCCAACCTGGCAGCGCGATGGACACAGGAGACACGCGGAGACGCAGGAAACAGAACAATCACAATTGGACAGTCAGCCGTCAAAAGGCACCGGATCACGCTTCTCTTATAAATGAGGCGCCATTGTTCCCAATCTCTAGTCTGCGCAGGACAGTAATTGCTCTCTGTCTCTGGCTTATATTTGGGTGTACAGCTGATCCACTCACATGACATTAATCTATTTAATGGACGTTTGGCAGAAAATGTTCCCACTAAACAGATTTTCAGATTTTTCAGACGTATCTGTCAGGAGTTCCCCCTCTCAGCCCCAACCCCCAGTGGACACCAGGCCTTTTTTTTTCTTTTTTTTTGGGCTGGTGTTTGAAGCAGACTCTTGTGACAGCTGCGGATCACTGTCAAAGCAAATTACATGCAAAATACAGGTTTTTATAGGTGATAGAATTTGTGCCTCTTTTTTTTTCCAGCTCCTCTCTGACTGTCGCATCAAGAGACTTCTTGCCAGTTATTCAGTTCAAAGACGGATTTGCAGAAGAGTGCAGGTGCTAAGTGTTGCAGAGGTGAGGAGAGAGTGTGTGGGGACTGTGTGTGGAGATGTGTGCCTACGAGGTGTCAGCGGGGAGGAATATTGAAACAGCGCAGCCTGTCATCATCATCAGTCATCCTCTCACTTCATTCCCAGATGTCTGAGTTTTGTCTTCCTTTGTCCTTCCCTCCGCCAGCCTTCCCATTCTCATTCCTGTGACAGGCAGCGCACGAAAAAAAAAGAAGAAGGAAAAAAAAAACACCAATCTCTGTTTGTTAATGTCAACTGTAGGTGACCCAACTATCTGGGAGTGTCTGAATCAGTGGGCTGTTTTGAATTAAATTTTAATGTCGAGCAACCTCTATGCAGCCCTGCCTTCCTCACCGCTGGTAGCAGCTCGCTGTAGATCGGGCATGTTTTCCGTGTTGTAATATTGTAATTACTGCAGCAGTTTATGAGGTGATGAAAGAGGATGCATGCTGCTACTTTTCAATTGGTTTGTGGAAATGGGGAGCAGCTCGCTCAGCCGCTTGCCATTTAAAAGTGTAGGAGAAAAAAAAATTAAATGCATATTAATGAGATGTAAATAAAATATTGTCATGGAAATGACAGTGGGAGAGCACATAGGGGGCGCCTTCCTGTATATGTTTAGGCTGCGATTATATCAGGCAGAACGTATTAACCCGGTCAGAATTTAAACCCTGCCTAATCCCATTTGTTTGGAAACGCTTGTTTTGAATTGAATGGTTCATACGTGGATTTAGTTCACCGAACAAGGCCCCTGCGCTTACCCCGAGCGTGGGTGTGCAGAAAGCACTTCTGAGAGGTCTGCCACTTTCCCGCACGTCGGATGCGACTCCCCTGGTCGACTGAGATGAAAAGAGTTTCCTCCCCCCGTGCCAGTATCAGGACATACGACACACCGGGGACAGCGATCGTCTGACTGTTGTCTAACTCGCTGCTGAAACACAAGGCCGGGCTTTTCAGAGGGAACCATTCAGTGACTCCCTGTCTGGGAAGCCCTTGTCTTGTGTCTGATTGCACGTCTCGCTGGCCAGATAAAGCAGCCCATTCTTTTGATAGGTGACCTGATTCTTTATGTAACCTTTCCCAACTTTCGGCTCGTCTTGGCTTTTCTCAGCGCAGGAAGCGCAGTGTGTTTTCTTGGGGAGGGGAGCTTCTGTACTCGGCCAGCATCTGTCTCGATGCGTCCCCCGTCGGGTGCTGCTGCATCGGGCACAGCCCAGTGCCATGACCAAATTACTTTCTTCTACATCTCTTCTAAACTGACTCTCCACAGATTTTTCCTAACACAGTGACATCTATCACACAGATGTTTCAGATGTGCCTGACTACATCCCTCTGTTGGATGAACACTGGCTTTTAATTCCCTTGTTCAGAGGAACAAACTCAGCGAACAGTGTGTCCTCACCAGGGGTTATGGAGCGTGCCGTCAGAGGATATCATGACCTCTCTGGCGGCAAAACATACAGCACATGCCCGCGTCTAGATGCAGTGAACCGGGATTACTGCATAAGATGCTGGTGACCTAGTTTGGGTTTTTTTGGAGTTTATTTGTTGTTGTTTTTTTTGTTTGTTTTTTCTGTCTGCCGGAAAGCAGCAGGCGTCAGTAGAAATGAAGGCGAGGTAGTTAAAAGAAGGATGTCACAGTCTGGGATTAGTGTGTGCTGTTTGAGGGTTTTAATTCTGGAACAGGGTCATCTTTTATTTACCATGCAGCCGGCTCTGGCGAGCGTGCACGTGGATGCAGTAAAATGAACGACCCTGAAAGCGCCTGTCAGTGTGTACATACAGAGGGTGGCAAAACGAATATACTGAATGTATGTGAAATTGTTTGTTCAACATTTATTTGTTGCTGGATTTAACAGAAGGCTGGATTTACATGGCATATTATTATGTTGATGATAGAAATGACACAAGCAGCAAGTCGCACATCACGCTCATCAGCCACTCTCCAGTCTCAGAAAGGGAGACGAGAGTGATACACTCAACCTGCGTGTGTGTGTGTGTGCGTGTGTGTGTGTGTGTGTGTGTGCGTATTTGCGGCTATGTGTGTCACAAGTTCATACAGAGGGCAGAGGGTGCTGTCCACTTTTATTTTTTTTCTAACCATTTGCTCTACATTGTTAAAATAACTCTAAAATCAGCTATATCACCCGTGAGGGTCTGTATTTGTTTTATTTTCTCGCGTACTTTGCTAAATATTTGCGGCTCTGTGAGGTTTTTCTGTTTGTAATGTGAAGAAAGAGGAGACAAAATGAAGACTCCAAATAGAATCCATATCCAGCCTTATGACTGCAGCGTCATAGGAAGGGAAACCATTTGGATGTGGTTTACTAATGGATCTGAGCACGCAGTGATTTGTGTATTGTGATTATTTGCACGCATGTGGCGTCATGCTGCTTGTTGAACAAATGTAGGGTGAGACGATCGGAGTCTGCAGCGTGTAAGTGGCTTCAGATGTGTTTGCAGTAACTCAGATTTTGTGGGAATGTTTTAGGTCTTTTACAGTACACAAAGATTCAAAGTAACATTCCTACAGAGTGGCAGAACATTTATTAAATAGTTTCTGTTAGTGGCAGTAAATGATAAAAAATAATATTTTTATGTCCCTTTAACCCTGTAAAAATACACATCATTTAAAATATAACTTACAAGCAGTAAGAGCTGAATATTTTTACGGACAGACAAAAACCTGCGTGGATAATTTTGCATATTTGCAGTTGCTGTTACAATGTGAAACAGCTGGTGGGGTTATCCAGCATTATCAATTTTGAGAGGTGAAGTGCATCCCACTCAAAATCCCACGGGTACAGTCGTCTGTGAGTGATATTTATTTACTGACAATAACCGATTCCTGCCAGAGGCAAGTGGCAATTGTCACTAGAAAAAAATCCAAACCCGGATTCATACCCAGCACATAACAATTACCCGCACATGCTATTATTCTAGCTTTAAACCAGGTGGTTCTTATGTATTTTTAAATATCATCAGGCTTTGCTAAAAATAATTCTGTTGTGGATGCATGCCATCAGTAATTAGAGGAGCCAAACCTACGGCAGCAGTGAAGGAAAAAGAACAAATACTGCTGAGATTAAACTGTCATTTCTGTTGATTATTATTCACATTTTTGGAATTCATAAAACCTGACAGCTACACAAAAGTCTGTAAATCCTGTGTGTGTGTGTGTGTGTGTGTGTGTGTGTGTGTGTGTGTACATATATATACACACACACACACGCACACACACACATACACACATATATATATCAGTATGTAGGAAGCCAGTCGAATGTTACTTTTAAAACAGTAAAAATAATAATTGCTGTATAAACATGGATGCCACCTTTTAAAGACAAAGTTGAGACAAAGGAAGATCCACCCCCGTTTTCTGTGAAGTCATTTAATGTAACTGTCTCATTTTTGATTAGAAGCATAGCATTTGGAAAGAAAAACCTTGGACTCAGTGCTGTAATTGCTGATAAATACCGCCCACACTGATCACACTGTATTTCCACCCACACTTATTACTCTGTGTGGGGCTATTAGGCTCCTCTACTTATGTCACGTATAAATATTTCAATATCCTAGAAATTCACTTTTTATATAATTTCGGGTTTTATCTGTTATTTGCAAGATGATCAGGATAAATAATCAAACTCCTTTT
The DNA here is from genome assembly GCA_016785345.1 of Trinectes maculatus. Lineage (NCBI taxonomy): Eukaryota > Metazoa > Chordata > Actinopteri > Pleuronectiformes > Achiridae > Trinectes > Trinectes maculatus. The sequence goes on from JAFBJQ010000998.1 coordinate 74,373, forward strand.
GTACATTTATATCCTTATTCTTTTACATCTACTAACAGTGTCAAGCTCTCATTTATTTTTCTGCAATGACGAAACTAATTATGGGCTGAGATAGTCACACCTCTCTCTCTTTTTGTACTCTCTCCTCACAGTTTTCCTGGGAGCTGTTAAATTTGTCCATGTGACAGGAGTCCTGCAGTGGCAGAAGGCATGAAGTATCACTGTGATATCATAGTGGCTGGTCCATGACACTAAACTCCATTCAACCCACTCCACTATCCACCCACCCTCTGTTCTCATCATACTGGACAACCAATCACTCACACTCCCATCTACACAAAGCTGCACAATGGCCAGCAAGAGGAAATCCACCGTCCCCTGCATGATACCATCCAAATCCAAACATGTGCGTGAGGAAATCATCCTGGGCTCATTACCAGAACTCCTACCAACAATCCCAGAAGATAGCATACTCAGCATCTCTGGAGAGGAGTCTGGCCATTTCTCTCACAGCTCCTCCAAATCTGAGAGTGGCAGTGAGATGCAAAAAGGGGGTACGTATAGCTGTTCCAATTGCCGTTTTGAATCCAGAGATCTAAACTACTTTTTGGATCACATGCACAACTGCCACTTAGACTTCAGGGCCCAGCCCACCTTTTACTGCCTGAACTGTGGGGTGTCAGTCGTTCGCTTTGAGGCTCTGGCTCTGCATAACGCCAATGCCCATCCTAAAATAATGGAGGGCTTGGTCACTGCCTCCCTGTCCGTCAACAAGAGGGACGGCGTCACAACTGTGGAACAAAGTCTGTTCACAGAAAGTGGAAAAGACTACAACGAATCTGAGATCTCCCTCACCAAAACACCAATTGCAAAGATGATGAAAGCAAAGGGGGAGCACAAAAAGATTGTGGTTTCTCACACCGTGGAGGTACGGAAGATAGACAGTGGAAAGGATGTCGACCCCAGCAAGCTGACAAATGTGCCTGAACTCCAAAACGGGGCTCTCAGTGTTTCAGGAGCCCCAGCTATGCCGAGGACCGCTGTCACTCACGTGATTACGACGACAGTGTCCAACCAAGTCTTTCACCAGCACACTCCCTCCCTTTACTCTTCCCCTTCCCCTGGTTCCAATAAAGACCTTCCAAAGGTGATGATCCCCCTCAGCAGTATCCCCACGTACGATGCTGCTATGGACACCAGCAGCTTTCTCAAGACATCCTTTGGCAAGTTCCCCTACCCGACCAAAGCTGAACTCTGCTACCTAACGGTGGTCTCAGAGTTCCCCGAAGAGCAGATCAAACTGTGGTTCACTGCCCAAAGGCTCAAGCAAGGAATAAGCTGGTCTCCCGAGGAGATTGAAGAGGCCCGGAGGAAGATGTTCAACACCGTGTTCCAAGGTGGAGCTCCTCAGAAGCAACCTGCTACACAGCAGCACATAAATCACACTGTAACCCACCATGCTGTCACTGCCCAGCCAGGCTCCAAAGGACCAAATTTTCAGATGGCCAAAGTTCCCTATGGCAGTATAAAAACAAGGCCCATCAGAGTCATTGGCACTCAGGCCAGCATGTCAACCAATCCCCATGTCACCAGGGTCTCCTATTCTACTCCAATAATCCCCCCAAAGTTCCCATCTGTAGTCAGAACAACACAGGTACTGACCAAGAACACTCAACCCACTGTGGAGACTGACAAGAGCAACGGCATCGGCCTGGAGATGGCTGGAGGCAGTGTTTATGTCAGTAGCACCAGCAGCAGTCGAAGCAGCAGCAGCAGCAGTAGCTGCAGTAGTAGCAGCAGCATCAGCAGCTATTCCAGCAGTAGTAATGGTGGTGAGACTGTCGCCAGGAGACCGGAGCATAACAGCAGTCTGACAAACAGCGTCCACAGCGTCACCACTTGCTCTACCAACATTAGCAATAATGATGAGCACTGTGTTGCTGACACCAACAAACCAAATCTCAAAAGCAAGAGTTTACCATTTGGATTGGACACTTTAAACAGTACAGAAAGTCCCATCATCATCAATAGCACCAGCAAATCCAGCATCACCTGTAACAATCATAACAGCAACATCATCAGTCCAGAGGAGCAGTCCCATGCCACAAAGCATGATGACAAACACAACAACTACATCCACAAACCCAACAATAGCACTATAAGCAGTGACTACCCAAGCACCACCTGTAATGACAGTGTCCCCAACCTGAACCATGCCAGCAAATCCCCAACTGAAAGCACCAGCACCACTGTCATTACGCAGAGCAGTTCGTCTATTTTAGATGAGGGTAGATGCAACAAGGACTTTCCCATACCAGGCCTGTCAATCTTGAAGCAGCTCATTAACGAGGAGGAGCCGTTTGCTGGGGAAAGAGGCGTCGCAGAGCTCAAAGTTGACCCCATCAAGATCAACTTTAAGAGGCTGATGAATGAACCAGAGACCACATCTGAGATACTGAATCAAGAACACAAGTCCGAGGTGGCCGAGTTGTCTGCCTCTCAATCTGTTTTCTCACCTCCCTGGAGCAACAAAACCCCCCAGCAACTGCATGTCCTCCGACAGGTGTTCTCTAATACTCGCTGGCCCAGCAGTCAGCATTATGAGGAGCTAAGTGTCCAGACAGGCCTTCCCAAATCAGAGGTCGTGCGCTGGTTCAGCGACAGCAGGTACAGCCACAAGAATGGGCAGCTGAAGTGGCTGGGGACCTATCAGCGTCTGCCCGTGGAGTCAGAGGAAGCCAGGGGCCATGGAGACACCGAATCTGAATCGCGGAGGGACCCTCAAGCAGCCAAAAAGAAACTTGTTGAGAAAGACACGAACAAACGCCTTGAAGCTGAAGCGGGACTGAACTCAGGGCAGCAAGTTGTGTGGCAGGATTCATACTCACCTCTGCTCGGTCTGATGGGGCCTGCAGGGGGCGGAGTGCAAGGCCCAGCTGACAAGTCAGCGCAGCCAGAAGTCTTACAGGATCCATGGTCGGAGAGATCAGACAACCACCAGCGGCCAGTGGCCAGTCAGTCACTCATTGAACAACAGACGGATACCAGCCAGGCCAGGTACTGCAGTCATACAAGCTACTGAAGTAAAATCCACATCTGCTTAACGTGCCTTGTGATATTTTACAAGCTTAGTGCTCTTTATCAGTCAAAGAAACAAAAACAGTGTAAGACAGGTAGAGTGATCAAAGCGTGACAGCTTGTTTGTAGTGGTTGCCGTGTGATGTACAGTAAAAAAGGAGGCTGGAGCAGTGTGTAAGGGTACACATACTGACGCGTTTATTCAGGCAATCAAAGGTGTGTGTTTAAGAAGCTATTTATAGATAAGATGGAGTCCGGTGTGTTGAATTATAGATCGAGAGCGCATGCTAATATATGTGAATAAATCATGACAATTGTTTTTGGTGGGATAGATTTCCTGAGGCGAGTTAACCCGTGCACAGTCGTCTTTTCTTACAACGCTTCATTGAAATATGTGTGTGTGTGTGTGTGTTGCTGACAGGGATCGCCTGAGGATGGAGCTGCTGGAGGTGTGATGAAGCAGGCCCCAGTTTCACCAGTGATGGTGACATGATGTGTCAAGGTTGGCTTGCTCCCCTGGCCGTGGTCTAAACAACAACAACAAAAAAAAGAGTGTTCATAATGACAGCAGATGTGATTGTAGCTGGACCGTTGGACTCTGACTGTAACTGTGAATACCCCCCACCCCTCCTCCTCCGCCGCCTTCTCTTCCATCTGCCATCACTTCCTGCCATCGTCAGAAGAAAGAACTTCTCACCTTTGAGTTCTGTGATGTTTAAGCCTTTCATGCTTCTTTGTGATTGTGTGGGGAGGGTGCACAATGAGGTCAGTACGAGGGATCAAAGAAAAGAAAGAGAGAAGACGCACACTGACTGGAAAACTGACTTGAATGAGCGAAGATAGGATAGGACCGAATGATAGTGTTTTTGGGTCAGAGGGAGAAATATATATATATGATTGAAACTGCACTATAAAAGATGGTTTGTACTGACTGGACATACATAAGATGTGTCGAGGAAACGTTATTGTTGGCTTTGTGATATTTTTTACTTTTTTAGCAACCAGTACTTCAGCACTGCCTTGACTTTAACTTTTTCCGTTATTTGTTTTTTTTTTCCAATTCTATTACTCTTCTATAGTCACTGTAAGTCCAGATGCAATCAAACATGTTTTATTTAGATCTGTGTTAATGTTGGTGTCACGTTGCAGTTCAGCTACACGCAAGAGACTATATACTGTACAATGCACTAATGAAGACAGCAATGCTCAAAATCACACTGCCCACATTAAAGGTATTGACAGCTTTGTCAAGATCGATACACTACACTGCCCTGCAAACTGAACAGAGAGAAGCCTGTCACGCTAACGTTGCCTTACTCAGCTCTGTCCATGTGTTTATATGACCTGTCTGTCCATCACTTGCTTTCCAGCTACTGTGCTGTCCTGAAAAAAAAAAGAGAAAAAAACATGCCAGTGCATTGATGGTCACTGTTGGTCTATATCTGTGAAAAAAATCTTGTGCTGCTTTCTGTACACTTGGAGATGTTTAACTTTAAGCTGTAATTGTATCAAATATTGTTACTGGCAAAATGTTGTTTAAAGCAAAATTATAAATTTGATCCCTTAGACGATGACAGAGTGAGATATTGTGCTAGCTAGAGAGCCAAATGAGGAGATCCGCGCTCTCCTCTGAATTTACTTGTGTTTATATAAACATACAGTCACTACATGAATCCTATTAAGCTGCATCTTTGTTAAGCTGCTAATAGCTACGAACGGTGCTATACCATCCAAAGTGAAATTGGAGGTTGATCTCCTACCAGCAGTGTATGCACTTGTGTCGAATGTTACAAATTTATTTTGGTTTGAGATAAATGGAATCTGGACTTGCGGTGTTATGATCACTTTAAAAAAAACTTTTATGAAATAGTCTGATCATAAAGCACTGTTGTATCATCCTTTCTACACTTCTGAATCTTTACAGAATAAACTGAATACTCACCAAGCAACATCGCCTTCTTATTTGCTGAGCACCTTGCACAAGGAGTGAATATGAATTAGGAAGTTTCGTACCAGTCAAATTATTCACTGTGACGATTGTGAAATAACATGCCAGTGACTGGGAATAGAGAAATGCATACAGCCTCACCTGCTGGTGAGAAAATGACAGTACATTCAGTGCTGACAGCTGAACCCAGGGAGGAACATTTTTAGTCTGTTTCCATGGCAAGGATTCCTTCCAGAATAACCAGTTTATTTTTTCTACATGCTGTGTTGGGACTTATTTAGTCTCAGGTACATATGTAGATGGTGGTTAACGCGTGTGTTATTGCCTGAGAAAGGGATACAAGACAATCAGATGTTACCAGAGAGAACGAAAGCTTTGAAGGGAAAAGAGCACATCACAGAAAAATACAGGGTTTGACTAAGTCCAGTAACACCATAGTTTGTTTTCCAATAGGGGATGTGAAATACTTTTGATGGCCATTTAATTTCAAAGATTACATTCTTCCAAGTGTTTGTTTTTACATTTAGTAAAGCTTGACTATGACGTGCTACAACACTGCGACTGTTCAGAGAAAACTTAAGCTCCTCTTGAGATAAGAAGTGATCAAACATTTTGTTTGATGAAGCAAATATGAGGAACTCTGGCAATAACTCCACCATGGCTGTTAGTCCAAAAGCAACAGACAACTGTACAGCTCAGGGCCCCAGCTCTAGGAAAGGGGCCTTGGTTTCTCAGAATGAACACCACCTAAGTCAGAAACACGTTTCCAAAAATATCCATTTGCTTGTAGGATTTTATTCATTTTTAAACCTACAATGAGCATAAAACTCATAAAACATGATCAAAGGCTATGACAAAAAAAGGTAAAACAAGAATAGGATGTTGACTTTACAGCTACTTACATCAACTTTCCTATCATAAGTGGAACAGAGTGGAATAAAATGAATTGATAATTCACATTAAATGTTACATTATTTTATCCTCAACCTTTACACAATTAAAAAACTGCCTAAATTGTAACAGATTGGTGATTTCTTTTTGGCAAAGTTCATGTCCCTCGCATACCTTTCTGGAAGAAAAACACTTTCAATTTACCAACTTTAAATACATTATCATAGCATCATCTTCAAGTAACAGATACACAAGTTCTTTTTTCCTTGGAGCAATTGTTAAATTAAGTTAAAATCAAATGCAGACAGGACTATGCAGAGATTTAGAGGACGCTTGCAACTCAAAAGGATACAAATGATTGGTTCACATTTACACTGAAAAAGAAGTCCCTGATAGAGGATGTAAAAACAAAATATTCACATTCTGCTTGCTTAAGTAAGTATTGACAAGGTTGCAGTGATTTTCCCCCTTTGCCTGCACAGACATCCTCTTTCATGCTGAACAATTCAACATAGTCCAGTTTAAAATATTCATCCTAAAACAGCTTCCATGGTCGAGCCCCTCATCCACACACATGCACGCACACACCTCAAAGTCAAGCTCACATTTCCTTGGAAGGCGCGTGGGGTGTATTTAAGGAATTAATTTAACTTTGTCTATCAAAATATAGAATTCATTAATAATACATGGAGGGCTAAAATACAGAGCGAGTTAACAAAGAGAATGATACAAAGCATTTTTCCTTTTGCTTAATACAGTAGCTATAGGACCACAGAGTTCAAAGTTCAGGCGTTGTTGGGTTTTACCCCTGTGGAGGGAGAGAAACAGAGATAAAAAGGCCTTCCAATTACTGGACTATGCCTATGCCTTTGTTCAGCTGTAGGCAATATTCAGCCTTGTTGCCTGATCTCAGATCAGATCGGATGTGTTTAGGATACCCACAACACCCTCCTGCCATTTGATTATGGTCTCATCATCTGGTCTTACCATGTTGCTGTTGTTTTTCTGCTCAAACTTTAAAATTCTTTACCAGGTCCAGCCAATGCGCAAGATTGAGTTAAGCTAAAAACAAGTATCTGATTTTTCAAAAATGTTTGTTTTTAAAATTGTAAATCAATTAAAACTGACTCAAACTGGGATTTAAAATTCAAAGTCATCATCTGCCATGTCAATGGCCCATGCAAACTTCTCACGCTGGGTTTTGTTGTAGATTTTCTCAACAGGAATGCCCCATTTCTTACACCTAGGAAACAGAAGCAAACAAATTAAGATTGGGGTAGATTTATTAATGGTCCTTGTGTAACTGCACCACTTGTGCATTCCAATTCCAAACCGAGTGAACGAATGAATGAATGAATGAAGGGAAGTGGTGCAGATGCAAATCACCAATTGTAGAGGAAAAGAAGAAAATCTTTAAAAATTTACCACGCCACAGAGATGCGGGGGTCCAGATAGTTGAGCTTGGAAGTGCCAAGGGCAATCTGCTTGTTCTCTTCACGATCAGTGGCCTGCACTTCCAGCTTCATCAGCTGCTCCTCTATCCTCTGAACGGCCTTTTTCTTAGTCTCCACAGTCCTACAGAGAAGTACAGATGGTTAAACACTTGAGAACATGACTGACTAGGGACAGATTAGTCATCTATATGAAGCCCCTTGATACTGACTTTTTGGATTTTTCATCTCTCCGTACTTTGGCATCAGCCTTAGCGCTCTTCAGTTCTCTCTTAGCATCAGAGAGCTGGTCCCTTTTCGCATCAATCTACAAGAAATAGAAAATATTTGTAATGTATAAAGCATTTGTTACATTCATTTAAAAAAAGCAGTATTTCAATTAGAACCTACAACTTAAATGTAAGGTGTAACCAAAACATCTCAATTTGATTGATTTTGATTTTAAAAAATCTAGTTGTGATTTATTAAATCCTGTGAAGAGTATGTTCAACGGAGTCCTTGAAAAACATTTACCTTTGTCTGCAGGTTCTGCATAGACTTCTCAAATGTCTTCGGTGGAGCCCTCTGATGGTTACAGAGAATGGCCACAGCCCTGTTTGCCCTGTTGTAGGACAAGATCTTGGCTGGAATGTTGTCCTCCCCTTGAGTCAGAATATGATCAGATATATATTTGGTTGTCAAAACAGTCAACACAAAACATACAAGAGGAGCTCATTATAATTTTAAACAGGCACTTTGGATACACATGTATCTGATGAACTCTAGTGGTACAAATCATGTGTTGAATTCTGGTTCTTCATCAGCAGGTGAGCATGTACCATTTGTGAGCTCCTTTAACTGCTGTTGCAGAGTGATTGAGGCGTTGTATGTACGGAAAACTTTGGCTGTCAACCCGTCCATCAGCTCCTGAAGGTGCTTGTTTAGAATGGAAGTCTGTGGGAAACAATAAGTATCGTCATTTCACAATGTAACTGATGACAGGAGTCGAACGGTTATTTTCTGCAACTCTCAAATCATTCGAGATTTGATTAGATAGAACTTGATCCCTTTGGGAAGACTCCCTCTGGGAAAATAAAACTATTGATAAACCAAAAATAAATAAATGTTTTATACTGATTTAGTTGTGCTTACATTCAGGCGATCAAACAGGTCATCATCAGGCTCTTTGTTCTCCATAAACAGCTGAAGATTCTTAAATACCTAGAAGTGACAGATCATACATAAATACAAGTGCAAAGTTGCATGCTTAAAAAAAGAAAAGCACCGCTTTATGCCCCTTACCCTTTTCTCCACAGGGACTTTGTTGTAGTAGCGGATGGAGTCTTTACCCAGGAAGTCAAATTCCACCACATATTCTTGACCTTCATTCTCTGGATAGAGTTTGATGTGCTCAACTCTCAGCGAGCAACAGCCCACGGTATCTGCTGTCTCTCCTTCCTCCTTCTCATTACCCGCTCTCAGAGCCAGCTAGAGAACATCAGTACAGACAGATTAAAGCTGGCTTCTAAAGACATTACACTCACTTCAACCAGTGTTTAAGCACTCGCACTGCCTACATGTTTGTAACACTCAAGCAATTACAATATATTAAGAACCTCAAGCTACACACAAGGGACAAAGCCGATTGCAATCCACCTCACCTTGTCAATGAAGTAGAGTGCCACAGCCCTTTGTCTGATCCTCATCTCCTTGGACTTCCAGTCATCATGGTACTGGTTCCTGATACGGTCAACACATTTTTTTAGTCTTCGCGCTGTTTCGTACTTCTGCCAATCCTTCTCTCCCTGCAGAGAAACAGCATGGTGGCAGAACTAATTATTTCAACAGCCTATGTGACAAAAAAGTGAATGAAATTTGCAGGTTGTTTCACATTCATCTTTCCTAAAGCATTGGTGCAATGTCTGTTTAATCATCTTGCAGAGCAAAACAAAAAAAACACCACAACATAAAATTGAGATGTTGAAACCGCAAAGTGACACCTGGAGACAAAACTCGGCAATGATGATGCTACAAAAGGTGAAGCTGGTGCTACAACCAAACAGTTAATTCAAGACACATTTGATACTTCAGCCTACCTTGATCCTAGAGCTGGGGTTCAGCATGATGTACTTGATGGAGCCCTGAATGTTTTCCGTCCATGACACCAGCCATGTTACCTTGTTGTCATGACGAACCTCTTTCCATTTTCTGCCTGCAGGAGGCTCTGGGATTTTAGAGTCCCTGTAAGAAGCACACAAGATTTAGTCTCTATACACTCTATACTTAACACATTAGGTCATCAGCACTTGAAAAGCATCACTACACTCACTTGCTGCAGTTGATAATGATGTCTTCAGGCCTTATGCGACGTTTGAGCATGCCCATCTTCGGATGGTCTCCACGACCACGGAATAAGCCTGGGGGCTCAATGCGAAAGTTAGCAATACGTTCTCTGTGGTTGTCCATGACACAGAAGCCATACTCTTGCAGGGTGCGTTCATTCTCCTCCTTTATTTTCTATAAGGGGCACAAAAAGACACAAAAAATAAAAATTCTATGCCATACAGGAATAAAATAACATGAATGAGTTAGTGTGGTGTGTTGTGTTCTTTAGGACAGTCAGTGACTACTGCCTGATTGCCGTTTGACTTTTGATTTAAGCCCTAATTATATAAAAGGGTCAATGGCAAATTAAAAAAGGAAAACAAGTTGAGTATATTAGGCATTCTAAATGTGTCTCAAAGTATCAAAATTTGTCTGGATCAGGAAATAATCTGGAATTAGAGCCAACAGACACTAAAATAAACAAATTGAATAGATCCATGTAATTTATCAAAAGAAGCCATTAAAAATCAATTCTGACTGGAGAGTGGGAGTGACATGCACATTATGTTTACCCAAAACGCCACGACCAGCCCACCAGGATTTGTCCAAATACACCTCAAACTTAGCAAAAATATCCATGTAGCTGACCAGTCCTGGCCTCCCCTATGATCCTCAAAGGTTAAGTGGGAGAGACAGTGGATGGACTGCTCACCTGTTTCTGCTCCTTGGTCATTGCCTTTCTGGCTTCAGACTGTGCCTTGAAGTATTCAGCCATGTCACTGAAGTTGCATTTCTTCAGGTCTGTGAGCTTTGCTTTCTCCTCTGAAGTCATTTCCTGTATTAAAGAAATACAGTACACTCAAACTCCCAATTCCCTGAACAATCCCATACAATACTGATACCCACACAATAAGGCAGACCCGTGCATTTTCCCTACCTTTCTCCAGTCTTTAAAAAAGTTTTTGCGGAAAATATCCTTTGTGGTGTATTCATGGTCCAGCATTTTTGCAAAGAACGTGGCCACCTCCTCTGCTTCTGGGCTGAGTCTCATAGCTTTACCTAGAATATACAACAAAATCTTACCAGCCACTGGTATTGACACTTCTACAAAGTAGTGTTGGATTGACTTAAAGGGGAGACTTCCAAAAGAAATAATCTCACCATCATAGTAAAACTTGACATTGCCAGGGAGAGGTTCATAAGGTGGTGCAAACACCGGCCCTTTGTGCTCCAGAAACTTCCATTTGACACCATCAGTGTATCTCTCCTCCTCCCACCTGGCATCAGACAAGAATATGAATTGACAAAAGATTTTTATCTCTTATATCATTAGAAGAGCAAACAATCACATGCAATACATCCAAAATTAAGCCAATGCCACATTGAGAGCCTGATTAAATATCGTGCAGCAGGCTGTAGTGAATAACTTACCATTTCCACTTCTCTTCTGGCTCTTTCTTTGCTTTCTTTTTCCCATCAGTGACTTGTCCTTTCTCATTTTTAATCTTTTTGGACTTTGTGTTCTAAGGAGGGGGGGCGAAAACCATGAGTTGTGTTACTCCCTAGTTGACAAAAAGTAATTTGTCTAAAAAGGCTAAAAAAAGTGTTTTTCAAAATACAGGAACCCAGTGGGGAGTTGTTTTCATTGTTAATGGAAAATTGAAAGGCAAGACCAAGTTTGCACAATGTTTGTTCCTTTTCTTACCTCATCTTGTTTCCTTTTCTTTGCCTTCTTGTCATTTTCAGTCTTTATTTTCTTAGGCTTAAATTCGTAGCTGGAAAAAACAGCAACAAAAACAGTCTCAGGTCTCATCGAATAGAATGTGGTCACATAAGAATGTAGAGAGTCGATGAAGAGGACTTACTCATTCTCTTCATCCCGTTCTCTTTTTAGAGACTTCTCGTGTTTAGGAGATTGATAAAAGTTATCTTCAGGCTCAGACTTCATGTGTTGAGGACTGCGAAAGAAAAGCCATGGTTTTATGTTAAATGTATCTACTGGAAGCCAACATATAGGATTATAGAGAAAAGTGTTGAATAGACAAACCTGGCAAAGCCATTCTCTTTTTCCTTTTTCACTTTATCAAGGGACTTCATCTAAAAGATTTACACAAAAGTTTTCAATAATAAAAGTTAACAGGAGACAACAATCCTTAATTTTCACAACAGATAAGAGACAGTCCAGTAAGTATCAAATTGTAATCCATAAACATTTAATAATTATAGGTTTGTTTTTTCAGTTCAGATATGGTACAATAACCACCTTCTATCCCATTAAGATATCAGTTTCCTCTTTAAGTAATCATATCCTATGGTGCATATAATGTGCCTGTGTGCTTCAACATTTTAATGCACAACCACACATGCATTCTTATACAAAACTGGCCAATAATTCACCTTCTCCTCCTTCCTCTTCTCCTTGTGCTTGTCCTTGTATTTGTCTGTGCTGCCATCTTTGTGCTTTATCTTTTCCTTGTCTCTGTGTTTTTTCTCAGAGAAGTCTTTGTGGTCACTATAATTTACATAAACACAAAGCCAGTAGTAAGTCAGGAGTTGTTAGTTTCCACTATCCCATGCTGAAGAAAAACATAATAATCAAGTGGTGTTTCCTATCCACGAGAGACAGACATTAAAAAAGCTGTATTAATAAGGATTCTGGAAGCGCATACCATACCTGATGCCATGCTTAGATTTGTCTCGTTCCTTATCCTTCTTGTGGTCCTTGTGTTTGTGTTCCTTCTCTTTGTACTTGTCTTTATGCTTGTGAGAGTCTGGAAAAAAAATCCAGTGTTCCAGCATATAAATGCAAACAAGGTTTTGATTGGATGTACTCAACAATTAACTTAATTAACGTAAGAAGAACAATCTTTTTATTGTAAATGTGGTATATGCTTTTTTAAACCCATCACACCCACATGTGTGAGCAGTGGGCTGCCGTCAGTACATGCAGTGCCCGGGGAGTAATTGGGGTTAAGGGCCTTACTAAAGGGCCCAGGGTGGTACCAAGAGCGGGAGTCAAATCCCAGTCCTCTTGGTTTTAAGAACAACACTTTAACCAATAGGCTCTCGCTCCACCTACATTAGGGGCATAATAGTGGCCAAGACAACATGCACCACAATCTGAATGTCTTGCTGCATGTTAACAGAAAATCTGTTAAACAGTGGCACAGCACCTCCTACTGCCTGAAATAGCCTCAATGTTCGAGACAATACAAAAATACTAACAGGTTGAAACATGCAGGTGAACAAAGTGAGCTTTCACTCTTATTTGTAGACAACAGCAGACAGCTTACTGTAGTTTTAGGAAAAGGGGCAACAATTAAAACTAAGAGTGAAGACCTGAATGTGGCCATCCAACAGTCACAAACCAGCAATTAAAGTCTACTAACAGGTTATAAAAAAAGATGTCCATAAACCTCTGTTACACTGGACAAAAACACTGCTCATTGAGTTATTTGTCCTAAAGAATCAAACATAGCTTGGCCTTGGTTGATACAGTCTATCATTGTACACGTATCTGTCTGTTGACCTGTTATTAGATAAAAACTGATGTGATGTTCCACTGCCACCTCAGATATAAATAAAGTCATTGTGCGATTCATTCTTATACGCAGACCCCGTTAAACGCATCACACAACTGCCAATTAACTGGAGAACATTGGACATAGACAAAAACATATTTTCAAAATAGAACACATTTACAGGCTAGCAAACAACCGTTGACATATGCTTGAAGATCTTCTCTGAATCTTCTTTGATCCACACTAAAAGTAACAATGACCTGCTTGTTAAGCTTCACCTGCTTAGTACCTTCTAAAAGTAAACAAAAATTATACTACAACAAAAAGTAAAGACAGTGCTTCTTGTGCACAACAGATGAAAATGTCTGTCTGGAAAGAATTAATACTAGAAAAGGCTTAAAGAAAACACGCGTTTAAACATCAATTGTGTTGAATGTTGAAATAAATCAATGGTGCTTAAAAAACAAGGGAAACAGCAATTAAATTCCAAAAACTACATTACATTAAAAGATTGTTAAGAACATGTAACAATTAAGGCAGTCTACTAATGAAATCCGAGGCAGTTACTTGATTATGATTACTGAAATGTGGATCCAACTTAAAAATGCTCTACCTTCTGCTGGTATGAGGAGGTGAAGACAATGAAGCTATAATCAACAATTATAACTGAAGCTATGAAAAGAGTTTAAGATCGAGTATAAAAAATGTTATTTTCTTCATTGTCACTGTATGTGATTTCAGTGAAGCACTATCCGTTCCCATTTCTCCTCCACACAGCCATCTGCACTTCACAGCCTGAGTTCTGCTTGCAGCACAGTCAGACCGCTACAACGAAAAAGAAAATGGCGCAGAGACTAAGTCCTCAACCCCCAAACCCTCACTTTCAGGTGGGAATTTTGGCATTAAAAGCTAACCAACAAGATAATCCAATGCGATAAACTGGTAAAACACCTCAATGTCTGTGCCATTAATGAGTCCGATCGACAAAATAGTTTACAGAAAAGCTTTTACAAGACCTCCCTTTTGAACAATAGGCGCTTGTGAGTGAGACAGAGGACTTAGTCTCTGGACGCCATTTCTGTCCTCTACTGAGAACTACCATAACGTTACATTTGCTCAGTGAAAAATAGAGTCCGATTTGAAGTAATATACTTCTCTAAACTTATCATCTTAGCTTAGTGGACTTACCATTGACTCGAGAGATACAGTCAATCTGAAAAACAAAGAGACAGATTGATGTTAAATTCCGTAGTAGCTAACTAGCCGGCTAACTAACTTTGAACTTGCTGAACGGCAAAGAGGTTGCTAGCTAGCATTCTGGCTAGGGTATCTTGCTAAACTGGATGGAAATATGGCTTAGCGGCTAATACCGGAGCCGCTACGGCTAACACTGGCTATGGCTAACACCGGTTTAAATGTAGCGTTAACCCACTTTGTCTTTGAGTTCATGACGTGCCACATAAACACGAACGCCAGGCAGACGTCACATTTACCCAACATGACAATTAAAAATATAAAGGAAGTTGTCAAGACGCTGTTAACAACATAATAGAAGAGACTGTACACAGTTAGCAAGTTATCCTGTCAGACCATGCAAATTAAACGATGACAAGAAACTGTGTCCGTTAACCAGCAGCGGTGACATGACAAAACACATTGAGCATCACCTGGTCCTCGTTGTGGGAATAGTCCCCACTCATTTCCTACGCGCAGTTTGACTGGGAGATGGAGAGAGAGAAACGTGGAGGATCAGCACACACCGGCGACTGTATGCGGGCAGAATGAAGAAAAGATACGGTTGTGTAAGACCCAAGTCTCACTTTTACACTAAGGCGCATGCGCGCCAATTTAAATGGTAGAGAGCAGCGTGGCTCCTCCCATTAGCAAAACGTGTTGCTGTCCAGGCCTCGGAAGGACATCCAGTACTCTCTCTCTCTCCCTCTGTGTGTGTGTCTCCATACTGCCCATTACAGTCCTGAGAACCACACACCTATCATATGTCAACTCAAAGGCAAAGGTGGTCAGACTGTAGAATTGATCTATCACTATGACTTGAAAGTCAAAGGCATGGTTCAGAACAGAGACATTTTGAGCTTAGTGGGGGCTCTATGCATGATGTTGTTTGGGGGACCTTGGTCTGCCAAACTACGATGGTACGATTCCTAATCATAAGATGATCCAGGAATATGCTACAATATATTACACTTCATGAGCACAACTAGCTACAATCATGACAACCTCACATATTAAAATTGAACATCTTAAGTTGAGCCACTCAAGTAAGATAGCTGATAATGTTAGGTGGACATATGGGGGCTAGGCTTGGTTGGACAAGCTGAAATAAATGGTTCGTAATGGCAAGCAAAACCCCAACCCATAAAAAGAAAAATAGGCTTACAGTTGATGTACATCCAGGAGAAGCTGCTTGTACGGTGTTCCACCAGGAGTCACTGTTTGCTGATGCATCAGGAAATTACAAATGCTGGCTTAAAATGCTCCATACAAATGCTGATGTAAATACTGGATTCAAAATGCTGGATCCAAATTCTGGTTGACGGCGTCACAGTCATGTTGAAATAATGGGGGGAGATATGTACGGGGGGGGATGTAGTACAGGCGGGCATGTATTACAGGGTGGGAATGAGATAGAGGAAATGCCAGAGGATAGATAGAGGAAAAGCTGTAATAATACTCGGTTGTGGCCCCTGTGGCCACGACATGCGGTCATGGCACAGCGGCCATGATACAAGAGAGAGAAGGAGAGAGCAATGGGGCACGGCGGCCACCAATAAAAAGTTTCAGTCCTACTGTTCAACGATCTTCATGACGATCATTCTTAAAAAATAAACACACACACAAGAAACAATCTTAGATATGCGAACAGTTTATCATTTCTATATTACAGGTCATATAGTGTACACTGTATTGTCACAATAAATATTCTAATAAATGTAGCAAAGAGGCTGCAACTACAGCAATAATCCAACTACATCAATAGTCCACAATAATCAAAAATAGGGCTGATATTAAATAACGCTGGGTTTATGAGCATACAAATCCCAGCCAGCTAACCTGTATTTATCCGAGGCTAACTGAGCTAGCTAGCAGGGCAAACAAACCAACAAACTTGCTAAAAAACTCCGCGTAACACCGTTAACCTTTCCCCAACCACACCACTTCACAAACAAATACTTTACCTTCATTCTTCCACTCTCTTTCTTCCTCCGTTTTCTACCTCTTGCGTTTTTCCGCTGCATTAGGATCAATTACTTTTCATGCATATCCACACTAACGGTAATGATGGCCACCTGTCAATCATTCCCATCAGACCTGTCCGCTGACGTCACGCACTGCGTAAGTCCAACAATTTGAAATCAGTTATGCCACAAAAACAGTAGACACACCTTAACATTGCTGCTTATTTTATTCTTATATCCTGCACTTATTTGTAATTATGTAAGGGATAGGTAGACAGCTAATTTGGCTTCGGGGCCCCCTAGTGGTCTGTGGGGCCCTATAATAAATCAATCCAGAATTATATCATATTTTTGTATTGCTAAAGGCTTTTACATTTATACTGCAGTTTACACATAAATATTTCAGAATCAGAAACTGAATCAGAGGAACTATTAATCTCTGGAGGACAACTCAAAAAGTTACAAATATCCCTGAATCATAGAAAATGTAAAGAAAAGTAAGTTAAAATGTAAGCATACAGTTTAAGAATTTGTAGAGCTTTTTGCGAAAAATAAAACAATAGAATAAACAAAATATATAACAAAATACTGTAGCAATAAAATATCAGAAAAATAGGAATTGCAATTATTTACATCTGCACAGCCAGTTGAAGTATACACAGTATACATAGTGCGTGGGATTACAGGTTGTCGTTATAAAGTGTTGCTCTGTCACTGAAGGAGCTGCTAAAGATGATCAGTATAATATGCAGAGGATGGGAAGGAGAGTCCAATATTGGCCTTTACAAAACAGAGGCAGCACTGTCCTTTTTTAAAGAGTCTCACTCTTAGATTAGATTAGATAGAACTTTCGTGATCCTTTGGGGTTTTATTAAACATCATATTGAAAATATTTCTAAAGACAAGATTTTGTAACATTTTAATGTGTGTAGTGTGGTGAAACTGTGTAAATAGACATAGAGATTACTTAATAATACAGTATACTGTTTTTCAAGGAAAACCTTTCACCCACAAGGGGGCAGTACAGTCCATAATATTACCGACTTTATTGAGCGCTCACATTTTTCATAACTCGTTACTCGTTACATTTTCTATCTGTGTATTATTGTGTGTATTATTCCATTAAGGGAGAAGTTGTTACTTTACACAGTGATGGTCTGCGTTTAGAGATTCTGCCTGATTAAAACCTAAAGATTTTGAAATAAAATTCCCTGCCATTGTTAATGCATTAATTTCCTACCTCAGTGTAATTTATATTTAATGAATTAAATTATATCTTATAGATCATGATGTAGTAAACGTTTAAGTCAAAAAAAAGTACAGTACAGATAGTAGAGTAGACAGTACAGTTCATGAATTTGAATTTAAGATGATATGTAAACATGTCACACAATTGCTTGTGTGAATTTTAATTTAGGCAAAATTAAGAATACAGGTATGAAAATCAATTGGATTCTTTAATTTCCTTAAAAACAATGAGTATAAATAATAATTGAAAAAAAAAACATTCAAGAGATGTAGCAGGTAAAGATGAGGAGTACAGTGCAAAGTGGTACATTTTCACTTCTCAAGCGTTCCTTATATATCAACATCTGCTGACAAAGGCTGCAAAACTACATATCGTATTTCTCTATATAAGTACTGTCTCTTTCCGCGGTCTTAGCAGCATCTAGTTTAATTCCTGCTATTTGGATGTCATAACCAACACAACATCTTGTTGATTAAGCAGAGACCCAAGGTTATTACAGCATTGTTGAAAGAACAGTTTGTCCTCATCTTCATGTACATTTAAGGCTGCTGATGGCTTGGCTTTGAAAGTGGCCTGGCTGGATTTTGATATAAAAACATGTAGGAGTCACATAGCAGCCTGCGCACGAGTTCAGGAGTCTGGGAGGGGCTCGCCTGAGCCAGCTCCTCCTCTGGCAGAGAGAGGAAGTCACCCAGCTCCGGACACGCTTGGATCTCAGGAATGTTAAAGCCACTTTTATCATCACCTGTAACATAGAGAGAGAGACAGGCCTCATGATTAGACATCAGCTCAAGAAGAGATAAAGAGCAGTCACAGACGTCAGAGCGTGCACTTATCTCGCACTGCCAAGGCACAACTGTCAAAAAATGAAGCAGTCATGTGGAACCACTTCAGTGAAAAAGCAAAACAAGTCCATGGCTGCATGAACATTGTGATAAAATTGAAAAGAGGCCAGGGAGAAACATTGAAACAAAACTAAATGAAAGAAGCTGTAATCTCTCATACCACATCTGTCTGCCATGCTGTCAAAGAAGAGCCAGGAGCGAGGGTCCGGGCCATATTTGACAAAGGACACGTAGTGGCTAGTCTGAATGCAGAGGACAGCAAAGAGCTGCATGGTGTGTCTGGGCACAGGCGTGTTGGAGGCTGCGTCTGCTGGAACCTCAAGAGCTTTTGGCGAGTGACCCTGTCGCATGTGATGACTGTGAACCTGTTTACAGGAAAAGACAACAAAAACAAAAGACGTATGGTCAGAATAAGAATGCTCACTGCAAAACCTGACAGCTCCAGTCACCAGCTGGTTTACCTGTGTGTTGCAGGTAGTGCAGTATTGTTTGATTCTTCCCGGCTGCAGTGTGCGATCAGGCAGACAGGCGTGTTGGAGGCTGCGTCTGCTGGAACCTCAAGAGCTTTTGGCGAGTGACCCTGTCGCATGTGATGACTGTGAACCTGGTTACAGGAAAAGACAAAAAAAAAAAAAAAGAAAAAAAGACGTATGGTCAAAATAAGAATGCTCACTGCAAAACCTGACAGCTCCAGTCACCAGCTGGTTTACCTGTGTGTTGCAGGTAGTGCAGTATTGTTTGATTCTTCCCGGCTGCAGTGTGCGATCAGGCAGACACTGAGGACACTCGTACTCTGCCAAACGGCCACAGACAAAACACTCCCTTGGAGCTGTTGGAAACGCAGGTGATTTTTTTAGAGCCCTAACAAAAGCAGTATTTCATTCACATGATATAGTATCTGAATGGGTGGAGATTACAGCCGTTCCTCACAGTTATAGAGAAGATCTGTGATGTCCAGCTCAGTGGAAGGAATGATGTGTGAAAACATCTTATACTTGTTTCCAAACCTTGGCATCTGAACAATTAGACAGGATGGCACCTGCAATGCAAACAGGGAGGGCGAGGCGCATGATGACGCCGTCATGAGCGTATAGAGGACGATGACAGAAACTCAATGGGTCATCTTTACCCAGCAGTGAGAGAAGCACTCACCTCCTCAAACTTGAGGTCACCTGACAGGCAGGATGTGTCCAGCAGCTGCTGGACAGTGGGCATCTGTCCCATCTGCTCTTTCTCTAAAAAGATCTGGAAGGTGTAAGCCCCCTGAGTCGTCTCACGTCTCGATCTAAAAGAAAAGACTCAGTTTCACACGACCAAATAGAAAATGACTTTTTTTAAAGATAATATACAGCTCACCATACCTGAGCTTGAGAAGTGGCTCCATGCAAAGCACCTTCTGAAAGAGGACAGTGATGAACTCCTCTGGGTCTGCAGTGAGGCAAAACAATTCAAAACACACAGTACTGCAAAAACAGGTGTTGATAAGTTGTGTTGCAATTACTTAAAAAGAAAAAAACATCTGAATCTATGTATGTTATGTGATACGGGTGCGTACCTTTCTCCTCTCTTTGAAATGTGTCACAGCCTAGCTGCTTACGAAAATTCATCACACTCTCAGCGGGCACAAATCCTTGCCTGCGACAAACACAATAGCGATCATGCAAACAATATGCAACCTTGAGTCAACACAAAAATCCACACCTTCTAATGAGAGTAAGGTTTAGCCTTGTGTACTTTCCGTCTTAGACAGAGAAAACAGAGTGCAGATAATATTACGACGGAGAGCGTTTGTTTAACAGTTAAGATTATGTCCCGCGTCGTTATGTTCTTGTTTTGAAAAGTGGCTGATAGAGAAAAAAAAAAAACACAGGAGAACTCATCGACATTAAAACTGCGCGTATACCTGCGTAAACGGTCAACTATTTTCCTCAGAGTGCAGTTTATGGGTTGCTGTGTGTCTGCAGGCGTCTGGCACATATTATCCAGGGTCACAGATGAGCTGAACAAGCTGAGGAAAGAAAAATGACAGTCACTGATCGGTGCTCAATGAATATCTCAATATAGTTCACCACGCTCGTTTCACTTCAGACAAAGGGGGAATAAAATCATTTTGAGCCAAGTATGAGACAGCGCGCTCGATGAAAATGAAATGGTAGATGAACTGGTTTTACCTGAAGAGCGTGGCATCGAGATAACAGGAGTTGATGTGACCCTGAATCCCCTTCATCCTGCCCACTAACAAAGACAAGGCCTCGGATTCAGGGATGGGTGGCGCATCCTCCTCAGAATCCTCATATGGAGGAACTAAAAAACAGCATACAAACAGTTGCATATATACGTTACCTTCCAATACAGTGTTAACAGAGTGCTCGTTGTTTTAATAGTGGATTTAAACTAAGCATTCTGAAGCAGCATTAAACAATATCCAACTGGATTATTCAGTTTTTCCCAAACAGGACTGTCAGAATGATTCGAACGACAAATGCCACAACCCAACACAACCTGCTAACTAAATGCAGCCAGAGGCAGAAGGGATGTGAAAGCGCATCAGTTAAGTCAACCTTTCAGCAGTTCCTCATAACTGATGGTGCGCAGCTGTGTGATATGCATGCCAGGTAATGACTGGAATGGGAAACACCCTCACCGCACATCCATATGTGCCAATGAACATAAAGCTGGCATCTGGTCCGCAGTGTGTGTGATACTGTTGTACTGTGCAATGAACTACACATCGAACCAGTCATTTGATTTCATTTCATTTTAAGTTTTACAAAGAGACATTTCAGACGAAAAAAGAAATTGTGCACAACAGTGTCAAATGGGCGTCAATTTAAGTTGCTCGTGCGTGTCCCAGCAAACGAGTGTCTAACCTGGGGGTATGTCGGCGGGTTTGGGGGTCTCCCTTCCTGCTGAGGAGTAGTGGAACCTGCTGTCAGGGCTGCATTTGGTGACGGGTACAAACAAAGCTCTGTTCCCTTTGCAGGTGAAATATCTCTGGCTTCCATATTTCCCATCAGAGCAACCGCTCACATCATAGTCCTGGAGCCCAAATCAATCAAAACAAATCAGATAGGAAAAGTTATCATTCAGATGCCTTCAGACGACAACAAAGGTTAACTGTAAAAGATTTCAGTGCCTCACCAATTCAATCCCTGCCCATTGTTTAGTCTTTCCTGCAAGGATCCCCAACCACCGCACAACTCCATACACTGTGACCCCAGTGTTGGACACCACCTCCACCATGGATCCCACCTCCAGAGGCGCATGGGACGTGTTTAGACTCTGGCTCCGAACCACGCTCGGCTCTGTGGGGTTCTCTCTCACCTGAGGTGCTCGAGATCCAGTAATGGGCATGGAGTTGATGCGTGTCACTCCTTTTTTGTTCAAACCTACAAAAGATAATGGAAGGTGGGGGAGGATGACAGTGACAAAGTCATATGACATTTTTGCAAGACATGTCACATGCTCGCTCATCAGATTAACCTCCGGTTAACAGGTCTACAAGATATGCAGACTGCTAATGAAGCACAAGGCACAAACACGCCAGACCATGTGATGAATCCACTGTTGAAATTCCTGAACAACAGGACCAGTTTTTCCTGTCGTGCACTGCCTCTCCTGTGTCCCCTCTATAGCCACAGGTGTTGGGTCAAATTGTTCAAAGGAACTATTTCGGTTTCTAATTGTAGGGGTGTGGAACATTAACTGCTTTTTCAACCACTAAGGTTTGATTGATTGATGTCATCATGTCATCATGAGATGTCAGATGAGCTGCAGAGACTCCGACGACTCTACTCACCCCCACACTGGCCGTCTCTCCACTGCAGTCCGAGGGGGACGGAGTAGGACGGGACCACCTGGATGATGTCTGCAGCGTTGAACAACGGCAAAGGAGTGGATTTCTTGGATGACAAACTGAGATCATTTTCCTACAGGGGGTGGGAGGTAGGGACAAAACATGCAGACATGAAACATGTAAGAGCTCAGAGTCACATTACTTTGCACTGATGTCACTGACAGTGTCATATCTCTGACACGCTCCTGACTGATAGCCCCACAGATCACTGGAGATCACATGTCATTGTGTCTGCATCTCTGCAGTGACCTCACACATGTACAACTATGCTCCTGAGCATTATCTGACCACGATGCCCCCCACTTTGACTCACCAGGAACTCCACCTCAAAGCCCAGCATGTGCAGGTCGTCCTTGTTCTCCTTCTTCCCGATCTGCATCAGGTTCTTCACCACCCCGGGCAGGTGGCCCTTCTTGTGCTTGACCACCACCAGGTCGTCCTGGTTCAGGTCGCAGATGGCCGTGAAGAGCTGCGGGTTGCACAGCAGCTCCAGGCGCTTGTTGGTGGAGGGGACGAAGAGCAGCAGCTGCGCCTGGTGGCGGCTCAGGGGATAGGTGTCCTCGCGGGGCACGATGCCGCCGCTCTTGGGGCTCCCCGCGTTACTGCCACTGCCACAGTACATCAGGCCCATCAGCTCCCCGCGCTGCGTCTCCGCCTCCACGCGGCCGATGCATCCCCGGCAGAAGCCTTTCCTCGACTTGCCGCGTATGACGATGAAGAACTTCTCCTTCGCCACAGTGGTGGGCTCCATAGAAACTCTGACTGTGCGCCGGTGTGGCCCGACGAGCGCGTGTCAAGTGGCCGGAAGTTGCGGCTGGGTAAACAGGTGACCTGTGGAAACACACTGATCCTGTTAGCGAGTCAGTCTCAGAAAACAAAAGTTGACATATTCACCAATCAAATTATGACATGGACATAAACACTATAAACAAAACACATACTGGGATATAAAAAAATAATAATACATCAAAATATAAAAAATACAACGACGCAACAAACCTGTTGAATATATAATCTCCTCACCTCTGGAAGTCAGCAAACAGCTGTAGCTCTGTGGTCGCTGCCAACACCTGGAGTTACTCTCTTCACTTGTTCCCCTAGTGTTGTTTTACTCGCTGCATTAATCCTCCAGCAGAAACGACGCCTCTGTCCGGACATGGATCCACACTGATCTCTTCCTCCTCCCTGCTGCTGCTGCTGCTGTGTGGAGGAGCTGCGGCTCAATCGCCTGTATTTAACGTTGACCTGCATGTGACCGACAACACCCACCCTGCCGCTCACTGTCTCCGCCCTCCAGCTCTCTCCATTTCACCGTTTGTGACGCCCAACTTTTTTTTTCATTGTCATAATAAGGTACTGGTCCTATTTAAAGCAAGGTGTAAATGTTGTGTCCAGATAACACCTGTCTTTAATAATGTTGATGATTCTCTGCAGGCAGCTCACACAACATTGGTTGTATATTCATTGAATGGAACTGGGAGAGTTCCTCTCATGTCACGTCTGTTTTTTCCCTATATGCTCAGCTGGATAAAATGGTGACTTAGATTTGTCCCATGACCTTTGCCCCTGCTCCCCATATACAGTACTGTATATATGTATATAGGACAGTATAGGAGAGTCCTTCCATTTGCTCTTATAAGATGAAGGTCACACGCAGGTCACAACATCCCGATTATTATCATCACTTCAAAATCATTACTCGCCACTTGCTGCAACAGCGGTCTTTCAACAGGCCATAAAGAGCAGTTTTCCATCGGTAACTTACTCCATGCAGTTCAACAAACCGAGAACGTTTTCTGTCTTTCAAACCTGTCACCAGCTGTCTGTGTCCACTCAAGGAGTATCTCTGGAATGTCTGCCTTCATCTCAGCATTCACACCTACGCTGACTTAAGGACGCTGGTCGCGAGACAGTAAACAGTGCGTGGAGCACCGTGTTTTGAGTGGCATGTTTGTGTGCATGCAGAATTAACACGTGATGTGTTCTGCCTCGCGGCATTGTCACCATGAACGTCTGACAGTATCTTTAGTGTACATCGTAACTTTATGTAACAGCCCTTCTTTTTTTCCGTCAACATTCTTCCTCCACCTGCATCACCAAGCATGTCTGTGTTCCCGTACATGTGATGTAATTAATAGTCTGAAGCGTTGTTATGCCTTTAATTGGTTTTAAGCTATTACGCTATTATATATGATTGGACAGCATTGGCTTCCTTATAGTAAAGCAGCTGTTGCTGTAGTGTGCGGTTACAAAAGGTAACAAAAGGGCAATGATCACTGGAAAACAACAACCATAATCGAACATCAGTCAGCGCAACAGTTTATCCTGCTACAACCACATAGGTGGAAAAGAGAAAAGATCATGAGATCTCTGAAATTTTCATCAACCATCAGATAAGTGGGGTGTTGATACAGCCTGAATGGTGTGTTTGTTCCTCAGGATCCACTGGACAGCAGAGTTTGTCTTCACTCTCTGAACTGCTTGGCTCTTTTGACGCAAGAGCTGCACACCCTGCTCCAGAGACTCAGCTGATGATGGAGAATTTCGTAAAAATGAAACTAGGAAATGAAATAGAAAATAATTACTAGTGTGAAGGCAAAGGTCAACTACTGCTGTGTCATATGCTTACAGTCACTGAGTAGGCTGCTTGGCAGATGATGTGATTTCGGGGAGAGGCTGTCTTTTTTTTGGTCAGACAGTACACTGATCAACACCTAAAGTACACAGAATATCGAAATATTAAATGTTTTACATTCAAACCTTTAAACACCAACTAATGAATTGGAGTCAGAAGCTTTATTTTGAAAGGTAATCCAACCTGAATGATTGCATTGAAACCCTCTGGTCCACCTGAGCTGCTTAGTGCCATGTAGAGCCCACATTTGTTCCAGGCAGGTACCACTATTGCGGGCATGGCAAACAACAGGGGCCTTCTTTCCAATGGGAATCCATTTCTCTGTGGCACAAATGACATGCAGATTAAAATGATCTAGCCAGAATTTTATGAGTGACGAGTTTGAGTACGTGAGATTTCTAGTGGTCGTGCACCTGGTTGTTTTGAAATTGCCCTCTTGTTTTATTTGGCCAGGAAAACTCAAGGATGAGGCTGTTGAGAATGACGCCTGACCGAGTTATGAGTCTGCTACCAAACAGCCTGCTTAAGGAACTATGAGGCCATATAGGCAAGAGATAAGATAAAGCGTCAGCTGGTCAGTGCACAGCACACATGCAGTCATGGTGTGATGATGCATGTCAGACTGGAGGCAGGAATATAGTCACCTCACTACTGACACCATGAGGTTGTCTGGTCCCATGACTACTACTTGTCCAGCCTGTAAGTCAGTCTGTAGTGAGGTGGCATTGGAATAGTTCTCACGAGAGTGACTGATGATCTGGCCAAAACGTCCAGCACCATTCTTACTGAGTCAGAAACAGAAAGAAAACAGGATGCCGACAAAGGTAATAGTTGGTTTACAACAACTATTTCATTATAGCCAGGTCAATTTGCAGTGAACACAGGTAAATTATATTGCAACTTTAGTTTCAACAGCTACTTTGATTCCACAAAGTAGTTTACCTCCGTATGTCAGAGAGCAGCTTAGTCACTAACGAGTTGTGTTTAGGGTCGCCCAAATCGCCAGCCATGGCTGTTTTCAGGGCCTATAGATTGAGAAAATAATAATTGGATTTTTTTTGTATTTAAAAATTAATTTTAAAATAATACTTGAGCAGCAATCCGGTACCTCGTCAATCCGGTGGAATGTTTGGTTTTCTGTACTGTTGTTGGAATGGTGGTGGAAACCATCCAACAAACTGAGAGCTGATATCAGTGCTGCGCCAGCAGATGGTGGAGGAGGGGCTTGAAGTATAAACC
This sequence comes from Trinectes maculatus, assembly GCA_016785345.1. NCBI lineage: Eukaryota > Metazoa > Chordata > Actinopteri > Pleuronectiformes > Achiridae > Trinectes > Trinectes maculatus. Next base: position 100,566 of record JAFBJQ010000998.1, read on the forward strand.
CTGATAAGTAAAACTAGATAACTCAGTATTATGAATACCTACACATTTCTTCTGTATCGCATTGAGCACATTTCAGACTGTACCATTATACAGGCCTTCTACTGGCTGCTTAACTTCTACAGTGTAGTTACAGATGTCCTCTCTGCTCAAGATCCCTCCATTTGTTTGCACCTTTACATTAAACCACAAAAAAAGGCTCCTGAATGGCTGACTTATGCATGATTGTCTTGCCTAAAAACTGCAAAAGATCTGCATGTTAATAACCTCATACTCTATTTCTTGTGAGAAGTTCCCATGATGACAGTTTGACAGACCATCCTCCAGGATGCTGGCTAGACTGGGCATCCTCAGAAACGAGCCAGGATTCAGAGCCTGGCCTCCCGGGAGGAACGTGTCCCTGAAACGTTGCGGTAGCTTCTCACCTTTTACCTTCAATGTAGCCTCAGCTGTCGAAAATGACAAAAGGGATCATCATCAGGTCGTATTATGAGTAAGAGGGTTAGTGAGAAAGTCAACGGAGTCATGTTTTAACTCACCGAGACTGAGAGACACATTGAAACCATCTCTGGCAACAGAGGCGGCTCTGGTGACCACATCCTCCCATGACAACCTGCAGTGATTTTGTGGTACGACAAAAAACCTCAATACTAGGAGAAAAAAAAACCAACAATATCAAAGAAACAATAATAATCTGTATTACGTTACCTTCCATACAAGCGGTGAGCATGATGCAACCCTCTGAGCATCCCTGGCACACCAACGAGAAGACCTGCCTGAAAATAGATTACATCACAAGCTGGATTGTAAAATCTGATTCTGATACCTGCTCCCTCCCACCTCCCACCTGAAGCTCTGAAACATTTTGAAGCATCTCCTCTGTCAATGTTTTCGGTGCCGTTCCCTGAAAATCAATCACCCTGGTTTCATTCTTATTGATGTCATGAACCAGCATCACCCCACCTCTACAGAACAAGAAGAAGCCGAGGATCAATTTGTGACGAGACACCGATCAATGACAGTAAACATACCAACATATCAGCTACATACCCACCAATACCAGACACATGTGGATGGACAACACCCAAACACAGGGCTGCAGTGATGGCTGCATCCACACTGGACCCATGGTCATTCAGGACTTTTTGACCGAGTGCTGTGCACTGCTCATGATCTGATGCCAGCGCACCTTTGACAAACACCTTAGAAGTGATGATGGAAAATTAATAATGCAGCAGTGGTTTAACTTGCACATATTTAACTGCGATACATACCAGGTTTCCTCCCAGATAAACATGCAGGATCAAAGCTATGGTAACTCCAATTGCAAAGATGATAGCTACAGCATACAGAGGCTTGAGACTGTTCTGACTGGAGTCCTTGTCTGTCTCTTTGAGGTTGGACAGGTTTTGGCGCAAGACGTTCGGGCTACCAGACACCAGATCTTTCAGGGGTATCATTTTTGCAGGATCTGCAGCAGGAGCAGCATGGTAACAGTGTATATATTTAGCAAAGTGGAAACAGTTTTATCTTAACTGGCTTTCAGTGCAAGTCCACAGAAGTCAGATCCTGCTGGTTTCCCCTTTAACGTCTAATCAGGAGATTTGCAACTGCAGCGTCGTAAATTCCCAGCACTAGCAAGTGTACATGAGAAATTGTAAACCATCACTTTACGCTGTGCCTGTGTCTTCTCACCATGGTTTTCATTCAAGTCAAAGGTGAAGTCACTGGGTGTTGAGTCATCAGTCACTTGACATGACCCGGCAAAACTATTGTAACTACGGGTTGACTGCTTGTTGAGTTCTGTTTTAGAATAAATATCCATCCTCACGTTACAGGAATAAACTCTCGGTTACTAGACTCTAGTTTAGCCCACAAGCAGCACTCCTCCTCCAGGTAAACATGTAATCACGCACAGCAGGGCTAATTATCTCCCAACCAATGAGATCTCAACATTTGAACTTCAAACTGTGTGGAGTTCAGTGTCATCCGGTGATTATGATTTAATTGAATTACTAAATAGTAAAACACAAGCTGCAATGTCTCACTTTTTTGTTCATTTTAAAGTTTTAAACTAAGTATATATGGATGAATGAGACGTTTACACATATCACATCGCTGTCAAAATGTTTGAGGCTACATTTTTCTCATCCACACGAATAAAACAATCAAATGCACACAAAAAGACGACAAAGTGTGCCTCATTCCATGAGGTCAATGTTTTCTTTACAAAGTCATACACAGTACAGATGATAATGCAGCTGCCTATTAGCCGGTAACGGTTGTCAAGTGTTATAATAGGTTGCATCAGGATTAGATGCATATCTTAAATGTCCACAAATATTATAATGTGTAAAAACAGATGCTTTTAGCTTTGGATCAGCTCTCAGAGCTGTGTGTGTGTTGAAAGTGTATGATATACACTGATGATTTCCTGGTTTAATCCCAGAGCTTCAGTGGCTGATGTTGCGATGTCCTGGCTGGTGGAGGTGGAAAGAGTGGTGCTGGACTCCTTGGCGAACACGGTTCTGGCGCTGGATGGCGTTACGGGACATGTTGTGACGGTGGACCAAGGCCTTAGCCTTCTGGATGCAGGTCAACTGCATCACCTCTGCCAGGGCTTTAGGCTGAGTGAAAGAGCCAGAGATGGCTTGACCGGTGCTGCTGCGGCTTTGACCTGAGTGGTCTGCATCACATGCACTGGAGGAAAACACACGCAGGTACACGGTATGTGAATTTAACAACCCTGTGGTTCATGCATCCATACAAGTTAAAGTGATGTTGAACATGTGATATAGTAAAAAATGGAATAAAGGCATGTGTTAGTTTAAAGTTTGAAATAGTCTCTTGAAAAACTGTGAACTAATTTCGAGTGAACTATTTAAGTTTACAAAGTTAAATGGTCGCATACAACTGTTTATATTTCTTAACCTTGTAGTAGTTTCCATGTTTGCAGCTGTCTCTCTGTGGGGGGCAGTGTTTAATGGCTGGCTGTCAGTCAGCTCTGCATCCTGGTTCTCTGCTGAACTTGTGTCTGTGGAGACACAACAAGATGCTTGTGATGTAACTAAACACGTCACTGTCAATAACATGAAGATGCACACTACTCCACAGACATAGTGGTTAGTTAAATCTGGTATGAGGCAAAAAGACCTTTAGGAAAATCTTTAAACTCTTTCAAATGACACTTGATTGGTTAATTTGTCTCTTACGACCTTTTTGTCACATTCCTAATGTAATTCAATACAGTTATTTCAGCTGTTTTTTATTTTACAGTGACATTATTTGAATCATACTTACTCTCCCTACAGAACCAGAGATTATTTTGTAACACTACAGAATTGTATATAGTTTCATATTGGAAATATGCTAAACAATAGTAAACAATGAAACTACAACGCCGACATGACCAACCTTGATGACTGACGACAAGCCACCCTTCTTCCACCAGTTCTCCAGACTTGACTTCTTCAGGGGTTTCCTCCTCTGCCCCGAAGAACAGACGTGTGATCGCTCTGAACATTTCTCTTTGTCTTCTCTCAGCGTGTTTGTTGTTCTTGTCTTTGCCTTCCTTCTTTCCTTTGTTTGGCTGGAAACGTAACTGTTGTGAATGTCTCCGGCTGCTCAAGACAAGAAATAAATACTGGTGAATCAGTGTGAATGTTCATGCAGCATCATTGCTCCCTGCTGTAACAGTCACTAATACATCTTTGACAGATTGGAAGGTGGAAAAATATCACATGACCCCTCCATCACGATGGTTTTTCAAAATTCAAGCAACGTTTGGTCAGCTGATCAGATCATCCAATGAAAAGCCCTCTTTTACAGTGGGTTGAATTGTGATTTCCACTCCCCCTGAATTGCATTGTTTGGGTCCATCTGTTCCTGGATACATGGGGGAGGGGCTCCCTTTATTACACATCTTGTCAGGGCAAAACCTTCATGGTCTGCCCCGTTTCAATGGCTGATACCACTCACTGCTGAGCCGCTGCTCCTCACTCATTCATTTGTGAGGTGAACGCTTCTTGTTGTGGTGTTGTATTGTGTGTTTTTTCCCTTCAGTTTCATGCAGTTGCACGTCAAAGGAATAACAGGATTAAAAACAACACCAATATTACTACTGTCAACCTTGTCTCGCAAACTAGGTTCACTTTATATACACGATTTCATCTTTTAATGGATGGATAATGACAGTAAAGGACACATACAACAAATACATGTTTCTAATATCTGCATCATATCAATATTCATGCTCTCCCTCTCTCTCTCTCTTGTTGTGTGGGTGTTGGTATTTCTATTATTTCTATAGATGTAAATAAGAAACACACTCTGCGTTGTGCTCTTACCTGCTGTTCGTGTGTCTCAGTTGCAGTCGCAGATCACTGTGAAGTAAAGATGCAGTGAAGTGTTACAAGTGTCCCACAGTTTTATCTGAGCCGATGAAAGAGACAAACCAAACAAAGCTGCTGTTTCTGTTTCAAATCCCAAGCAGCGCAGGACACGCCCATGTCCGGAGCGGACAACCAATCAGAGGCTGCGGAGTCAGCCCCTGATTGGATTTGACTTTCGCCAAAGATCAAACTTTGCTGTCAAGATAAATCCCGGCCATACTTAAAACAAAGTCAAAACAAATTAATTACTTGTAAATGTCTATTGAATCAACAAACCAGAGACTTCTAGCAAAGTTGTATTGAAACCATTCCACATGTTTGGGTTTTTTCACAGTCATTATGATATTTAAACAATATTTTCGCGATGTGAATCAATATTCGACTGGAATGGTAAAGAAAAATAATCTCTGAAATAATGTTAGGATATTTTGGTGTGAATGACTAAATATGACTGAGACTAACAATGGCGTTTGACGCAAGATTTAAGACTAAGAACTGAAAAATGCGCGACAAAATTAACACTAATCCAGTTCATCTGCAATGGGATTATCACGTGGATTAAACCAGAGTAATATGTCACATACTTTGGTTTGTTTAGTTTAGTTTAATGCCAAACTATTAAATGTTATTTTAATGTCAGCAGTGTTTTGTTTTTGTTTGTTTTTTTTGGGGGGGGGGGGGGAGTTTTTCTTTCGTATGTATCATTTCAAACAACTTTCAATCCTGCTCTGATAACTGAGAATACAGCGCCATCTACTGTTTCTTATGCTCAATCGGTAAATCACATGACCCTCTCTCCTCCAGAAGATGGCGCAGTTATTCTACTGATGCGGTTTAGTTGAGCCCCATTGCATTATTGTGGCATTTCAATAAATGAAGAGAGGGAGGTGACGGCACTGATGAGACACACACACACACACACACACACACACACACACACACACACACACAGTTTCCATGATAAAACACCGCTCAGTCTCTAATCTTTAATAATAATAAAAGATTATTTAATAATAATAATAAAAACACATTCACACTGTCCCGGTGAACTCCAGTGCAGTGAAAGTCACAGTGCCACGTCTGTGTGTTTGATTCATACAGTGGTGATGGGACACAGTGACTGAGTGACTGCGTGTATGACATGCAGATGGGGTGAACACACACGCACACACACACACACACACACACACACACACACACACAGTGCCTGTGGCTGCGCAGATGAGTGCAGCAGTGATTGTGGAGGTGGGGAGGAGGACCCTCGGGGCGAGCACACACCCCTACCGCCTCTGTCAGAGTATTTCAGAAAAGAGGCCAGCATTTAGTCATTCCTCATGAATGCTGCTCTCTCTCTTTCTCTCTCCCTCTCTCTCTCTCTCTCTGCCCGAGTCCACAGCAGCGCGTGGACCACAGGAGGATCTATATCTCTCTGTCCCATCGGAGCCCAGGACCACGGCGTGATCTCCGCGTCTTCACCTCTTCTGTCTCTGGCTGAAACTTTGCGTCGTTGGCGCAGGACACTTTGACGCACAGCAATCTGACGCAGAAAAAGGACAATGCCTCGGTCCTTCTTGGTCAAAAAGTACTTCGCCAAACAAAAGCCCAACTACAGTGAGCTGGAGTGTCTGAATGGTGAGTCCTGAGTCTGTCCTTACATAAGGGCCACAATGGAGTTTAAAATGTACACTGAAATGTCATAAAACTGTTACTTGTTTGTGTAGTTGAAGTAAACTTTATTATTATTATTGTTTTTAAAACGTGTGTGTGAGTGTGTGTGTGAGTGTGTGTCTGGTTGAGCTACGAACCAGACACACACTCCCCGTTCATGTCGGGGCCCGTTAGATGCACTTTCCCCCTCGGAGCAAGCAGACAGAGCTCCATTCATGTTACAAGCCCTTGTGAATACGTGGGAGGAAACGGCCCATGAGAACTTCCCATGGCTCCAACTTTAGCCTCGGTGCATGTGGAGAAAAACAGGAATTCACCACCAAATGACGTGGGAGACGGCGTTTTCACGGCTGCACCACATCAGAACTGAGGCTGTGAATGAAAAACCAGGTGTCAGTGTGTGTTTGGTTGATTGTTGTAAAGTTGCTGTGTTATTTTAACCGTCTCCTCGTCTCCGTCTCCTCAGACACCTCCTTGGAGAGATTTCCTCTGGCTGATCTCCCACCAGGAGACAGCACCTCGGCAGCCAGCTGTTTCACTACAGGTCTGGTGTGGGACCTGAGTGTCCTGCCCGCTCTCTACCTGCCCGCCTCCCAAACAGAGCCCTCTGCCACCCCAGGCCCCCTGGACCTCAGCTCCCCATCCAGCCTCAGCAGCAGTGCCAGCAGCAGTGGCGAGGAGGACGAAGGACGCACGTCAGACCCCCCCAGCCCCGAACCCGTACACACATATGCCCCTCGCCAGCGGATGAAATGCACTGGTGTTATGGCTCACGTCAGCCCCCCGGAGGAGGAGGAGGAGAGAGAAGCCCCCGTCACAGCAGCCAGGCCGGCCTTCCTCTGCAAGCACTGCCCCAAAGAGTACACCAGCCTGGGGGCTCTGAAGATGCACATCCGCTCACACACCCTGCCCTGTGTGTGCACCACCTGTGGAAAGGCCTTCTCCAGACCGTGGCTGCTGCGCGGCCACATCCGCACACACACAGGTACGAGTCACATGCTCGCAGAACGTGCTCCATAGTCCCAGGTCTTTCCACATCTGCTAAACTCCCACTTCATTTACAAGTGACAGCATCAGTTTACACGGCGCGGTGAAAGGGTGAATTTACATTTGAGTTGCTGTCATGTGGGTCGCCAAGGTCACGCCCTCTTCGTTTGTCCTGTGAAGTCAGAGAGGAGGATTTCCATGGTAATGCGTGTGATTAGTTTAACACCTGATCAGCAGACACCCTCACATAGGAAACCCTCTGTAGACCCTGCACTCATTGATCATGCATTGTGTTTAATGTCCCCAGCAACAATGGCGTGTTGGCTAATTATCTTATCACGGCTGCTGGGGAAGACAACAAAACAACTCCCCACGAGTGACAAAAGGGTTTCTAGATTGGCCCCGGGGGTCTCTGCTATCACTGAGCACTCACTACCTGCAACAACTTGTCAGCAGGCTAATCTCATTTGGCTCTTATTGAATCATGCTGATTCACTCAGGCTTGGCCCCACCAGCCTATCATGTGCCTCTTCATTATCTTTAAAATGTGTGTGTGTGTGTGTGTGAGAGAGAGAGGTGTAAACGATATGTTCTTGTGAATGAATACATAGGCGTCTGACTGTCATCGCAGTATGAGGTCGGAGGTCACAGGCACCTGTAAAGTCAGTACCAGCAGTGACGTTGTGTGTTTTTTTTTCTGCCCAGGTGAGCGTCCATTCTCCTGCCCCCACTGCAACCGGGCCTTCGCTGACCGCTCCAACCTGCGGGCTCACCTGCAGACCCACGCCGAGGTGAAGAAGTACCAGTGTGGCGTCTGCTCTCGCACCTTCAGCCGCATGTCGTTGCTGCAGAAGCACAGCTCCTCGGGGTGCTGCTCCCCCACAGTGTGAGAGGAAACGCAGACAGAGGGAGCCACTGGCAGTTCAGGGCAGAGGTGGGCTTGGTAGACACAGAGTGGAGCGTGGCTGGACTGTTGGTGACCTAATAGGCCACAAAGAGTGTGAAATGGCCCTTTAAGAGACCTGGAGGGAACCGAGCCTCATTATGGATTTGATTTTACAAGCCTCTTAGCTTCCCTGTTCCATAAACCAGAACAACAGAGGAGCAGGTCTTTGACTCCGACTGCAGACTGAAGTCTTGAGGCCCGGACCAAACCTGAACTGAGCAGTGCTGCCGCTCACTTGATATCAGCCCCGTTGTTGCTATTGTGCCCATTCCAAAGACCAAGTATGTAGTGAAGTCAGTGCTGTATGCGGTGCTCTTTCCTGTCTCCGTCCTGGTGCCGGCCAACTCAGGATCACGGTCTAGATACAGCTGCTGAGAGGTAGGGGAGCGTGGGTGGGATAAATCTCTCAGCATGCCTCAAAACACACACACACACACACACACACACTCACACACACTCACACAAAAGCAAATGCACACACAGCTGTCCCTGGTACTGTGGTGTAGATAGACGAGGTGCTAACAGGTGCTACAGCCATGACCTTCGCCGGTTGATAGCAGGTGACTTCCACTGCCCTTGGTTTGCTTAAGAAAAAAGAGGAAGCGTGTCATGACAAAAGAATGGCATCAGTTAGTGTTTTTCACCGGCGCGGGTCCTTTTAAGCCTCTGTTGTGACTCCATGCCAACCTGCCCTTTAATCCGATGAGTCTCAGAGATAGGAAAAGCCATTCTGTCTGTCGTTATCCAAAGAAGCTTCGTTTTTGCTGTTGCACCGCGATGTGGACGGCAAAGCCATGCACTCAAGGTTACCACAGTGTTAATACCAGCCAAAGCCATATTTTGTCACTCAAATGAGAATGTGCCTACAAATTGTATTTTGTTAAACCAAAAAAGTGCCTTTTTTTTTTACCTCAGCATCTTGAGAAAAACAGTGATTGCAGTATTAGTAGAAATTAGCACCAAAGAGTTTTGGAAATGAAATAAGGCTGGGACCAAAGATTTTGAACGTTTACACCATGAGGACATGGTTTTCAAATATGTGATAATTAGCCTATAAATGGACAGTACAAAGAGGAATTTTTAACTTTTCCGAAAACTTTTATGGCAGTGTTTTATAGTGCAATGTGCAGATGATGTGTTATTTCAAATTTGTACCGTGCTTGTGTGTCCACTTTTGTTTCTTTTGTTGTAACTGGTAAATTTTCATTCAATAAAGTAATTTATGTTTATTAAGACTTCCTCCGCTCCAGTGTAAAAAAAACAAAACAAGTTCTTTTTTATGCCGTCCTTCATATGATGTGGAAATGGACGTGTTGTAGTACTGTAAGTTAGTTATAAAAATTCGGTTTGATTATTAACTGGGGGGGGGATTCTGCAAACTGATGGTTGTGTTGAAGCGTGATGGCGGATGTGCAGGTGAACACACTGTGGGATGGGACGGGAACAAATGAATGCACCTGCTTCCATTTTTCACCTGCCAGCTACTTCTCACTGTCGCTGTGCAAACACTGCTGGAAACGTCACGTCTGTCTTCGCATGTACAGTTAGGACGACCGGAGAGAAAGTCAACATCTGTTATCACTCAAGCCGCAGGTTCAACATGGATGCATACGTGCTCACCGCAGCTTTCCAATGATCCTAAAGTGGAATTCCAGTAAGCTGCGTCCATGATTGCAGAGTGTATATGTTATTTTTCCTCCTCAGGGAGAGTATAACATTCCCCTCTTCCGCTGCCTAGACAGTGAGTCAGAGTCTGCCGAGATTGGAGCTTTAGGTTCCCATGGCTCCAGTGCTCGCTGTAAGTAAGTCAAGCCACTAGTCAGTCAGTCAGTCAGTCAGTCAGTCAGTCAGTCTGTGAGTTAGTCGCTGTGCGTGGGCCGAGGCCCCGTCAGGCCAGATAGAGTGAGGTAAGCTGTTCCACGGCACAGTTCCTGATTTCCCTCTGAGTCAGGGCTATGTGCTCAGCAGCTACCAGCCATAACCACAGCTGTAGCGCGGAGCTACAGGAGTGACTCACCTCACAACACACAAAACTACTGCTTATACTTTTCTCAAAGACGACGCGGGGCCAATGTGGAACTAATACACGAGACTCCCCCAACTGTGGCTGCTTTATATTCTCATGTCATTCATCCAGGATGCTCTGGGGCGGATAAAGAGGCTATTAAAGTCTCAGCTGTTGGAGGTTAGCTCAGGACTATTTTGATGATGTCAGCTGGTATGTCCTGAGGTTAGGGTGTTAGCTCTGCTAGCAGGGACAATTGAAACAAGAACCTCATTGACTTTTTTTTTCTTTTTTTTTGGAAGTTTCATTGTTTTTGTTTGATGATTTTCATTTGACTCATAATTTCATAATCGATGCGTTGCGGCCTCTTCCTGGTTGGGGGGGAATTTTAAACCAGTCAGATTTCTTCATACGGATCTTACAACATTACAGTCGGAGCTGCCCACTCTCAGTCTAACGTCCTTCTTACATTTCCACTCTTTGCTCCATCACACACTGCTGCACTTATTTCTGCCTTTTTATAGAGAAATGAAAACACAACACACACACACACACCCCACACACACACACACACACCACCCCCCGTGTTCCTCGGGGAGAGACGAGGGCCCTGGATCTGAAATCTGAGAGTGTTTTCCTGCTGTGTGCTTTACAGTGCCAGAGCACTCACTGTAATTTACCAAAAGTGGCTGCTATTTATGCCATAAAGCATGTGTTTAACATTCCTGAACCCCACTGTGTTTGTGTATTCCTCGCTCTCTCTCTCTCTCACTCACTTGCTCGCTCTCTCCCACTCACTCTCTGCCTGCCGCTATGGCTGTATTTCTATTTATGTGTGTGTGTGTGTGTGTGTGTGTGTGAGAGAGAGAGAGAACTAATCGGTCACTCCAGAGCAGCGGCTCATTCCCTCTTCACAGAAGGATCATCTCTCCCCCTCTGAGACAAGGCCAACAGGAAGTGGGAGTTTACATTGGCCTGCTTGACCAAAAAAAGCAGCCCACGGCTCGAGAAGCTGCGCAGCTCAAGAGCCGCCTCTGCCGCTGCACTCTGCCTCCGCCGTCGCCAGGTCCCATCCCCCCCCCCCCCCAGCAGCTGTCCCACCCATGGCTGCTCTTTCAGCCAAGTTTTCGGGGTGGAGTTGGGTGGCCAGGAACTGAAGACTGGCCCTGAGTGCAGCAGCAGCAGCAGCAGCAGCAGTTGGGTCTCAGAGTCTGGGAGACAGGAAGGAGCTGTCAGCATCTCATAAACAGGACTCATCCTGCACACATGACACACGAGACCTGGAGAAAACTCTCCAACACTAATAACCTTCAGACGTTTCACCGCAGACTCTGATTCAGTCTGAACCATCACCCAGACACTGAATGTGCGCTGGATGCTTTTCACACTTGTGACTGTCACCTGAAAATCAGTTTGCGCTCTCACTGTCACTTGATCAGAAGTGCTGGATGTTCTAATTAAAGCGCGACTCCGTTTGCACACTTTGTGCACGGGAACAGAAAAAAACTGTCCAGTTTTTACAGCCTTGAAGCCATCATCACCATCATCACCATCACCATCATCACCATCATCATCATCATCGCCATCATCATCATCATATCCTCATATCCTTTACTCCCCATACACCTCTCACCTCATGTTGTACTCCCTTGGCGTCCTGTAAGAAGATTAGCGCCTCTCAGTGTCTGTCACCTTGCTACAGAGCAGTTCATTACACTCTAGTCTTTTGGTGTTGATTGCTTTCCCCGTCTAACGTTTGGTGGGAGTCTTCAAGCCCTGGAAAATCTGCTTCACTCCTACTTTTCTTTGACAGTTCAGCTCGGAGCCCTGATGTTCATGTCAGAACCCAGAGCTAATTCCTCTCCACTGAGCTGCGAACAGGCCAGAGACACAGCGGCTGCATGTGGTAAATAAGAAGGCCAACAGCACTAACACCACAAGTATGCCTAATGATGGATTTGATCAGGCTGTGGAGTTGCCCCAGGGCTGGAGTGGAGAAGTGGTTGGGTGGGTTAAGGGATGGGGGTAGGGGTGCATATTAAAGAGTAATGAATCACACACTCAGTCACAGGGTCGCCGGCTATGAATGTGCTCTCTGTTGGTTTTCCTGGAGCCTGGAGTTTACTAACTGATGACGCAGGCTGGAGTTGATCAGAGACATGTGTTGCTCAGGACTCAATGCCAGTGGAGGATCACAGCAAGAGAGAGGGGAGAAGGGGGAGAGGGAGAAGGATGGATGGCGCCGGAGTTCTCTGCTCTTCCTCTGTGTGTCCTAATGGGCATCGCCTCACACAGGCCACGGTGCGACGTGCAGGGAACAAAATATGGCCACCTTCTATCCAGGGAGAGGAAGCAAGGGATTCTCCGGGAGTAGCTTGACACAGCTCTCACGACCATCAGCACTCCAGAGTTCCTGTGTGGCATCTCAGCCAGCTGAGGAGCTGTGTCCGCTGGACCCAAAAGCAAGCGGAACTAATTTTATTCTGATCCTAACAGAATAAAACGATTCGATTATTGTAATTCAGTTTTACTTCTTAACCGAACAAGGCTAAACACAGACACAGCAGTGGTCCGAGTCACCATGACGACGATGAATATATAATACGTGCAGATATTCCATGGTCACCTCTTGGTTTAATTAACATGATTGTCTGGTAACACTTTAGAATCAGAGCCCAAAACAAAGTAAACTCGAGGCCTATGTCAGTTTTTGAATATCTATACAAAATACAATGTTTGGACCAACTTCACCATCCACATATACACACTGCTAACTAACACAAGCTAAAGACACACACTCATCCTCATGTGTTGCGCCTGTACTTCCCCTGACAGTGGAGGATCTTCCACCTGTTTGCTTGGAATGCACCTGAGCATATTTTCCCAGACAGGGTGCAAAAGGACGTTGAGCTGTTTGCCCGAGGCTTTGGCAGAGGGTTATGAAAGCGGTAATGCAGATTTGTGCCCACCTGTCAGGACATGTCACCGTGGAACACTTTGTCAACAGCATCACATGCTGCGCCGAGAGACACACTGTCTTCCCACTGGTTCTGTCGTTTTCAAGGTCTCGGTTTGTTAAGACCAGGAAACTCGTGTGAGAAAAAGGGAGAACCAGCTTCTCAGGCGAGCCCGGTCATGTCAGGATTAAATGTAACGCACCTCTGAATAGAACTGATAGGAAGGGGACAGTGATTATCTGTGGCAGGTCATTTCCCATGACCAGCCTCACAGCCATAAAGCCACAGCAGTGTGAAAGGCTGAGGAGGTGCTGTCTTCTTCCCATTTGCCCCAATGGAGATCAAAGAGATGAATGGTGGTGCTCCACAGACATCACAACACAGACAGCAGAGAGACACACACACACACACAAGTTCATTCATCTGCCCCCCCCCAAAATCTTACCACTCACCCTTGTCCTAATCAAAACCTAATTCACAGTTCTTACAAGAAGCGAGGCGCGTTCCCACTACTCATAAAGATGCAAGTACAAGTACACATTTACATGTTGTCATTCTTCACCTCAGATGCTTTGACACTGTTTCCATCATCGTCAGATACAAACAGACAGAGTGTATGGACGCTGAGGAGTGGTCTTCTTTGTGGGAGGCCCGTGCAGCAGCTGGTTATGATGGAAAACACCCGGCACTCCCGCCTCCACCCCACAGGCTGTCCCTGTCACTGTGACGCACCGAGGGCTGCTGATTCCCCAAATGGCTGCGAGGCTCCAGACCTGCAGGAGAGCCATCGAGTCATCTGCAGTGCAGCTTTCAAACAACTCCAACCAAACAGAGAGGCAGTTGATTGTGCACAGTTGGTTCCCAAACAATACGACACACACATACACATAGACAGAGAGACACACACACACAGTGTGTAAACAAGCACTCGCGCAATCCCATGTCTATGCACGCACACAGACTCATGCGCACAGTCCTGCACATGTTGAAGCCATTATCCTGTTGCTTGTTAAGTCATTACTCTGTAGCTTGTTATTTTCTCAAGCAAGAGAAAGCAATCTATCCACAAAGGAGTGCTGAGAGATTTGCCACCCGACTGAGCCGTGGGATATGGGAAGTTACCCTGAAATGTGAAGAATGTGGTGAGGTCTGAAACCTAAAGAACAAGAGGAAAGAAAAAAAAAATCCATCTTGTGGAACAGTGGAGCTCGGTGTTTTGTGAGATGTCCACCAGGGAGGGAGCATCATGAACGTTACTGATGACAGTGCAGAAAGGCTCCAGTCCACCAATGGGACGAGGAGGAACTGACATTGTCCGAGAGCTCGGACACATTCATGGTGGATCTCAGACATCTGGTTTCCATTTCCCCGCTCCCCCAAGACACTGTGTGCTGGCAGCGGGGCTTTTCAATGAAATCGTCTATTCAACTTCCTGTGCTATCAGTTTAGCATACGCGTGTGCACTACAAAGGATAATGAGACCAGTGCTCGACACACAGGAACTTATATTATAAAGTGCAGTGCACTGCTGTCCTCCAAGGTTAGATCACCTTCAAACGCCCCGCCCCTGAACCCTGACGCCACCCTCGGGCTTTATTAGCAGGAACACTCTGGGAGCAGCCATGTTAAAAGCATCCTCTCCACTCCACTGAGCGCCATCCACGACAAAACCTGCCGCCATCCACTCCACTCTCACTCCACTGCTAATGAGTGACACATGCCCTCCAGCTCCGCTGCTGACACCTAAGATCAAAGTCCTGGAAGAGAAGGTTTTGTGCCCAGACCCCCACCCCTCCACCCTGCATTGACACCCCCGTGGTATATGTCTGAGAGATGCCAAATGGTGACACACCTGTCCTCTCTGCAACACAAGCGGCGGCGGTGTGGCTGCCTGGTGCTCTCAGTCACACGGCCGCTGTCGGTGTGAAATGATGTGTATTCCAGCTGTGGACGATAGGAGATCAGATAACACAACCCAGATACGTAGCATGGGAATGTGAGGGACAGACATAGACACTGTGCAGAGTCAAGAGAGCGCGTGTGCACTGAAGCCCGTGGGTGGACATTAAGGCAGGAAACAGCATTATGGGAGCACCGATTGCAAAAGTCTGAGTCAGCACCAGGTCTCTTGCACCATGATCCCTGCAGTGGCTTTCATTAAATCAACTCTTTCACCCATTCTCAGCTGCAATATTCTCCAAGTAGTTTCCATATTGTTGAAGGGCGTCAAGAACAGAGCTGGTAGTGGGGGTGGGATGTGTGTGTGTGTCGGGGTTGGGGGTGGGGGGTGGGGGGTGGCTAGGGCAAAGGCAGGAAATCCCAATGCAGCATGAACTATTTTCCTCCATAGCTGCACCAGAACAGCTCTTTGTACCAGTCCCCCACCCCCTCTATCGGGCCTCTGTCTCCGACAACCATCCACTGCTGTTCTACAAGGCAACCACACAGCTACCACCACCACTGTGGAAAAAACAATCCAAACCTCTGTCACACACACACACACATGTATGCAGTTCAGTCGTGGGCCGCTACCCAGCGGTGCTGGGGGTTGTGGAATAGGGATCAAAAGCTTGGGGTTCCCCTCCATCGCAATCCAGCGTCCCACTGTGGTTAGGCTATAGACAGAGAGGCACCTTACTTTACACACAGCCCCCAAATGCCAAAAACACTCAAGTATACAGAAGACGGAGCGCACAACTGTACTAAAACGCTTCCTTTCCTGCAACACAAATTCAGCACAGGAGGAAAATGATCTGTAGCAAATCAAGGCCTGTTTTCCCCCCTCTTTCGCTCTTCTCCTCAAACATTCCTTGGCAGTAACTCTGAATCCCCTCACAGTATCACTTGATCATCGCGGACACACATGCGCTTCATGTGACTCCACTGACGAGATGGCCCCGCAGAGGCGAATCACAACAACACTCGGTCTTGTCCACCACTCTCTGTTTCACAGTGACACACATTCCATTTCATTAGGACTGAGCGGATGAGGAATGGGAGAAATTCAGGTCAGTGACACTCGTGGAGGACCGGGAAAGCAAATATCAGCATTCGACTCCCGGCCACTGCAAAACCCTCAATGAGAACGCGTGTTTCCATATTGCAACATCAAAACCAGATACGGCGCTGATTTGAACCAGGCCCGCGATTGTCTCGTGTTATACAGCAGTGGGACCCCATGCAAAGACTGACAGGCCTCCAAAACAAGCCCGCGATGGGACAAATCCAAGGCTTTAGAATAGGCAAGTGTGAGAATACTGTATAGTGGGTGGGAGCAGCCAAGGCACCTTGCAACAGCTGGTTTGAATTATCCGTGGGGTTGGGGGTAGTCAGCTCGGGGAGGTGGAGGGGAGGCCTGGAGACTCCTGGCGCCAGGATCGGGCCAGCAGGTCAGGGAGGATGACGATTACCAAAATACTAGCAGGCAGCCATAGCCCTGCAAAGAGGGGGTGTTCCTGCGTTACAACGCTCTCAGCTACAGGATGGGGAGACGAGTGCACGGCTGCGTGTGTGTGTGTGTGTGTGTGTGACAGAGAAAGGGACGCTCCTACTTCCACTTCCTCTGAGATAGCCCCTTCCTGTCATTGAGCAACACCGCGTTAATGACTGTTAGGTGTAACGACCTGTTCCCTGTACAATGAAACAGGACTCAGACGTGTGTGAGACGCTGTGGCTACATGGTTTATTTATCAGCCTGATACTGGATTGAGAACATCAGGGTTTCCTTTGAGGAAATATTCCATTTTTGCAGTGCAGCTTTTGTTTTGCTCATTGGAGCAGCGTTCAGTAAAAGCAGCTGTTTGCAAGGTGCAGTTCACTCACATGCTTCCTTTTGTGCTTCCTCCCAGACCCAACTGACCACATGTTTACAGAGCGGATACTGATGTTACCAATGACTTACCAATGACATGCGGGTGCATTGCTCCCTCTGCAGGTAAAGAGGTAGAACTGCGTGAGATAAACACATCACATGGGTGAATCAATTTTTGTGTAATTATATCGATTTTGACAACAAAGAAACTACACAAATTACACATAGTCTGTGAATGTGCGCCATTCTTACAACATGTTAGCTGTTGCCCCTAGTGACTAACAAAAGTTGACTGTAACTTGTTTTTGTCTACAGATTGTTGGTTTAAAGGTCTCTTAGAAAAACACAGAAATGACCTGGTGACCTACCTGACCTCTGGGTCAGCACCAGCAGGTCGGACTGTGTGGAACTGCTCTGTGCTGCTTCATCAGTGTCTGCCAGCTGGTGGAGGTCGACAACACCACAACACTAACTGAGAAAAGACAAATACATGGAGATGTCAAAGCTATACTGCCACAGTGTTTTCATATTATTTACTTTGAATAGTTGCCTGTAGTGCACCTACTCTGACATCCATGATCAGATTCATTCCTTCTGGCTAGTTAGGTGTTGATTGCCATCAGCTGTCATCACCACCTGCCAGACTAATGGCAGTCTGCAGGTGTTTCCAGGTAAAAGAGTCATCACTCACTCAGTATGACCTCACCTGACTGATACAATATATTTATTATTTCAATTTAAGGTCTCGGTTTCTTCTCATTCAAAACTAAGGTATATTTCTATATTTAACACTTTCCTTCCGTCTGCAGATGTTTTATGTTTCCAGAGTAAATGGGGAGGTTCAGAATGTCACAATATAAATCCCACAGCAATGTCCAGTGGTATGAACATTGTATTTGAGATGTGATTAATGCTTTGTCACACTAGGGGGCAGAGCAGATCAGAAGCACAGACTCCCTCTAAGAAAGCTAATTAGCTGCACATTTTTAAACCCTCTCTTAAATGATATATCATAAAAATGAAAGATGCACATTTGCCTCATTAATCAAAACTTCTTTTTAATGAGGCAAACAGTAGTTTGTGCTGTATTGTGCTGACTCGGATCCTTTCAGGTGAGAAGACTCCTCTCTGACTCCATCACTGATGTTCACACTATTCTGGTGTTGCCAATTAAGAGACGACAACAGACTGCTTACACACTCTCGCATTGTGCGCTAAATGCAGTGTGAGAGGAAGGCTGAGAAACACATACGTGTGCGTGCACACACACACACACACACACACTCACACACAAACACACACACACACACAGAGTGCCAGCTGTCCAAGTGTCAGGCCTGCAGCCAGGAGGTTCGCACTTCCACGAATGCCAAATGGATCTTTCTGTTTGGTCTCAGAGAGTGGAGCAGGAGCACAGGGCTTTCCCTCAGGACTCTCTTCACCTGCTCCCACTCCAGCTTCTTACTGTTCAACATCCTGGGGCCCCACATAGCTCTGACTAGCTGTTAAATGTTGGCAGGATCTCTGAAGGGCCGGGGCAGGGGGCTGAAGGTGGGACCGAGACCCGCTCCTCTGAAAAACTGGAGCCGAGCTACAAATCACTGTCTGGACCGTTGCTGAAATGTGTAAATGAAGCCACTTGAAGAATGGATATTTATTTATTTGCGGACACAGAGTGACAGGAGTGTGTGTGTGTGTGTGTGTGTGTGTGTGTGGGGGGGGTGCACGGGACCTGAACTCTCATTCAAATGAAACACTACATGTAAATCAAACTGCTATTATCATGTTCCCCTAAAAAAACCCACTAAAGCCACAGTATAAACCAGGAGCAGCAATCGTTTTCACACTTTCACACTCAGATGCATGTGCACTACTTTACAACACGTCACACTGACAACATCTCACACCACGTTACAGTATATTACATTACAACTCATCACGTTCCTCCACGTTCGTCACCTCTCACAATCAGCGAGGACGTGCCAGGGACCTGTTCTGTCCCGGGTCCCCTCAGTTATCAGGTCTTTAACGCTCAGTGAATTCATGATTTCATATTTAAGGTGATTGGACTTTAAACTCCGAGCCCCAGGTGAGATCAGGAGTGTTTGTCCCGTGAGCCTGAGTCTGGTCCACATGATTCTTCTCCTGGCTGATCCACGTCTGTTTGCTTTTTTTCTGCCTGGCAACCGAGGTGAACTCAGTGAAGTGGCTTTGACGGTGTAACACGTGTCCTCAGTCGGCGTCTCTCCCTCCGTGTTTGAGCAGTTGCCACAAACGACAGGTGACGTTGTCTTCCGTGGCAGAGGTGCGTGAATGCCTGTGCACGAGTGTGTGAGGGAAAAACACAAGAGCCTGGAGCCTGTGTAAACTGTGAACGGCTGGAATGCCTCTCATTGTGACAGCAGCTCGATCTATGGTCAGAGGGTGAGCGCTGCCACCTGCAGCCCAGGACGTCTCTCACAGAGCCCAGCAGGGCTGACAGTGAATCAGGTGAAGCCCCTGACAGAGAGATGATGGAGGTCACGAACTGAAGGTCTTCTTCAGGCAGTCTCACCTCCACAGTCCATCTGTACAAATACAATATGTTTAATAATAATAGTATTATGTCATCATCATGATAACTTTATCTACTAAATGAAATTACAAACAGGTCACACTGGTAAGGCCTCGACCCACTGAATCCCTCCTCGCTCGCTGTGGATTGTTTGTCTTTGTACAGTCGAGGAGGGTTTGGTTGGACACACTCCTGAGTGTTGTGTCTAAGTGTCTGTGCAGCCTTGTTAACCCTTTGCGTCTGCTTCATTGGGCAGGCGGGGGCCGCAGTGGGGCTCTCACTGGGATCCTGGAGTGCGTCAGATTGTCTGCGAGCCTGTGTTTGGATAAGGCAGCACGCCCATTGTCTCTGATGCCCCAGCTGGGCTGAGGTATGCCTCCATGCTCCTGAAATAGAAAGACAGCTGAGGGCTGCCATGCATACTGAGGGCAGGGCTGGCTGGGCCGGCCGGGCCCACTGACCCAGACCGCAACTTAGCACAATGAAAGACAGGGTATTGTCTGGAGCCAGAGGCTAATAGCTGAGGTATCAAACCCCTGTGGGGCTCACTAAAAGACTGATTAAGTCTGCTGTGTGTTGTTGGAGGGTGGAGTGGGTGTGGAGGAGTAATTGGGGCTTTAGGGTATGTTTGTGCCACGCGTCTGTCCGTCTCCACTCTCATGAACTGATGGCTAAGACCTGAGCCCGCACAGTTGCTGCAAGGTATTGTGGGCCGAGCACAGGGCGATTACAGAAATATCCAGCAGCTATGAATGCTTTGATCCAAAACTGAAACGCTGCTTCGCTGCCCATTTTTAGGTCGCTGCAACAGAGCGCCATTGTCGCGCTGATATTTTCCTCTCTTAAGCGAATCAGCACACAGCTCATTCATGCAGCATTGTCCAAGCCGAGTTACAAACAGACGCGGGACAAGGACAGAAGAGGACAACGCGGTGCAACTCATAGTGCGCAAAACACAAAACATACAAGCGTTGTTTTGAAAGATGCGCACGGCATGTGTGATGATGCATGATGGAAATGCACAAATTTGGCCTGACTGAGCGCACAGTTATATATAGAGAGACAGAGAGGACATTGTGTGGACCTCTTTTGGCAGCATTTCTGATGAACGCTCCCACCTGTGCACGCAGAGAGAGATGTGACCGTGCCGTGTGCGATTAAACACGGCTGAGAATGACTGCAGTCATAATTCCCCAATCTTTCTCCATCTCCCTGCCTAAGCCTGCTGGCATCCAATGCATGATGATCTAAAACAACTGTGACCGGCCCCCAGATCAAGTCTTGATGCCCAAAATGTCGGCCCCTCACTTGCATATCACCAAACACTGGGTTGGCCGGTCCCCAAGAATGAACAGAGGAGTCCGTGCCGACTTTTTGGGGCTGAGGCCTGCAGCAGGACGCCGGCCTGTTCATTTTAATCAAAGCTAAGCAAACGTCCAGTGAACAAACCATGAGCATTAATGAGCCTGGCCACACTGGGCTCTAAATGATTTTGAGAAACACTGGGGATGTAAGGAGAGCTGTTGCTGTGAGAAGTCAGCTGTTGCAGTGGGCTGCAGTGGAGCAGTGTAGAGAGATGTGCCGGAGGACGCCGTTAGCCCTGCATACACTTCATCGCGTGTGTGTGTGTGTGTGTGTGCGTGCGTGCATGGGTGCGTGCGTGTGTACGTGTTTACGTGCTGGAGAATGTGAACTTATTTAAAGCCAGCGGCTCTGGGGACTTTGGGATTCATCTCCTACTCATGTGTTATCAGCATGCCAGCTTTTCAAATGCTGCACCAAGTGACATAGTACATAAAGCAGCCTCTGACTCTGAAGAGCTCTTGTCCCAGAATAGCTCAGGCCCCCTCTATCTAACTGATGCCCAAGAAAGTTTGAGCCATCACGGCAACACCTCTCTCAGTCTGCCACGGGAACCCACAGTGGTGTCAACAAAGATGGCCGCCCATCTTTTCTTTCCGTCGTCTCTCGTTTCATTGTTTCTGAGCACAAACGTTTATGTTTCTGTGGAAACAGAGGAATCTTCTACATCTTCTTAGCTGCAGGCCTGGCTCCTCTTTGGATCTGGGACAGTAACAGCGTGTGCGTGTGCTGTGGATGTTATCTCCACCTTACAGTTAACGGTCAATCTCCCTATCAGGAATGCTGGACTCTGGCTTTGTCTATTCTGAGATCCTGTGGTCCCAACCCCCCCCCCCACACACACACACACCCCATGCTGCACAGTCAACCCGCTCTCATACCAGCCACCAACCTCTCCCCTTGCTCTGAAGGTCAGATCTGGTGGAGCCAGGGTGTGAGAGGCACAGTGTTTATGCCAGAATAATAACTGGATACACAAACTTACACAAGCTACTTTTGACAATCTAACACACGGTGCTATCGGGGGACAGTTTCCAGGATACCAGACGTTTGCATGAGAGGCGCAAAGTGTTGAAACCCAGGAAGCTTCTGACTGGCAAAGAAGGAACAATCTAAAAAAAAAAAAAAAACGTAACATTTTGAATCTTTCATCACATCTTTGTGCCGAATCATCAGTTTTTTTTTTCAGTTTAAAATGAGCTTTATTTTCCTGGTAGAAGCCACGCGCCATGTTTCTCGCTATTAATATAATGTAGCGTATTTATAGAAGCATGTTTAATGCCGCGCAGCTCCTGAAATAATCTCCTCTAAGGTTGCATCCTCTGTGGCCAAACACAATAGCAAACATCCCAGTTGGCACTTAACAACACAAAAGCTGCAGAGGCCAACATGAACGTTCCTGAGCATCAAAGTCACCTGGAGTGTGATAGGTTTAGTGGCTGAATCAGCTGATTGACAGGTGGGGAAAAAAAAACCCACACAACCCAAATCTAGAAATGTGCTCCTCTTCCTCTATAATTTACTGTCTGGTGTCCTGATCAATCCAATGATGCACTGCCCTTCAAAGTTTATGCAGTGAAAAAATCTCCCCCACCCCCACGGCCCCCCCACAGAGATGCTCCTAATGCATCCCTCTCCCACTCCCTCGCACTGTGGACAGTGCATAAAATAAGTGGGATACAAAAATAGCCGGCTTGGGTTTAGCGCAATGACAAAAACGTAGCTTTCCTTTTG
Organism: Trinectes maculatus; assembly: GCA_016785345.1. NCBI lineage: Eukaryota > Metazoa > Chordata > Actinopteri > Pleuronectiformes > Achiridae > Trinectes > Trinectes maculatus. Next base: position 122,978 of record JAFBJQ010000998.1, read on the forward strand.
TGTCAATTGAGACAGACGCTCGGCACCAATCGGCGCCGGAGGAGGTGGCATATGCTAATGAGGGACACATGTCCACTGACGGTGACCTTGGGGGAGACAGTATAAAGGAGGGCACATCCCAGCATGCTGTCATTTCGTTGTGGTCCTCCTGAGGTCAGTGCACAACTTGTCGCTTTTGTTTGCGTGGTTTTGAAATGACGCTGGTTTGGTGATGGTGGGACTGCGCTCTTTACGCACGAGCCGCGCTCTCGTGGCCACTTGTTGTTGTTGTTGTTGTTGTTTCAGCAGCAACACGTTTCCAAACTGCCCACTAATCCAGAGCTCTGTTTTCTTACCAGTGGAATCCCACAGTCTCTCAGTGAGTCCGGTTCCCGGTGCCGACGAGGAGCTGCCACCATGCCGCACTTCGACTTGAAGGAGGTCGGGGAGGCTGCGCCGTTTTTGCGCACATCTGAGCGGGAGCAGCTGCTGGCGCAAACCATGGCTTTTGACGGTAGGCCTGATAAAGGAGACGTCCACGAGGACAACCGCATGAACTGTATTCAAATCATTGTTATTGATAGGTTTTGACGCATGTTTAGATTGAAGTCAGCTGAGTGATGAGGTTAAAGATGGACAGCAGGTGGTATCCATCATGTGTTGTCACGTGCCGCACTGTTTTAGGAGAGAATTAACATCTTTGGAATTTTAATATGTGAAAATAATAACATTGTATTAAGATAACTACTACTACTACTACTACTATTATTATTATTATTATTGTAACGTTATTAGCTGTTTGTATTATTATAATTACAAAACAATAATTTTCTCATTGTCAACTCAATCTAATAAACTGCATTTATAAATATTTCATTGCTACGACAAAAGCTACTGTTTTAGCGGGCTTGTTTTTGAGGAGTAATAATAGTTTAATACTGTTGTATTCATTTCATTCACCAGTATCTTCTCTGCCAGCGTTTTGTACTGTGCTACTGCGAGTTGTACACATCAGCTGTTCTGTCACCAGGTAAAAAGCGAGCCTGGGTTCCTGATGACAAAGAGGCCTACATTGAGATTGAGATCAAGGAGTTAAAGGGCGACAAAGTCATTGTTGACACCAAAGATGGGAGGGTAGGCTTTTCCTCACTTTCCTCACACACTCATGAATCAGCGCCTAGAGACTGTACTGTATTAGTGATACAGGATGTAGACCCTCCAGCTCCTCCTCACAGCCGTCTGTCTTCACCATGTCAGACTCTGACAGTAAAGGAAGGTGACGTCCAGCAGATGAATCCTCCTAAATATGACCTGATCGAAGACATGGCCATGCTGACGCACCTCAACGAGGCCTCCGTGCTGAGCAACCTGCGCAGACGCTACGCTAAATGGATGATCTATGTGAGTCTCCTGCGTTTCCATAGAACGACTGAGATTGCATCCCAGAGTTGACCTGTGTGTCCTTGTCCACTTGTTTCCTCAGACCTACTCTGGCCTCTTCTGTGTGACAGTGAATCCATACAAATGGCTGCCTGTCTACACAGCCCCCGTGGTCGCCGCTTACAAAGGCAAGCGCCGCTCAGAGGCGCCGCCGCACATCTACTCCATCGCAGACAATGCCTACAATGACATGCTGCGCAGTAAGTGTGTTCACGCGTTCTGATACTGCAACAGCAGATACTGAAACACATTCCACATACGTGCTGATCTTATTATCTCGCCATCAGATCGGGAGAACCAGTCCATGCTCATCACGTAAGTTTTAACTGCTTCACACACACACACACACACACACATATATATATTTGTACAATTTGTTACAAATCAGAGAATAAATAAATAAACTCTTTTTATTTACATTTTTCCACATACGATCACTTTAAAGATTTGCCTTTTTTTTGTCAGGAGCTTTTTGGTTTTTTCCTTTTCCATTTTTCTTGTCCTGTTGTGTAACCTGCAGTGTAGTGATGTGGATTTACACTACCGTTGCCAGTTCTGTGAACAGTTGTCATTGCTGTGCTGTTGTATATACACTTTGTTATTTTTCACACTCCTATAGCGGAGAATCCGGTGCAGGCAAAACTGTCAACACGAAACGTGTCATTCAGTATTTTGCCATTGTGGCAGCTCTTGGGGATACAACTGCCAAAAAAGCAGTAAGGCTGATGTGGCAACCCATATTTTTTTGTTTCCACCCCCTTTTTAAAGCTTTTTGCTGTATTTTATTTTTTGTTTACTTGTTTTTTTGTGATCCCAGGAATCCTCCAATCTGTTCCCTTTAAACTATGTCCATACATTTTCCTCACTGTCACGGTGGTGAATGTGAGAACTGAAACGACATCCATGCCTGAGTCTTTACCCTCGTGTGTTGTGCAGCTATTTCCAGCCACTCAACTCACTGATTTTTGAATCATTCTTTCCCCCCTTTCCTTATAGTTTCTGTTTTGATTTTTTTTGTTTTTGGCATCAATTTTTTTTTTCCATAATCTTCCCCTTTGCTTTGTTTTTGGGTTTTTGGACTTTTCCATGTTGTTTGATGCTCATTTTTCTCCCCTTTCCCCCCATGTGTTCACCACACTTCATCACATAAAACAAGGTGGTCATTGTTCTTTTCCTTCTTTTTTTTTTTTTTTTTACCAAAGCTTTAATAACCAGTTTCTAATTTTCCAGTTGGTCATAGTGTTCCCCTTTGGTTGTGAAAGAATCATTCAGTTATACTGGAGATAAAATCACACTCACAGGCTTCTCACCGTCTTCTTTTGCAGCACGGTCCTGCCACGAAAACAGGGGTGAGTCTGAGCAGTAGAAGAACTGAAACCACAGTGATTTCAAATAAACTGTAAATGCTGGATATAATGGGACTTTTCTCTCCCAGGGGACTCTGGAGGATCAGATCATTGAGGCAAACCCAGCGATGGAGGCGTTTGGCAACGCCAAAACGATAAGGAACGACAACTCATCCCGTTTTGTGAGTACTCCATAAATTGTTTCCATAAATATTGTTCACATTATAAATTTTTTTTTTTGCATCTCATGAATATTTTGATCAATTTCCTCAGGGCAAGTTCATTCGGATCCACTTTGGACCAACTGGGAAACTGGCCTCGGCTGATGTTGACATATGTGCGTTCATGGTCTCACACCCCCTTTTCACAATTATTATTATTATTTTATTCCATGTCGAATGTGAATGTGTCACACCTCTCCTGGTACCTCAGACCTTCTGGAAAAATCCAGAGTGATATTTCAGCAGCCCAGTGAGAGGAGCTACCACATCTACTACCAGATCATGTCGCAGAAGAAACCAGAACTGTTAGGTGTGTGAGTCTGGCTGCTTTGGACATTTCATTAACTAACTACAGCCGCAACTGTGACACAGCCTTGTTAACTCTGTGTTTACAGACATGCTGCTGGTGTCCTCCAACCCATATGACTACCACTTCTGCTCACAGGGTGTCACCACAGTGGAGAACCTGGATGATGGACAGGAGCTCATGGCCACTGATGTAAAAACGTCAACTCAGTCGCATCTGAGCACAGACACTTGAACTGTGAAGTCACTCTTTCTTTCTCTGCAGCATGCCATGGACATCCTTGGCTTCCTGCCGGACGAGAAATATGGCTGCTATAAAATAGTCGGCGCCATCATGCACTTCGGCAACATGAAATTCAAGCAAAAGCAGCGCGAGGAGCAGGCGGAGACCGACGGCACAGAAAGTACGAACCCGTCACGACCCGACCCGATGCCCAGCACAAAAGCAAACACAGATATAACAGCAAGTTTGTGAGTCACTATTTTTTTGCTTCTTTCTTGACCAGGTGCAGACAAGGCCTCGTACCTGATGGGAGTCAGTTCAGCTGACCTCATCAAGGGTCTCCTCCACCCAAGGGTGAAGGTGGGAAACGAGTATGTGGTGAAGGGACAGAACGTCGAACAGGTGCGGCGATGTCCTCTTCCATCGTTTCAGACTTTGCAATGTGACAGATTCATTTCATCATCGCCAGCTATTGCACATATTTATGAGGACGTCACAAAGAGAAACACAGGGAAAGGGTCAATGTGTTCAGCTTCACCACTGTCTGCAGGATGACTAGTTAGCACGTTGGTGATGGACAGCTCCTTGGTCCTTGGCACTAGATCTGGTATCTAAGCAACAGAGGCTATCCATATGAATGACAGCTCTACTGCTCCTGTGTGTGTGTGTGTATGTTTGTGTGTATTTGTATGGGGTCCGGTAGGTTAACTACGCCGTTGGTGCTCTGGCCAAAGCCACGTATGACCGCATGTTCAAATGGCTGGTGGGACGCATCAACCGGACTCTGTACACCTCGCTGCCTCGACAGTTCTTCATAGGAGTCCTGGATATCGCTGGATTTGAGATCTTTGAAGTAAATTGATTCATATTTCAAATATTTCACGGATAATATTTTACATGTCGACGTTATCTTCATTATTATTATTATGATCCAAACGTTCCTGGTTGCATGGTCAAACTGCTGTTTGCTGCATCACGTGTCCTTCCTGCCTTCTCCTGAACGCCTGCTCCTCTTTGATTGTAGCTCAACAGCTTCGAGCAGCTGTGCATCAACTTCACAAATGAGAAGCTGCAACAGTTTTTCAACCACCACATGTTCATCCTGGAGCAGGAGGAGTACAAACGGGAAGGAATTCAGTGGACCTTCATCGACTTTGGGTTGGACCTTCAAGCCTGCATTGATCTCATTGAAAAGGTGAAAAAGAAACGCACTGTCTTGATAGCAGGGAGCGTGGATCGACAGGTACGTTTCACAGAGACATGTAAGCTTAACGTGCTGCTCTTCCTCCAGCCACTGGGCATCATGTCCATCCTGGAAGAGGAGTGCATGTTCCCAAAGGCCACAGACAGCAGCTTTAAAGCCAAGTTGTTTGATAATCATATTGGAAAGTCGCAGAATTTCCAAAAGCCACGACCAGACAAGAGACGCAAGTTCGAGGCCCATTTTGAGCTGGTGCACTATGCAGGCGTGGTAAGAGTCTTTCTCACTGACGCACCGCCATACATCGTCAGTTGTTGTTACATGAGGACGTGTTACGTGAACGTGGCTGCCTGTGTTCACAGGTTCCTTATAACATCATCGGCTGGTTGGACAAAAACAAAGACCCGCTGAACGAGACGGTGGTGGCGTGTTTCCAAAAGTCCTCCAACAAGCTGCTGGCCTCTCTGTATGAGAACTACATCAGCTCAGACATAGGTACACTGAACATGGTCCTGACTGCACCCTGTAGCACGCCGTAACGTGAAATGAATTAATCACTCTGACAATCACATGACAGCGTCCGAACCGAAGGCCGGCGGCAAGGAGAAGAGGAGGAAGGCGGCCTCTTTCCAGACGGTGTCTCAGCTTCACAAGGTGAGTCAGAGCACAGTGTGGAACGGCAGTTGACAACATTGCAGGTGACGGTAGAAACGCTGGTGGTCTCTGGACAGCTGGGATGGAGGCAGTTAAGACTTGCAGTGATGTTTAGGGAATGATCACATGAACATCACTTTAAGTCTGTGCTGGCTCCTCTCGCCTTCACATCAAGGTCTTTACATGATGAACCTTTTACACTGAAGGTTGTGCTTTTCTTTCTCTCGCGCCGTGATAAATGGCGTTTAGACACAAGACAAGTCGTTGACCTTTGATCGACTCGATGCACCTGATTTACCGTTTCTCCTTTTACCTCCAGGAAAATCTGAACAAGCTGATGACCAACCTTCGCAGCACCCAGCCCCACTTTGTGCGCTGCATCATCCCGAATGAGACCAAGACCTCAGGTAACACAAGGCACATTCAAACCCCATCAGGGACTAATCGATGTGGATGAGTTTAATGTTGGGAACCTGCTCGGTGCAGGGATCATGGATCCGTTCATGGTGCTGCACCAGCTGCGCTGTAACGGTGTTCTGGAGGGCATCAGGATCTGCAGGAAGGGATTTCCCAACCGCATCCTCTACGCTGAGTTCAAACAGCGGTAAGACACAGCAGGTGACTTCAGTCGTAATCACAAAGAAAATGATCCGTGCTGAAATCCTCTTCTTCTTCTCCACCTTCAGCTATCGCGTCCTGAATCCACACGCCATCCCAGATGATAAGTTCGTAGACAGCAGGAAGGCTGCAGAGAAGCTGCTCGCTTCCCTGGATATCGACCACAACCAGTACAAATTTGGACACACAAAGGTAAACGTGCAGCAGCTTGTGTGTACTATGGGGCCAGAGGTGAAACGTGACTTGGCATATTTACTCAGTTTGCAAAATTACAAGATTTAATGACAGTCAACGTATATCCTATATATGTATTTCTGCTCATTTCTATCCTGCATGATTTTATGTTTTGGATTTTATGTATCAAATGCTTGGCTTTCACATCATTCTTTGCTACTTTTGTTTCCGTAGGTGTTCTTCAAGGCTGGTCTGCTGGGTCAGCTCGAGGAGATGAGGGACGAGCGCTTGGCCAAAATCCTGACAATGCTGCAAGCAGCGGCGCGCGGCTGGCTAATGAGGGCTGAGCGGCGGAAGATGAACGAAAGACAGTAAAGGGCCTTTGTTTTTTTCATCGCAGTCATTTTCATAAGCGCGAATGAACATAAAATATTTAGAGTCCGAGTTTTTTTGGCGCGGTGAGGTACAAAGGTGACGATTATGAGTGCGGGTAAAAAAAAAAGGGAAAGACCTCCATCACCAGTTGCTTCTGTGAACAGGTTCAGCAGAAACACGACTGACCCACAGCCTGGCCGCTTGTGTTACACTACACCTTAGTGTTCACTCCCACTGCATCAGTATGTGTGGCATCCAAGGGCAGTCTTATCGGTGTGTACGCGGCGTGTGCTTGCCCTTATATGGTTACTAGGCATGCGTGTGGCCCTACTGTCAGTAACCCACACACGCACACACACATATAACCCATTCGCACAGGGCTCTGTCCATTCTCTCCATCCGCTCTTTCTCTAAACGAAACAATGCTGACGGTGTCCACAGAGCCAGGTGGCGACATGTGTCAAGTGGCAGCTGCTGAGGCCCTCCCTAAAAATACAACTCCCGGCCCCCTCCCTGGATGCCCCATGGCCCCTGGCCCCTTTTGTCCGCGGCGCCTGCACTTCTAAGTGAGTGCATTGATGGAATATGTGGAGGGTGACAGAGGATTACAGCCGACCGCTGGACAGAGGGTTTTAGTTTCTAAATAAACACAGACACTCACCTTTGAGTGGCATTCAGCAAGGAGTCATGTCAAACATGCAATCAGCTCCTCCACCCCCCGTCAGTGTGAGTACGCTCACTTCAACTCAGCCACTAAACACTGACAGGAAGTCCTTGACCAATCTGCTCTGCGTCCATATTTAGGGCCGTGAGACGCCATCCTACTGAGACTAAATCAATCTAGTGTCCCTGTTTGGTCACAGTCATGAAACATCAAAAGCATCATTAGGTGTATGATTTCATGGCGCATCCCTTGGTGTATGATTAGATACACGGGAGTAGATGGTCGCGGTGTTAGTGCCAACAATCGAGCACCAAGGAGAAGTAAGCAAATAAATAAACGGGGAAGTCCGGGATAAATCTTTTTGACCTTCTTCTCTTTATATTCTTGCTCTCATCTTTCCGTCCACTGGTTTTAAAGTGCCATGTGGCCTACATGGTCCAGATTTGTACCACGAGTAGCAGAAGGTATATGTGCCACCCATATTACTGTTTCCCGTTACTTCTGGCTAAATATTTCAGCTGTTCCGTCCATTCGGTTCGGCTGGTGATCATTGATCTGTTTGCCATTTCCAGGGAGGCTCTGATGATCATTCAGTGGAACATCCGGGCCTTTAACGCTGTCAAGCATTGGCCCTGGATGAAGCTCTTCTTCAAAATCAAGCCGCTGCTGAAGAGTGCTGCTACTGAGAAAGAGCTAGCTGCTCTGAAGGAGGACATGGCCAAGGTAAAGGAGGCGCTGGAGAAATCCGAAGTCAAGCGGAAGGAGCTGGAGGAGAAGCAGGTCAGTCTGACCCAAGAGAAGAATGACCTCTCTCTCCAGCTGCAGGCGGTAAGTGATGCAGACTCTTTCAATGTTAAGCGTTTAGACGCACAGATAATGTGCTCAAATGGAATTTTCACCTCCTCTTGTTTTGTTTTCTGTCCAACAGGAGCAGGACAACCTGGCAGATGCAGAGGACCGCTGTGACCTGCTTATCAAAACCAAGATCCAACTGGAGGCCAAGGTGAAAGAAATCATGGAGAGACTGGAGGATGAGGAGGAGATGAATGCTAACGTGCTCGCCAAGAAGCGCAAGCTGGAGGACGAGACCGCCGAACTCAAGAAAGACATCGATGACTTAGAGGTCACTTTGGCTAAAGTGGAAAAGGAGAAACATGCTACTGAGAACAAGGTGAGGAGAGGAGAGCATAAGTTGCCCACAGGGGGCGCTAAAAGGCCACAGAAAAATCTGCATTTAACAAATGGCACTATATGACAAGGGAAACTGAGAAATAAAATGTCTCTCATTCCTCATGTTCAACATGTTGTTCATACTTGCAGGTGAAGAACCTGGTTGAGGAAATGTCAGCTCTGGATGAAACTATTCTGAAGCTGACCAAGGAGAAAAAGGCTCTCCAGGAGGCTCATCAGGAGACTCTGGATGATCTGCAGGCAGAGGAAGACAAAGTCAACACTCTGACCAAAGCCAAGACAAAGCTGGAACAACAAGTAGATGATGTAAGAAGAGACACGCTGTTTGGTTTTGTCTGTAGCAGGTACCATATTCATTATCATGCAAGTGAACGTTGTTCATCTTTCTAATGTGAATCAGTTGGAGGGCTCACTGGAACAAGAGAAGAAACTGCGTATGGACCTGGAACGGGTCAAACGCAAGTTGGAGGGAGATTTGAAACTCTCCTTGGAGTCGTTCATGGACCTGGAGAACGACAAACAGCAACTTGATGAGCGGCTGAAAAAGTAAGAGTGATAATATAATCCCAGAAAAAGCAGCATTCGTCTTGTCTCTGAAAGCTGTGATGGAGTGACGAGGTCCAAATATCTTCTGCCAGGAAGGACTTTGAAATGAACGAGATAAGTGCAAGGATTGAAGATGAGAAGACCATGGTCATTCAGCTCCAGAAGAAGATAAAGGAGTTACAGGTGCAACTGTGAACTTCTAACAGAGTAGTTGTGACAATAAGGAGCAAAAATAAACATAAGACAAAATAACTTACCATTAACAACCCCCCCACCCCCTTACCAGGCTCGATCAGAGGAGCTAGAAGAGGAGCTGGAGGCTGAACGGGCTTGTAGGGCAAAAGCGGAGAAGCAGCGTGGTGATGTGGCTCGTGAGCTGGAAGAGCTCAGTGAGCGCCTGGAGGAGGCTGGTGGAGCCACCTCAGCCCAGATTGAGGTCAATAAGAAAAGAGAGACAGATTTTCTGAAACTGCGGCGAGATCTGGAGGAAGCCATGCTGCACCATGAGGCCACCACAGCAGCCTTGCGGAAGAAACACGCTGACAGTGTCGCGGAGCTAAGTGAGCAGATCGACAGCCTGCAGCGTGTCAAACAGAAGCTGGAGAAGGAGAGGGCTGAGGCCAAAATGGAGGTGGACGACCTAGCCTCCACTGTGGAACATCTCTCCAAGGGCAAGGTAGACAGCTTCACATGCAGAGAGAGATAAAGAATAGGATCAAAAGAAAGACATTCCTCAAACAGCAAAAATTCCATGTTTTGTTTGTAGGCCACTTCGGAGAAAACGTGTCGCACGTATGAAGACCAGATGAACGAGGCTAAAGCAAAGGTCGAAGAGCTCCAGAGGCAGCTCAACGATGCCAGCACCCAAAGGGCCCGCGCTCAGGCCGAGAGCGGTAATGAATTCTTAGCTGATTATAATTTTCTAAAACAGATTTCACAGACGTGTTACAAACAAAAATTCTGTTTTTCTCTTCATGTAGCCGAGCTGGGAAGGAAACTGGAGGAGCGAGAAACCTTGGTCTCTCAGCTCCAACGGGCCAAGAACCTGTTCAGCCAGAATGTGGAGGAGCTAAAGAAACAGCTGGAGGAGGAGAACAAGGTCAGCTTGCTAACAATGAATCTTTCAGTAGTGACCTTCGCAAGACTGGTAGCTGGAGGAGGGGATTTAGAGTTCCTACACATTTGCTGATTGCTATCCAACACAATGATTGTTCTCTAAAGGCGAAGAACTCCCTGGCCCACACGCTCCAGTCATCACGACATGACTGTGATCTTCTGCGGGAGCAGTATGACGAGGAGCAGGAGGCCAAGGCTGAGCTCCAGAGAGCTCTGTCTAAGGCTAACGTTGAGGTGGCTCAGTGGAGGACTAAGTATGAAACCGATGCCATCCAGAGAACCGAGGAGCTGGAAGAAGCCAAGTGAGTGGGCTGGGTTTTCATAGAATCAGAATCAGTGCAGAAAGATCATTTGGATGTTTGTCAGACTATGTTTATCTCTTGTTAGGAAGAAACTGGTGATACGTCTGCAGGAGGCCGAGGAGACAGTGGAGGCGACCAATGCCAAGTGCTCATCTTTGGAAAAGACCAAACATCGGCTCCAGACAGAGATTGAGGACATGGTCATTGACCTAGAGCGTGCAAACGCTGCAGCTGCTGCCCTCGACAAGAAGCAGCGCAACTTTGACAAGGTACCTGCAGAGAAAAGCTGGGACCTTGTTCTCCACAAGGGCTGTTTCCAGCTGACTATGCATTTCAACTAGTTTCCAGCCGCAAATTCATCTCATTGTTTCCTCCAGTTGCTGGCTGAGTGGAAACAAAAATATGAAGAATGCCAGTCAGAGTTGGAGACCTCGCAAAAGGAGTCTCGTGGCCTGAGCACAGAGCTCTTCAAACTGAAGAATTCTTATGAGGAGACTCTGGATCATCTGGAGACCATCAAGAGGGAGAACAAGAACCTCCAAGGTAGAACTGACATCACTGAACCCCAAGTGGATGCTTGCACTGGAAAAAAAAAAACGCTGTGACTTCATGTTTTTGGTGTGTTCTTCCCCAGAGGAGATTGCTGACCTGACTGATCAAATCAGTCAGGGAGCTAAAACCATCAGTGAGCTGGAGAAGACAAAGAAAGGTTTGGACATGGAGAAAAGTGAGATTCAAGCTGCACTGGAGGAAGCTGAGGTAAGCAGTTTGTGAGGTTCCATAAGTCTTATCTGTTGTATTTGTGGTTTGTAGAACATCCCTGACTGAGAGGCATTATACAGAGCATTGAGTGGTGCTGTCTTCATAAATCTGTCTCAGGGGACTCTGGAGCACGAGGAGAGCAAAACTCTCAGGATCCAGCTGGAGCTCAACCAGATTAAGGCCGATTTCGAAAGGAAGCTGGCAGAAAAGGATGAGGAAATGGATAACCTTCGGTGAGTTTTATGAATTGCTGTATTTCATCCGGCTTTACTGTACAGCAGATCCGAAATTCTTTCTCCATCAACAACTCACATATGCTGCATCGATCAACCCGTTCATTGCCTTCTAGTCGAGGCCACCAGAGAACACTCGAGTCGATGCAGGCCACCTTGGACGCTGAGGCAAAGTCTCGCAGCGAGGCAGTGCGCCTGAGGAAGAAGATGGAGGGTGACCTGAATGAGATGGAGGTGCAGCTGAACCACGCCATCAGGCAGGCAGCCGAGTCCCAGAAGCTCCTCCGAAATCTGCAGAGTCAGATCAAGGTGAGTCCAGCTAACCTTTGCCCTCAGCCTGCAGGTCATATCGCTGTGTATATACACCAGTTCACAGTCGTTTCAGTTGACGAGGATCAATTATCCATTCATCTTTAGCAAATGATTTTGCTGGTGCTCTAATCCAGGACATTCAGATGGAGTTGGATGAGACCATTCACCAGAATGAGGAGCTGAAGGAGCAGTTAGCTGTGACCGAGCGGCGGAACAACCTGCTGGCTGCGGAGGTGGAGGAGCTCAGGGCTCAGGTGGAGCAAAATGACCGGGCTCGCAAGCTGGCTGAGCACGAGCTGCTGGAGGCCACTGAGAGAGTCAACCTGCTGCACTCTCAGGTAGGAAGATGCAACTCAGCACGCCTCTTCTGTTGTTTAATGGCAATCGTCAAACAACGAGATACGTTACCACCCAATTAAATGACATTCCATTATAACCGATCACAATCTGCCCCAAATCCCAGTTTTCACTTTAAGGCGTTGCATGAAAAACGAAAATGACCCTCTAGTCTTTTGATTCTCTTGCTGTAGAACACGGGGCTGATCAACCAGAAGAAGAAGCTGGAGAGTGATCTTTCAAATCTCTCCAATGAAGTTGACGATGCTATTCAGGAGTGCCGCAATGCAGAGGAGAAGGCTAAAAAGGCCATCACTGATGTAAGATCCAAAAACAACAACAACAACGTATGAAGGAGAAGAGTTTGACTGATTGACAGTCAGTATGAATGACCTTTCGTATTTGCAGGCAGCCATGATGGCAGAGGAACTGAAGAAGGAGCAGGACACCAGCGCCCATCTGGAGAGGATGAAGAAGAACATGGAGCAAACCGTGAAGGACCTGCAGATGCGTTTGGACGAGGCTGAGCAGATCGCCCTCAAGGGTGGCAAGAAGCAGGTTCAGAAGCTGGAGGCGAGGGTGAGACCTGAAAGCCGCCCTGATGCATTAGTGTCTGATCTGCAGATCCCTGTAACTGCCACGTGTGCAGATGGGTCATTTGTTGATCTCATCAACAGGTCAAAGAACTCGAGAACGAACTTGAGGCCGAGCAAAAGAAGAGCCAAGAATATCAGAAGGCAGTGCGCAAGTATGAGAGAAGAATCAAAGAGCTGTCCTACCAGGTAAACCAACAGAAACGGTTCCGCAGGGACGTTCAATACAAACGCATGCTGTTTGAATGAAAACAGGTTTCAAGATGAATTTGGCTTTTATGTAGGCTGAGGAGGACAAGAAGAACCTCGTCCGTCTGCAGGACCTCATCGACAAACTGCAGGTCAAGGTCAAGAGTTACAAGAGACAGGCCGAAGAAGCCGTGAGTCTTCAATCCCTTTTTTTTTTTTAAAACTGTTTGATAAATGATCATGTGAAAACATGTGATTGACCATAACTGAAGAGCGTGATCCTCTCTACACCTCTGTTTCCATCTCTGCAGGAGGAGCAGGCAAACACCAACCTGTCTAAGTACAGGAAGCTCCAGCATGAGCTGGATGATGCAGAGGAGAGGGCCGATGTGGCCGAATCACAGGTCAACAAGCTGAGGGTCCGCACCCGTGACAAAGGTGGCAAGGTTGGTAAATACGTGGAATACATGTCAGTATGATGAGTGGTATGACCTTTGGAAGAATTAAAGGCTACATGACACAATCTAATCCTGGAAGATCGTTTGTTATCCTGTATTGGATATGACCTCACACAGCCTATCGCGACCCCGCAGTGTGACCACGGCTAACTTTAGCACATTGTCTACGTGGGTGTTAATAATAACTCCTGTCTTGTGTGTTTTAGCTCCCTGAGTGACACGATGAAGCTCAGCACGGCAACCAAACAAATCACAGCTAACCAGCTGCAACAGATGTGGTGAGCTGTGTGAACGTCCAAATAAAGACTTTCACCTCTACAAATATGACTCATTTGTGTGTGTGTGTGTGTGTGTGTGTGTGTGTGTCTGAGAGCGAGAGAACGTGACTGAGAGAAATCCAGCAAAGATCTAAAGAAGAATTTATTATATTATTAATGAAACAGACAAACAGTTGTTAAATAAGGGAAATCAAGTTCAATACCAGCATTAGAGGAGGAAGGTGAGGGTTAAAGCTGGTTGCAGAAGTGGTTGGAGTTCAATGAGAAACTCAAATATGAGTCTTCTGTCTTTGTTTGATGGTCAAACAGGATTTGTAAGACGTAAATGTGCGAAAGTGTTTTTTTTCCCCAAACAACCACAAGAGATTTTCTGCATTATTCAGTGCTAAAGGAAAATGCAAAAGGATATGCATTGTGTTCAAAACATGATTTAGACTTGACGCAATAAATTACACACTGTCCATTATAAGTCTTTCACGGATGCTGCTGATCCCTGTGAAACGCGATACAATGTTTCATCACAGCGCATCACATGGTCTGAGTGTTGAGCTGCAAGGTGTTGAGTAATATTCTCATCATGCTGAACATTACATAAATCTACAGATCATTAAAACAGATGAGACCCTGAACTAAAAGTCAAACCGTGTTGTACCAAACACTTTGCAGCATGGCCTCGGTGAAGCTCCACATCACATACAGCAGAACTGGAGAGAAACAACTCTCGTGTGCTCATAAAGAGGGTTCACTCAGAAATTCAGATTACAAAGCTTAACTGTTGATGTAGAGCGCTCACAACATTCATTTTTTTAAAAATAGAAACAACTTAATTGACTTCCAGGTTAGTCGACTGGAGTGATCAGAGAGATTTACATCCACATCCATACTGAAATATGACCAGTATCAAGTTGGTAATGTCTGCAGAAATACCATGTGTCAAACACAGCAGGCTAAACGGCATTTATCTTGGGGATTTAGTAAGTACGAATTTTCAAGAGAGAAACATTTGCAAAGTGTCAACTTCACAGAAAAGACAAAAGATGAACTCATTCCAAGTATGTGCACACCCATCAAGAAATGTTAAGACATGCTGAATGAAAGCTAGAAAACATTTCTGATTAATTAGCTAAAAGCAATTACAAGGCTTCAGAAGTGTAAAAGGGCGTGTGTTTGCATCCCAAGACAACACAGCATTAGTAACTCAGCATCAGGGATCAACTCTAGATAAACCCTTATACATTCACAATGACATGTATGAGTCAGGACAAGTTGAGAGTAAGACTGTATACATGCCAGAAGTAATTTGATCTGTATGGTATCTGGATAAAATATGAGGTAGCTCATTAATTTGTACTTCATTTGTCGTTAGTTCGACCTGTTCAATTTGAGATCCCAAAATATCAGTTCAGCTCTGCATCTTCCATCGTCATCAACACAGCTGCAAACTCAAGCCATAGACACATCAACACACACACAATCACAATCCAAACCAAAGTTCGAGCAGTTGCAAGAAGCAAAAAGACCAATCACATAGAAAGATTGTCTCACTCAGCATGGAGATAAAATTGTGG
Source organism: Trinectes maculatus (assembly GCA_016785345.1). Classification (NCBI taxonomy): domain Eukaryota; kingdom Metazoa; phylum Chordata; class Actinopteri; order Pleuronectiformes; family Achiridae; genus Trinectes; species Trinectes maculatus. The sequence goes on from JAFBJQ010000998.1 coordinate 138,063, forward strand.
TAGACTTTCAGTCTCATGAGGATGATGCTGGGCTGAAGGCTTTTTCACATCAAACAAACTTTGTGTGGATTGGAACAATCAAAGTGTTATGTTTGCACTAGCACCTGCATAGTTTATTCTCTTCCCCAAAGCATCTCTCACTGCATGGATACAAATTCTGTACAAAATGGTGTTTTAATCAACAAATGGGTTAAAATATAATAAACATAAAAGCAATTTCATCTGTGCAATGTTTTATTCTACAGTTTATCCAGAACTAAAAGCCATTGTTTTCAACAAGACAAAACAGATCAACAAAAATAATCTGGAAAGGAGAGGAGTTCCTGTGTGGAGCTTCTGAAGCCACAACAGAGTGAACGGTTTTCGGTGAAAGGAGCCCCATGTGATTTGTGAAAAACGTCAGCCGGCCCACAAGCGACCTAAATGTTCCAAGTAGAGCCAGAAAGCACCAATCAACAACAGCCACCTAATAAAATTGACCCACAGACAGGTTAAAACAAAAATCTGTTCATTGACAGGACCCCTGCACAAAAGTCCTATTTCACCAGTACCCCGACAGAGGTCAGGCAGTGGAGTGGCACTGAATCAGAGAGGGTGTCGGTGGTGGTACACTGAGGCTAATGACCCCTGTGATGTGCCACTAACCTACACATGTGAGTGACACTTTCATTTGTGGCTATTTCCAAACGACTTGCATGGAAAAGGAATCTTTTTTTCTAACATATTATTTGCTGAATCATACATTTTTAATAGATTTTCATATAGGTTATATAAAAGACTCTATGTGAATTTAACCTAAAGCAAACAACGCAGGTGTCATATCCCAAGGTCCCCTATGTTAAACTATGTCGGTGATTCTGGGATGGGCATACAGGTTTCCTCTGAAGGAGAGCAGTAACTCAGAGAAAAGCTGACAGATGGGTTATTTACGTCACCTCCCACCTGCGATGAGAGCATCCATGCGCAAGTACAGACTGCAAACAGGTGAGTCTTTACATCCAGAAACTCTGTCACAAAGCACCTGGATAGCTCAGCTCAGTGGCGTCATCACCAGCTTTAGGTGTCCATGCTCCCCATGACCCTCTGTTCTGCTCCTTCCACAGCTTAGTGAGTGTGCATGCTGGAGGTCAATCTTCCAACAGGTCCCTGTCCAGATCCATGAAAGGCTCATCAATGTAACTTGCTATGGCACACAGAGAAGTCCTGTCAGAGCCCAAAAGCACTGACACTGTCTCCTTCCAGTAGCTGAAGGGAATACAGGAGCTCTGAGGAGTAACATCATTGAGAATTAGTACAATAACTACTGCTTGTTGCAGTTTAGCAGTTAACTACCAAACCACAATATCTGGAGCTAGAAGCTTGTATGAGGCATAATGGTAAGTAGCTTCAATTAGCTGTCAATTTAACCTGTAGACTCAAAAATGCCTACAGCTCAGCTTGGACATACTTGTGGGTATCTACTTGATTTAATATTAATGCTCACAATGAATTGATTATTTAATTTTTAACATATAACAATGAGTTAAATACAGATTAAAATAGTCACAGAGGTGTAAACTGTAGCTGCATTTCTTATTGTAATGTTTTAAATAACTCACAAGAAAACAAGTGATGCATTTTTTTACTTAAGTTTAACGTTTTTGCAGAAAAGAATGAGATGAATACCGTACTATACACTGCAAACGCAGTACTGTACGCCACTACTGTTTGCGCAAGTTTAGCTTATAGAAAGTGTTTAAGAGCATTTGATGTGTTTAATACGCGTATGGGAAGGGTTTATAAAGCCTACGTGTGTGTGTGTGTGTATGTGTAGAGAGAGAGAGTGAGAGAGAGAGAGAGAGAGAGAGAGAGAGAGAGAGAGAGAGCGAGCGATCCCTCACCTATCCCCCACGATAGGTGAGGGATCACTGTACTCACATTTTCCAGACAGGTGCTATCTTTGTCCTTGTTGAGGTAGTGGCACTGCCAGAAGCGCAGCAGGTTGTGGAAGTTGTTGAGCAGGCAGCCTGGGTACTTCTCAGCGTATTCCTTCTCCCGCAGGGCGTTAAGGTAGAAGGGCAGTTTCGCCTTTCTTCTGGCCAGCATCAAGATCACCAAGCTGGTATTTAAACAACTCACATTCTCCTGCACACAGAAGGGGATGCAGTGTAGTATACAATAATCAACCAGACATAAGACATATTTTGCATCATCGACATATACTTACCAATTGTTCATTAATTTTTAAATTTCATTTGTTTGGTTAAGTTTGTGACCAAGATAACGTTCTATCTTTGAGAGTAAAAAGTGAAAATGAAGCAAGACCTGCGTGAGAGTCTGTACGTTGATGATGTTGATGAGGCGGAAGAGGAAGGAAAGCCTGTTTTCAACTCTGGCCATGTAAGACAGCAGGCAGCACTCAGAAAGAACCTCTACAACTGAGGGCAGGACACAAAACAGTGAAATCACAGCTCTAACAATTATACAGAAAAAAGTAGGTCTGTCTGACTTTCTTGAAACAAAAAGTCTATAATAGTAAACATTTCATCTCTGTTTACCTTTGACATCTTCAGTCTGGCTCTCGAATCGATCCAGTGACAGAACGATGCATCGCACCAGCATGTTGGAGTCCACCAGAGAGCTGTTGATCTGAGTAAGGAAGGTCTGAAACTGCAGAGGAGAAACTATATCATTAAACACTTATAAAATGAAATATTGTGTATGCCCAGCAAATACCATGCCTTTATCCAATGTATATAACGTGTACAGTAATACCTTTTCTGGAGTGTTGACATATTTGTTGAATCTTTTGAAGGCATCAATGTTGAACTTCATAAGCTCTCCCAGGAGATCAAAGTAGCTCTGGAGGACATCTCGAGATGTGCAGCCACTGTCTATGATGCAGAACAGGATGTGCTGTCAGGGGAAAGAAAAGAGCAACTAATTAAGAAATGTTAAAGATTAAGCCGTGATCTGAGCAATGTGAAAGTAGCTTTAGTTTTACCTCTAACAGTCCCCTCTTCAGGAGAAACATTTGATCTGCATAAGAGGTGGCTCCTCTGAGGAAACTTTCCACTGCCCTCGCCTGCCAGAATCTACATACACAACAGAAAGAGTGGGAAATAGTGTGGATTAAATTGCAGTATTAAACAGACAATCTAGAATATTTGTTTTCAAAACAACAGAGAGTCTTTTGCTTCGATGTGAATATGTTTAACCATTATCAAGCAGATGAACAGTTTACATGTCAACATCATCTCATGCAAATACACACAATGCTGACCTGAAGGATGAGTCCGGAGGTTCCCTCTTCATGACGGCAAGGAGGCGCGTGAGGAGGCCCTTCTTCCCATCACACACTAGACTTCTGTCTGTGTTGACTAAAGCTTCAACCTCAGGGATGTTGGCCTTCATGGAAATGGCACTCAATTCATTTAGCTCCTGGCTGTTCAGCAGGAGGTACTTGTTCCTGAAGTACAGGCAACACATAAAAAATCATAAATGCATCTTAAAGGTGGAGTTTGCTCCAAGGTAACTGGATTTTTAACCACTTACTCGTGATGATCACTGAAACTCTGGAGTAGCCTCAAAAACTGGATTTTGAAGGATATTTCCTGCATTATGAGAAAGTGGTCAGAGCTATGTTTATCTTTAACAGTTTTAAATCTGATAACCTAGAGCAAGTTGTTACAAATTCAGAATGTTCTGTTACAAATTCATACAGGACTACAATCGCAGTTCTCATTCTGGCCGTGCACCACGTGATTTGAAGCTGTGTACTTCCTCCAGATCAGCTTGTCAAACAGATTGTTGAGCCCTGGGATGAGACGAAACTCAGCAAGCATCTTGTGGACCTGTGCAGAGACACAAAACAGTTGTCAGACAATGGCACCCTGTCCCTTAAATCTCAAGAAAAAGAGAGGTGTGGTTATGTACCTGGTTTCTCTGTCGGCCCATAAGCAAGACACACAGCACATAGAGCACCTCCACTTTGTACATAATCTCATGAACAATCTTCATAGATTGAGGCAGTCTGTGTCGCAGTGGGCTTGTGGCCAGGGAACTTTCATCTGATGACTCTGAGAGTGAGGTAAAAAAAATCAAAACCAAAAAAGTTAACAGTAAGATTTAGATGTGGTAAGGAACTAGCAGCATAAGTGACTGTTGTCTCACCTGTACTGCTTTGTTCAGCCTCCTCGGTGGCCATCTGCATAAGGGCGTCCAGCACCAGAGCATTGTCCAGCCATGTGTACCAGTCCTCCAGCTCCTGCAGGAAGTTAGCTCCTGTGGCCTCAGACACCTTTCTAGTGGCCAATTTACACAGCCGCTCAATGAACCCGGGTATGTTCAGCAGGGTTACTGTACAAAAAGAACATTTCAGAACAGTCCGTTCTTCTGAAATAGCCCAAAATATGATGTAGTTTGAATTTGAAAGACAACTTACCCTGATTGACCTCTGCCCTTGAGGGACTAGCGTTGCGTTTCTGTTGGGCATTTTTGGCCAGCAGTGTGTGCTTGTCATCATTTCCTACATCAGGTTCTGAGATGGTGACAGACAGGATGCGGCAGAAGTTTGCCAGCTGTTGCTGGTCAAAGCTTTGGACCAGGGCTGACAGGTTGGGGATGCCTTCTAACTGGATCATCTCCTTAAAAATCCAAACATGTAATCTGTTATCAATCTGATAGAAGACTGGAACCACGAAGAGCATGATTCAAACATCTAAAATATTTACAGGAACAATAAGAAATAAATTACAAACAGAATCAGGGCATTGCTTTGAAATTTGAATTCAAAGTTTTCCTAAAATGACAGTCGGTAATGATATAAATCTATCAGCAGAACAAAGATTAAAGGCTTTCATTTTCATAGAAACACATGTCACGACATTAAGTGATTTCATATAACTTTACACGAGGCATAGATACTGTTAAATGCTCAGACTGGGAATAATACCTCTTACCTTTTTGACCCCAAGAATATCTTCAATAAGGGTAGCAGTCTGCAGGAAGGTCTTTTTGTTTGTCATTAGTGTGAAAAGAAACAAAACAAAGTCGTCCCTCGCCGCTAGGCTCTTGGTGACCCCCTCCGTCTTTGAATTGAAAGAAGAAAATTAGCTTGTTGATTAAATCCTGTTTGTTGTAACCTGTTAAAACCGTGCTGCTTTGGGACATTGTGACAGAACACACAAAGAAAGAAGTCAGATCAGAAGCAGGATATGATGCACCTCTGACGTTTAATAAAAAAGGTGAAAGGATACTTACACATATACAACAGTTGTACAGGACACTAAGGCTGTCCTTGACCAGGTCATCATTCACTGTTGTTACAGAAACATACTTTAATCTAAACTCAATGATCTACATGAAAAAAACCTAAAATCACAAAAAAGAAACCACAAGCACAAGTGTACAGTATGCGAATCCTACTTACTTTTAGGTTTTTTCTTCTGCATAGTTAGCGTGGGTCTCATCAAGATCTCCACAAGCAGCTTCAGGGGGAAAAAAAACAAGCATTCAATACTGTATTTGCTCCTACAGTGTCTCAGTACAAATTCCAACACAACTAATTCACATATCTCTGAGTCCAACAATAACAAAGCATCAGATACCAGGAATGTCCAACATAAACTTACATCGACTCCACCAAAGAGGTCAAAGGTGTGCGTGTTGGGGAAGGTGGATTCCTGAGCAGTCTTCCTGTCCTCTGTGACAAAGGACATGGCCTCCATGGAGAGCTGAGATGATAATACCTAACAAAAGCCATTGTTCATATGAAATTTACATCAGCCAAGGATGCAAAGTGAACATTCATCAAGCAGCTCCCCCGTTGTATTAACTCGTGTGTTTTTTGGCTACCTTAAGAAAACTGTGGGCAAGGGAGAGGTCACTGTTGGGATGGCTGCTCTCGTAAAGCTTCTGCAGCAGAGTAGGGATGCCATTCCACTTGGCCCGTTTATCTCTCTCCTGGAGCAAACCTTCTGGGAGCTACAACACATAACCAGACAAACTTAAACTATAACCAGTGAAAACAAAGTGAAAAATGCATGCTTATTTATATGTGGGATAATAACGGTTTATTTTTGCTTGTAATTGTGGACGGCTGTCTGCTGTCCTCTCAGAAATGTAAAAACCCAAATCACAGAATAAAAGGCAATGTTTTTTTTTGTTTTTTAAATTTTTTTTTTTTTATAAAAGGCGATGTTCAGTTGACAAAACATGCATATGCGCTCTACACAATATAAAACTTAACGCATAATGAATACAACAACCCACTCTCAACCTCCAGGAATCACGCATACAACTTTTGAAAAAAACTTAAGACAGTAAGCAAGAGCTGTACCTATATGGGATAGTTATGTTATGTAAAAGATTAAGGCAATTTAGATAAACAAAAAGCAGCTTCAGCAGATTTTTATTACAACTCTATAATTTATTTACAATAACTAACACTGTAGGACAACAGAGTGCTGGTCTTGCTCATAGTCAGTGAGTGTAAATGTATTGTGGAGCAAAGCCATAAAGAGCAGCAGAATCTTAAAGCTGACCCTAAATCATGCACGAAACCAGCACTGGTGTGCTATACTGCTGAGCTTGTTCTCACCTGGATTAAACTCTTGTGGAGCATAATTTAAGGTTGGTAGAAAGGTCACAGTAGAGGGCATTTTCTATATGTACTGAATGGATTTACTGCCTCTACAAGCACTGAATGCATGCGCACATTCTCTGTGTAAATGTAACAACAGTAGAGCTCACTGATGCAAACCTATAAAAACTGATTGGCAGTGGCAATGGCTTGACTGTACAAATACATTAATGGGAAATTCATGACATTAAAAACCTTTAAAAAAACATGTGTCAGTAACACAGACACAACTCCAATGTATACTGAATATGGCAGCAACAATCTCTGCGTAATTAATAACATTTCCAGAGTTGTCAGACATAATATCTTATGACAGTTTGTATGAGACTCCATTGTTGCAATCACCAATGACTATTACTGTCTCATGTTACCTCGAAAACTGCAAGTCAGCCATGGAGGTAAAAAGGCAAGACACTGCCCTGCAGGAATATTGCAGAGGCAGTGGAATGAAATGGTTTTATTGGCGCTGCTCTTTAACAGGCTCAGCTGCGGTGCAGCACTGAGAGTGGATCAGATATTGTGCGATGGTTAAATGTATAAAGATGTCAGGGAATGAGCGATGCCCACAAGCAGGACCTATACAGTATATACTGTCTCACGTAAACTAACGCGACGGAAGAAACTAAAGCAACATCTACCGCAAAACCACAGCTCGTCTGTAAATGTTTGCGTGTGTCGAAATAAAAATAAACGTTCCAACATTAACGTGTCAAAACAGCTGTTGTAGCGTGTCCTTTTATGGAAACGATAGTTATTGTGGTAAGTGTTTGGTTACGTAATCACCGGAGCTGTTCAGCTGGCTTAGCTAGCTAGTTGACGCTACCCTGTTTGCTAACATTAGCAAACGGTGCTGTCGATGATGAACGACGAGTGATTTAATCGAATCTAAGACTGGGCCACTGTGTCCACCCGTAACACTAGCTATCCCACGCCAGATTAAAACATCAATATCCCGTCAAACGGACACTTTAAAGTGTATTTGTGTTATATCTAACCTGGCCTATAATGCTAAGCTAACGCAGAGCTCACAACAAAAGACCCAATTCTAGCGAAGACTGCTTCTTACGGTTGTTGTAATGCTAACATTATTTGTCATGTCAGTCGGCAAACAGTGTTATATGGAGGTCAACGGCTTCAAACTGTAAGGATTTATTTTTTAAATGAACCCCCGTATTAGTGTAGCTAAGTGTAAAGCCGAGGCTGACAGGGGCGACTACATCTCCAGGAGAACGTCTTCGTTTTCAGGCTGGATCCCAGCGCGAGCCCCTGGTCTCAGTGGACCAACTTTCGGCTGTCGCAACACGCGTCGTTTCTCTTACCTGTGTCCCCCGACTGAAACCCTGACCAGTAATCTTACTGCCAGTGAACTTTGTGACTATATTGCTGGAGCAAATTCTTCGTTTTCCTCCAATACAAGGGGACTCGGACCCCAGATGCGTCGCCATTATTTCTTCTTCCTGAAGTGAATTGTTGTGGCAGGAAGTGGAAGAAGGTTCTGACGAACTGCTGGAGGCAATTAAGCGGCACCTGCTGGCAGAGATGCGCAGGCTGCAAAACACATTTGGCCCCCATTCATACATTGATTAATGTCAATACATTATGGTCAGTATACAAGAAAATACAGACCAAACCGCGTTCAGTGTGTAGTTGATTATATTTGTATATTATCACATTGCTTAAATATTCTATTGGACTTCAGTAAAATGCCCAAGATAATCATTTCACAGTACAAATAACATACAACGTTACATTAAAACAAGATGCACATCAAGATTATTAAAAAACAGATACATTCAATGTTTAAAAACATATGACAATATGTCTTACTGTCTTTATTTTCATGTCACACCTCCACCATGTGCTTCTTTGGACACAAAACACCCGTCTTACTGACAAGCAGAGACACACACCTCCACACAGTGATAGTAGTGTAGTGTCTCGGCCCCTCTGCCTCTTCTGGTGGTGTTCAGAGACTGCGAGATACAGATGATCCACTGGCATTCCCAAACTGCAGAGGAGACTCCGACCGGATCTCCATCTGTCTGACTTTACTCTTACAAAGCGACTCAGTGTCTTTCCTCATGTGTCCCAGTTGTGGCCGTTGCCCTCTGTCATTTGGAGGTACGAGCTGATGGCTTGTCTCAGGCCTTCGCTCACCAGAGAGTTGTCTGACTCTGTTCTATGCTTCCTGAAGATCATCGACCTAAAGGACACAAACAAGGCTCTGACACTCTAATGACGGAATAAGATTCATTTACACTTTCCCCACAATGTTCCAAGTTTCAGTTTGATCTGGTGTGTGTACTTTGACAGAACATGGTGTAAGTCAATTAAATGAATAGCATCTTTCTTGGACAATGTTTTCGAGCTTTATTTGTGTTACATGTGCTGAAAGCTGATGCTCATTTCTGGGATCTCCATGCTCCACACTGATACAGACTCAAACACTCAGATATGTGCACAGTGCAGCTGCAGTCTTATCTGTTGCCATGTTTGGACACAGTGTAGACACACACTCCTCACTCAGTTTACTCTACACTGAAACACACACTGAGTCAACACATTTGTGACAGAGTCGACTAAACTGATAATGATGTGCTTCAAAAGTACTGGCTTTGTTTATTGTTTTAACCAGGAAGCCCAGAGGGGCGCGCCACCAAGTAGCAGAGTGACACCTGGTGGCTGTCACCAATCGGGGGAAAGCGAGAGAGTGTCATTCATACCTGCTTATGTCCTTCCAGTTGATGGTCGGCCTCCTGATAGTTGTGGGTACAGGCCTGGCCTCCCTGGCACGATCTAAACCATGGATGAAGCAAGGCACGGTCAGCTGACAGGACAATCCATCTGCCGACTCTGTGAAGGAAGAAAATACTTTAACTCCTCTGGGACAAAGGCCTGTGGTGGGTAAACAGCATTCCATCCTCAGTACAGACCTGAATAGTGTTCCACCAGGTGGAACAGTGAGGGAAAGGTGAGTGCTGGAGATATGTAGACCCAACCATTCTGGAGCTGAGAGATACGGTAGTGTGTCACACCATCTAAGCAGGATAAGCTGGTTCTCCTCAGGACAGACAGTGAGTAACAATCTAGAGACAGTATAAGACAGGCAGACAGTCAGAGCGGGTAGGGTAATGACAAAGAAAGAAAGAAAGAAAGAAAGAAAGAAAGAAAGAAAGAAAGAAAGAAAGAAAGAAAGAAAGAAAGAAAGGAAGGCTCTAACCTCTGTGTGTCTCTGACTCTCGAATCAGAAAAGCCCCATTCTGGTTATTGGGTTGCATGAGCAGCTCGACTGCTTTGTACCTGCTGATGCCTGTGAACAGCCACCTGCGCAGAGAGGAGACACAGGAGACATTTAGACTTGTGAGACAATAAAGACAGTGTCGTCATGCAGACGCTGTCGCTGTTGTGTTAAGATTTGGAAAATCCAGTGGAACCATATCAGAGAACATCCCCCACTGGAGGAGGACTGAAACTACAGGAGGCGGAGGCTGATGTCACATCACTGGAGAGAACTCAAGTCTCCACTGAGGTAAAGGTCACCTACAAGGAGGGCCCTCCCACCTGCCAGGGAACCCCCCCCCCCCCCCCCCCCCCCCCCCCCGTTTGTCAGCTGCATACATGCAGAACACCTCTGGTTTCTCACATTACTCACAGCACTGTTACAGGCTTCCGTGACTGAGTCTTACCCGTGTGTCACCTTGGCCGTGTAGTTGGTGGGAATGTAGCTGTCACAGCCTGTGGTTGTGGATCTCACCATCATAAAGTCACCATCACTGAAAAAAAAGAAGAAGTCACGACTGAGAGTGTCTGCCTTGGGCGAAAACAAGGGTCAAAGGTGAAGTGTAAGGCGCTACATCACATACTCTGATATGACGTCGAGCCTTTCTCCAATGCACATAGTAAACTCTGTTTGACCAAATGACGGGTAGTTACAGAGGGATACGATCATGCTCTCATGGGGGGCTGCGGGGGAACAGGAGGGGATGAATGTGTGTAGACCCACTTTCAGATGATGTATTTTGCTCATTTTAAATTTGCTTTGTTGACGTCATTGTGATTGAACCTACCTGATGACGCAGCCTCGTGTGAATTTTCAAGGTTTGGCAGGTGGGATCGACACTTGATGGGGCAGATGCCCATGTTCTTTGGCTTCGTACTGATGTGAAATGGCTCCTTTGGCTGGAAAAGAGAGACACAAAAAAGTGAATGAGAGGAAGCATAACTAGAAAATGGTTTGTCTTCAATAACACCTGTTCATGATTGAATTATTCCCCGACTGATCACAATGTGACAGCTATGAAACAGCTTAGAAGTGCTGCACACACATTGGCACAAAAATCTAGATGACACAGGAAGGCGCTTCACCACAACAAGAGGCAGTGATATCCTGTGTTAAATTTCCATGCTACATGTTTGTGAGGAATAGTCTTTTTACTGGCACATGAATATATGTTGCAAATGAATGGCCAGATGAGATTGTAGTCTCATGACATCTTCACATGTGTAGCAGCAAGCGCTTAAAAATCTCAAATCAACGTTTTAATATTTCATACGAAACAAGTGATGAAACGGGACACCAGTCATTTCATTAAGTAAAAAAAAAATTAATGAATGAAAAGAAACCATCCTTCAAAAAAGGAAGCAAGCACGATACTCACCCGTCTGTAGAAAAGTTTGCACAAAGTTTTCCTCAGCACTCTCTGAGCAGCGACTAATATCCAGATCGACTTGATGCAAAATGCTGCTCTGCCTGCACACTGACTGACTGAAGGCTTGTGTCTTCCTGTATGCTCTTTATGTACTGCGTCTCAGCCTGATCCAGCTTCCTGTGACGCCCGAGGCATTGACATTGTGACTCAGAAGAGCTCATGCTGTTTTCAAGCACAGCTATCGCTGCATCACTTGTTTATGGAATGAACAGCACGTCTGCGTAAGCGCTGTTCACATGTAGATGCATGTAGACCTCAGTGGGCTGATGTAGTGACATCATGCTACAATGACATTTCATGTAGGGGGGCTCACACTGGATGGAGCTACATCCACCTGCCTTTACTGCTGAATGACGCGTGTTGAATGGAAAGCATTGGCCACAGTTTCCCTGCCAGCCTCTTTACATTCAGTCATGTGAAATCAGAGAATCAGAGAAGCATCAAAGCTCTGCTGATGCAGAACAAAGCTTCTCCCCTCTGCCTGCTCCTGCCCTGAATTCATCTACTGTCGCATGTCTGCAAACCTGCTGCCACTGCACTTTCAATCCCACTATCATCAGTGGAGCAATACAGCTGACGACACCACACTTTTGTTTGTGTGTGTGTGTGTGAATCATTTTGTAATGCACTGAAGACTTTGATAAAGCCACGAAATGTGCAACATGTAATTTTTTTTTGGGCTAGATTTGAATGACGTGCTGCAAAAGAACAATGCATATGTGGATGGAAACACAAAACTAATCTTTACCTCAGATCAGATTTGTGCTGAATCAACAGGAAGGGCCCGTAAATGTTAATGGAAAAAAACTCATCATTTCACCTTTTTTTTGGTGTTCTCATTCACTCAGTACTGCAAAACCTAATACCCGTTATCTAATTCATCAGTCTTTGATGGTAAAATGTTCTGCTTGGACAATATCGTAAATATCATCAGTGTGTAAATGATGTTATTAATAAATTCTGGTGCACAGTGGTTGGACGTGAAAACCAGTGAGTGCAGTGAAGCTGTTTTTGTTTCCACCTCTGCGTGGAAATCTCACAGTGGACTCTGAGAATAAGAGACACAGACTCAGTCACTAACTTCACATCACGTTATCATAGATCATCTGAACAGCAGCTGACCATTGTTGTTCTTTCAGGGAGCTAAATATAGACTGCCTCATCTGTGAAAATGTATCACTGGGTGAGGAAATGAGAATAAGTGTGGTCGGAAAAAAAACACACCACAGTCACCCCACTTTTCCACTAAGTGAAGAGCTAAAGTACAAGCACACAGTGCTGCATGACACACGTTTATGCAGCACACATCATTATTTTTGCGCATGTTGTAGCCAGAACTCTACACAAACAAGCAACAAGCAAGCCACGCATGTTGTCACACTGTAGCTTTATTCTCTAGTAATATAAATGAGTTAAATCAGCTAATCAGACAGTGAGAAGCACCATTGGGCCCCTTGTTGAAGTAACTCACACTTTACACATCAGAACCACCTGGTTAAAGGTTGTTAGAACATCACTGAATAATCTACGCAACTGAACAAAGACATCAACACAAATCAGAGAGAAAAGGGAGATGAGTTCTCTTTCAGAAAGTATTAACCTATGTAAAGTGACAACTAACTGTGAAGAGTCAACTAACTGACACACAACCTTTCCTTGTTAGTTCATTTTATCATTTTCATTTTTAATGGTTCTCTGCACAGCCAATACTGCATTCATGATCCTGGCTACATATAGACAAGATAAATAACAACCAACAGAACCCACATTTTAAGAGTCCACAACAGAGGAGATTAGTTCAAATAGTAAAAGTGTTATACCGTGTAATTAAATGAAAAAAAAGACAAAATGACTTTAAACATATGGAGGACATCTACAGTATGTTTTAAGAACTATAAGCAAAGACAATGTGAAAAAAATAAATATGAGAGGGTGAGGTTGAACAGTGGAGTCATCAGAATGGTTTGATTTGTTTGTATATACAACACATCTGAACGCTGTTATAGTTTCAGGTAAGAATCCGACTGACAGTGTATTCAATATAATATTTAATAATACACATTTATTTTAGTATTACATCTGCTTTTCTAACCATATAGTTCATTACACAGTCTCCTTGTACTGAGTTGCTTAGGAGTGGGATGAGGAAGAAAGGCAAAGAGAGAGAGAGAGGGAGAGAGAGAAAGAACAAGGAAGAGGAAGAGAGAGGGACACAGAAAGACAGGAGAGGGCACATAAGTTACTATGAGGTTGGTGCAGTCGGGTTTAGTAGGAGACTTCCATGGTCTGGGTTCTGGACTGGCTGTCCATGCCCGCTGTGGCATTGCCCTCCAGCAGGCTGTTGAGGTTGTTGCGACTGCGGCTGCTGTCCATGGAAGTGATGCTAGAAGAGGAGGTGGTGCGTGAGCGAGCCAGACGAGTCATTCCTGCTGACGGCACTGGAACAGAGAAACATGCATCAATATGCCACTTACACAGCTCACAGACTGAGTGCGCTGTCGGATCACTTTCGAAAATTGCACATAACACAACAACTCACGTGCTCACCATGCAAACGCTTCTCAAACATGGAGATATTGAAACTATCTCCAAGCTGAAGAATTGTGTGTCAACTGAGAAAAACTGAACAAAAGCAGAACAGAGCAACTGCATCCAACTCAACTGATGGGAAGCAACACCAGCAGGTCATGCAAAATAAAAATTAGGGCACTGAGGACAGATTGCATGCGACCACGAGAAACTAAACTCCTGCAGGGAGATGAATGTGTGCCAAAGTATGCTGAACAATCTCACTGTGTATAAAACACTATTGTGAAATGCTGCTTAAAACCTGAATATAACTGTGCTCTATGGAGAATTTCTGCATACATTGACATTCATCCGCTGAACACTGTTACAAGGCCACTGGGTTCAAAGCCGACTAGTCTGGCAGCTGCATTAGAACCCGATACCTGATTCGTTGCTCAGGTGACTGAGAAGAACGTAGGGAACTGGAAGCAAAGATGAAGGAAGGAACGGAGAAGGGAGAGAGGGAGACATGTTGAACAGCTAGCTTTTGTACTGCAATCCCACCGTATCAGTTCCAGTAAACGCTGCTATTAAATCATTTAAAGTGTTCAAATCAAGAGCTCCATTTTGTGTCTTTTTGGCTGTTTCCCTTTTGTGCTTCACACTGTGGCAATGTGTTAATGAGGGAAAAGCAGCTTTCAGAAACATGCTGAGGTGTTAAGATTTATTTTACACACGTTCTCTGCTCTATAAAAAAAAAACACTCTTTTTAATCTGCATTAATCCTACTCAACAGTGGGACTCAGTGGCCTTTGAAGCAACACTGACATAAAAGCTACAGCAGAGTGCCCCCCCACAGTGCAGTGAAAGTTGGAAATGGGAGCGATCAGGAATAGGCATTACAGAAAAACACACACACACACACACACAGACATGCGTCATATCTGTGTGGTGTCTGTGTAGTGCACTGCAAGTCAAGTATCTGAGAGAAAGGTGTTTTTTCATCTTTGTAGATGAACGATTATAAAAATCTGAGGGCCTGTTCAAGTATGCATTGCAAGTCTCTGTAGAAAGAGACAGCATCATTAATCAGGTCTGGATAAAACAGAAATGTCAAATCTGAAGAGAAACAGCACACACACATCTCACCTACTGAGAACTGTGGGTGCCAAACACTGCAAAGAGCAGAGAGGAAATGGCGTGAGCATCAACCTAGCTGCACAGGCTGCCGCTCCGTGACCGGGCTGACCAAAAAAACATGGTGCCTTTTAAAGCACTGGTGGCCACAGTCCCAGTTCCCTCAGCAGGGATGTTTAGCAACAACTCTTAGGCAACTATGACGAAATGAGTCCTCAGCAAGTAACTTTTTTTCACTGCACTCACGTCAACAGGAAATTCATCGACGAACCCATACAAACACTGACCACAATGACGTCAGCCAGAAGTGTTAATCTGTAAACAACTCTTCAACACCAACCAGTTCATTCAGGTCTGTTTAAAAGCACGTACAATACATGCTTCTTATTTTATTACATATGTAAAGTTAAAGATGTGAGTATGTGTACTTACTGTAGCCCATGCCCTGAACAAAGTATTTAAAGGCCTCAGCAAGTTTCCCTGGCTGTGAAAAGATAATAGTTGGGAGATAATTTAGACAAGGGTGCTAGACAACATGGGTGTATGCCTCAAAAAGTCAATACAGTAAAAAACAAAGCAAAAAAAAAAAAAAACCCACCTGCACAACCTGTGGCAATCCTCCACAATCAGCCATCTGAAAGAACATGATGAGTCTCATTAAAAAAAACCTTTCTACTATCATAATATAACTGCCACATATTTTGTACTGTATGAAACCTTTACCTTTAGCAGTGTGGTCTTGGTTGGATTTAACCTGGAATTACACTCCACCTTAAACATGAATGAGAGGTGAATACTGAGCCTTAGAACAACTGCAATAAACAAGATCACCAAGCTTCTTTTTTTTTTTACTCATATTTGATTCACACTACTACTACTACTACTACTACTACTACTACTACTACTACTACTACTACTTTTGTATTAATTCAGCAGACCTTTGGCTCTCTTCAGCTCGTTAAAGATGAGATGTGTGTAGTTATAGTTCTGAACCATGAAATAATAATGTGTTTCCTAGTGTAAACACCCTATGGGATGCTTTCCAAGGATTTATCTTAAAATAAATATGAGGAATATGTACATTTTTTGAATATTTTTTGAAATATTTAGTTAAATTAGTTTGTTAAATATTTGGTTGCGCCACCTGACCTTTTTTCGTCATAATGTTAAAACTACTGTTAAAACTGTTTGAAAAGATATTTAATAAATGAGATTTGTTTAAACACATTGTTCTGAACTGAAAAATATGCATTACATCCATATTGAAAATACTTTTTAAGACTACCTTTTCAGAAGCTTTATTTGTCATTGACCCATATGCCTTACATAATGTTACAGTCACTTTATTCAGGTCCTAAGGAAGATCTGGTTTGATTTCTTTCTCAAAAAAATCTTTAACTTGGAGATACCTAAACTGGTCACGATCCTCCAAGCAATATTGACTCTTGAGATTCTGAAAGCTCTTAATTTTGCCGCTGTCAATTATTGTACACATTGCTGTTATACCAGTGTTCGTCCAAAGTGCAAAACTACTGTCAATTGTCCCTGGTTTACATTTAGGGTCGTAGGCCACCCAAGTCAAGATTTTGATTTCCTTCTCCAAATTGGATTTCCTTACCACTGTAAACCATGTTTCAAGAATGAATCCATCCAATACATCCTCTCATATTTCTTAAATATATCCCTATAGAGTCACACTAATTAACCAAAGGTTGAATTTGTGCTGCGAAGTAATATTCTAGAAGATTTGGTAAGGCTGGACCACCTTTGTCTTTGGGAATCTGTACGGTTGTGTATGTTATCCTGGGCCTTTCCCCCCAAATGAAGCGTGAGATTTTTTTGTCCCATTCTTTAAATTGCAATTTGGGTATTTCTGTTGGTAGTGACTGAAACAGACACTAGATTCTCGGTAGCATGTTCATCTTTATGATTTAAATTCTGGAACTGAAATCTAATATCTAATATCAACACCGACCACCTTTCCATATCTTTTGGAATTTCCTGATTCAGTGCCCTGTAATTAGTTTCATATAGTGTTGATAAATTGCTAGGTTCACACCTAAGTATTTTATTGTTTTCGCTTTCCATTTCAATTTAAAGGCTCGTCGGATGGTCTGGGACGGGATATAATTTATGGATCGCACCCGTGTTTTTGCCACATTGAGTTTATGTGTAATAAAAGGACTCCAACCTTTCCACAAGTTTAGGGAGGCATGACTCCGCTTGTTTTAAACTGATCAGAACATTTTCTGCAAAAAGCCCAGTTTTGTGCTCTGTACCCTTCACGTCTATCCCTACTATACCCTCATCTTGCCTTATTCCTTAGGCTAAAGGCTCAATATAAAGTGCAAAAAGAGTCAGTGATAGGAAGCAACCCTGTCTAGTTGATCTTTCCAGCTTCAACCAATTAGTAAGATTACCATTAATTTTTATTCTGGCTTTCGGGGCCTGGTAGAACGTTTTGATTACATTTACTGAGTTTGTACAAAAGCCAAATTTTTCTAAGATCATCAAGCTTCTTAAGTTATTGTGATGTTAGAATGTAACTCACCACAGCCTCTACAGCAGGTGACGTGTCACCAACCACGAGCAGTGCAGGGCACCTTTGAAGAAACACATCAGGGGTAATCATTCTCAAATCACTGCACTCAGGGGCACATTTGTATTTAGGTCAACCTAGATTCAAAACCTACGTTAGTGTGTTGACTGTGTCCTCATTCAGACCTACGATTGGCCTCTCGATCTCCAGGTCCCGGCGGCTGCGTCAGTGAGACAAAATCTGATCAGCTAGTGGAGCTGAAACATTGTGGTCTGGCTAAAAACATCAGCTGACTAGTGAGAAATCCAATGATTTAACACTATACTCTTGACTTGTGACATTGCCTCTTCCTATCCACAAATGTCATAAAGAACACAATAATGCATAAAGTGCTGATCAAAAACAATCATGTTCATTTCATAATAACATGCTGTATCATACTATTGGTAGGAGCCACAGAAGAGGGCCAGGTTGTCCTGGTTGATGTCTTGAGCAATGTGGAGACGGTACGTCTGGATCAGCTCTTGGTTCTCTGTCAGCTCATCCTAATTAGCAGAATAGAGTTAATATGATCCAAAGAGTACATTCTCTGGTCGCTAGAATGATTGTTAAAAAGAAGAGTCGCCCACACAAGCTGTGGGACCTGTATAAACAACATGCTACGCTGCTGCACTGTCAGTTATTACAGCGAGACAGTAATCTACGCGTCACAGTTGAGCCATGACTGTATCCAGGATAGAAATAGAACAATTATTATATGTATGTTATAAGAGTGAAGTATCAAGGGAAATCAAGAAAAGTCTCCTGAGGTTTAGTTACTATTTGATGGGATGAATTAAAAAAGTTCATTAACACTGAGAAACTGTACAGGGTGACTGATACTGCAGTGAAAGGGAAACTCACAGTGCTGAAGTGGTGAGCCATGACAATATCCACCAAATTACTGGTCCATCCAGTCAGCTGCGCACAAGAGGAAACAATGGTTAAACTACCTTCCTTTATTACTTAGGAAATGTATGGTTACAACAATGACCAAAGCTTAAAGCTGCTGATTACTGATTAAGAAACACACTATTACGAATCAAGTATGACTGTGTGCAGCACGTACAAACTAACATAGGACACACAACAATGTAACAGCTTTATGATAAAATACAGTCTCATGACCCATTGTGCGCTGGACCTTGAGCAAATTAATCCACTCAAACTGAAACTAAACCATAAGAGTGAACACAAAAGACTGGATGTGCTGTTTGCTCTGAACAAGCTGAAGCTTAGTTTGTATATTAATTATCAGCAGGGATGATCAAATTAACACAGAATTAGAGCCCCTTTATTTTACAACTGTAAAATAAATCTAGACATGAAAAAATCTTACATATTTTTAAATGTCTATAAAACAAATGTGTAATATATGTGACAATATATACATATACTATGATTTGATATAAGAAGCCTTAGTTCTAAAACTGGTACTTTTATTTTTATTATCACTTCTTGCTTAAGATGGAACAGAACAACAGAGTGCCAGGCATAAATAAACCATTATATGCAGCTTCAAATTGTCCGGTTGAGATGGAGAGCACAGAAAAGAGTGGATGAACCAAACCAAAGGCTGGAAACTGAAATGGCAGATGAATTATTTAATTGCTCTATGCTGCAGGATGTACTGATGGTTTAAGTGTTGTGGTAATGCAGACCTTTGACGCTGCCCAGTCAATCCATCCTTCTGCACATGGATCAACATTAATAAGAACCAGACCCTCCACCAGAGCAGGGTTGTTCAGCTGGGAAGGGGAAAAAAGCATGTCAGTATCAGGGCACTTTTTACAAAAAAGAGTAACTATATTTCTTATGTACCGGTAAATATTTAGTTTGGTCTGAACAGCTACTGGCCCACTGATGTACTGTGCATTTTGTAACATTATGATAGTGTGTGTTCCCCCAACAGTGAATTCACTGCCTTGTTCACCAACATAATAAAAATTGAAGACATGAAAACAAATGTATAAAATACTACGCATAAAACTAAATTAGGAGGTGAAGCTTTGTAATAGCCTGGAGACAGGACGAGGACATTTGCAGAAATTCCATCCATTTCATCCTATGCCGAGGGAATACTGCGGATACTTCTTCCAACACTATGCTAATGCAGTGCAGCAACAGCTGCTATAAATCTGCCAAGGGTAAACACATTTAGTTCCAAGCAAATGCATTTCAGAATCAATTTTTGTAACTACTAGTAGAAAAAGAGCAGAATCTCCACAGAGATCCTAGTGTTACAAATCCTAATCCCTGTACCTTCCTCTTTTAATTTCTAACCAACTATCCTCTCAATTATTAATTTTTTACAGCTGCCTCACTCCACTCTCACAATTGTAGCTCTTTTGTACACAAATTGTGCTTGTTTCAGCTTTGCTGTTTTGAGTGTGGGAATAGATAAAAGCGGCTCAAAAAGGACAGAATTGCCAAGGTGATTCGTCATCTGGGGAATGGAAGTGTAGAAACCTGATGCCCTGTGTGGGCTGTTCAGTGCCTACAGAGGAGGACAGAACAAGACTGGGGCAGAGAAAAAGAACGTAAAAATAACAATATAGATATTTTGGTCCTAAAGTGGACTCACTCCAAAGCGAGTGAGGACGTATGCTCCTGCTCCCACTCCAATGCCAATCACACTGTTGACCCTGCGGAGACACCATCATTTACCATGTGACAAGAGATGAATTGTCAGTTCATGCAAATTATCAATGATCAGCATTTAAAAAAAGGGGGGGAGGCACTCACTTGAGCTGAGTCATCACAGAGGGCAGCATTTCAGCCAACTCGTCCATGGTGGGGTAGCGATAACTGGAAAGATGAAGACAAGAGAGATTTGATTGAATATTCAACATTAACCTTACATTCTAACTAAATAAATTTATTGTAGCTCCAGTATTAAATACATATCTTCACATTTATCAGAGAAGGCAAAACCAGCATGACACCCACCCACTGGGGAAGGGAGGCGCACCCTCCTGCTGGCCCGGTGCGTCGACATGAACCACTGCAAAGTGCTGCGTGATCTCCAGCATATCCTCATAGTTAAACAGGATGGTGGGGTAGCGATAACTGGAAAGATGAAGACAGAGAGATTTGATTGAATATTCAACATTAACTTTACATTCTAACTAAATAAATTTATTGTAGATCCAGTATTAAATACATATCTTCACATTTATCAGAGAAGGCAAAACCAGCATGACACCCACCCACTGGGGAAGGGAGGCGCACCCTCCTGCTGGCCCGGTGCGTCGACATGAACCACTGCAAAGTGCTGCGTGATCTCCAGCATATCCTCATAGTTAAACAGGGTATTGAAGCACGACTTGTCTAGAGAGGTGCAAACAGAAGACACACACACACACAATGTGAGAGTTCAGGAGATCAAACAGGACCTGAGTGTAGCTCTCTTGTGCAGAGGCTAAAACAAAATCACCACAATCCCGACACTACATCTACGTGTATTGGCTAACTCACGATTGAGGCCGATGTCGTGATAGGTGAGGATGACTGGTCGGTTGCCCTTGGGAACGCCTCTCATTGTCACATGAAGAACGCCATGAGGAGTTTCAATATCATGCTCCTGCATACATACACAGAGAAACAAAAGGCAAACACTCAATTACATATTGATTAATTGTATGCAAAAAGGTAAGGGATAAATTGATGCTATTTTAACATATCTAGAAAACAAAAGGGATCTGCCTTTTTGGTACCTGATATAGCTTTTTGTGAAAAACAGCAGAGCCACAGTGTATCATCAGGAGAAATGTCAGCTCATACTTTATTTTTTGACTCCTGTCAAACTAGCCTTTTGCAAGCCATGCACTGTGCAGCAATGCAGTGCAATCAATTATAACATTTGTACATCTATAGCTCCGTATGAGACTAAAGAATAAGCTGCTGGACACCAGTCTACGGATATTCAGAAAAAATACATCATTTTGGTACAATTTTATTTATATGATGGTATGATAGAAAACTGCAGCTTTATGCTTAATATACAGTAATATCAGACCATTATCTCAACTTAGCACTAAGTAAGAGTTAATTATCAGTGTCATTCCTGAGACAGATCTGGCTTAACATATTTCACCTAAATTGACCAGTTTCTATATGATAAAGCAGACCTGCTTTATCATACAGAAAAGGAGGAATAAAAAGGTTCTCTCCGCATCAAGGCTGAAAGAATAACTGAGCACAGAAGTAATTACTTTATTTCGAAAAATCATACACACAACATTTGGGCATTGTATCTCAGATTGAAGATGCAAAGCATGTACCTCTCTCCACCACACTACCCCTGTGCCCTTGGACAGAACAATGCACTGAATAGGTTGTCTGAGAAACAGTCCTTTGATTTGCGAAAATGTTTATATCCAATGGTGTGATACCCGCAGTGCTTACACAACTATGAGTCATTTGATTTGATGAATGTCTTTGCAGAAAGACCCATTAACATTCAAACAGCAAACATTGGCTTCATTTACTCATTGCACTCATTTGAATTTCTTTCTCTAGGTCGCACAAGGAAGCCCCAAATTACTACTTCACAGTTCTACAGCATAAGAAACCAATCATTTGTTTTCAAAGTAATTAGAGCTGACGAGTCATTTTCTTAAAATAAACATGGGGAAAGTAGCTGTAAGATGAGACAGCGAAAATGCATGCTATCATCGGTGCATGCGGGAATCAGAAAGAGTGGAGGGCGTGACATATGGGAAGTGATACAATATGCAGGAAGTGACAAAGTCAGTGACCGATTTTCTCAGAAACTTAGCATCATTTGACATCAAAAAAGGTAAACAAACACAACTCCCAATGTCAGCTCAGTGCTCAACACAAAACTGTGTGTGTGTGTGTGCTTGCGCATGCACGCACCCGTGTGCTTGTGGATGTGCATGCATGCACTGGACACAGAGGAAGCAGTGGGTGCGGCCCAGAGCTCGTCTGATCTCAGGGGCCGCGGGTCATCAATAATGAAGGGAGTGAGCCTGGGCAGACAGGAGGTGCAGCTTATGGCTTATAAACGCTAAGGAAGCGTGGCTCCCTCTGAGTGTACACACTGCCACATCCCTCCACTACAGGCATTTGACTGATGGATGTGTGTCAGTCTTATCAGAAGGGATGAAGGTTAATGCTGAAGAACAAGGCTGCAGTAATTTACATCTGCAATTTGTAACGGACAAAGCAATGGGGGGGGGGCTGCTTATTTTGTCACACAGGGAATGAGACAGCTTTTGAGTGGGCGTTGGTGCAGAGATTAGCCTGTCGCACCCAACATGAAACTATGCACAAGCACAATAACACAAAGCAGTTCTCCCTGCCTGTTATTGATACATCACGTTTTGCAGCTGCTAAGTGTGACCTCCCTTGCCGGGATGGAATAAACACTGAGCAAAGCCCTTCTGCTGACAGGCAGGCTTGTGTCACGTAAGGCCTTTTTGCAGATAATGAAAAGATTCTGCAACGTCAGCTTGTTAAAGGGGCAGAACAACCTGTTATAGATGGAGAGAAAACTCTCCATGGCTGTGGTGGTGCAGGCTTTTCATTTTTTGACAAGGACAGAGTCAAGGACGCTCAGTGTGCAAAATGGCACTTAAAGAAAGAAAGCGAACACACTTGTTCAAATGTCTGCCGAGTCATGTGTGTGCGCTACATGTGCCAGAGAGAGCAGGCGTGTGAGCCCCTCCAGTTCAAGCCAATGGAATCGTGATAGAAACAATGCCAAACTGATATTGCCTGATCACAAATATGTGCATTAAATAAAAACACTGTGTACAAATAATTACACAAACATATATATGAGTGTGGATATACACAAATCACTGCAGGCCACAAACACAAGAAACCAAACGAACAAAACATATAACAACCGTTATATTAGGCTGTTATATGAATCAGCCTTGAAACTCCAGTATCAGATAAAATGATAGAAAAGGAGATAGAGAGCGTCTACAAGTGGATGGGAGGAAATAGAGCGTGAACGTAGGGAGAGAGACAGACTGAGAGTGGGGGAAAGAGAATAAAGATAGGGGAGACCTGTATGACTAACATAAGGGTGTGTCTTAAAGCAGGCTGGGTGCGTTGTTTTAATTTATCATGTCATTCTAGCCAAAAAAGGGTTATGGAAAAAATGACTGTGCAAAAAGAGTGAATAGCTTTTTTCTGTCCATTTAGCTCTTGGCATGGTTTATATGCTGTATTGATCTGAGAGCTCTGTCTTTCATCATTTCTCTCTCTCTCTCTCACACACACAGATACACACAGACACACACAGATACACTGTTTAGGTACACACAGAGGCATCAGAAGAAAACAGACAAAGGGTGGGGCTCTTGGCCTAGGCAGCCAGAGGGAAACAGGAAGAAGAGCACTGCAATGACAGCAGCCTTCTTCCCCTTTCATCCATTCACTGTTGGTAGCAGTTGCACAATTAGTGTACATGGATGTTTGGAGGTTGTAGGTGAGACAGTTACAGTGAGTATGGGCTTTGAAGAGAGGGGCTTCAGTCGCTTTCCGTAGACCAGTGAGGACATGAGGTCGTGTCTTTTCGACCCAGAATGAAGAAGAGAGGCAGGTGGGGTGAGGTGAGAAAAGAGGAGCAGTACAGTATGTCACAGTGTTCATCTTCCAGCAATCATTCACCCATCAATCTCTCTTGCCCCTCCTCCTCCTGTTTCTCCCTGCCCTGCCAAGGAAAGCAGCATCACAGGGCAGAAACCCCAAGCAGTTAGTGGATGCCTTTCGTGTACTCACACACAACCATACTATATTTTCTGTGTATGTGGGATCACCTCAGGCACAACCACCCAGCTCCCTTACTGCCACAAACACAGCCCTTCCTGCCTGCAGCATGCGTGTGTCATAGAAGCAGTGGGTTGAAGCTACAAACTCAAGGTCTCTGCAGGGGAGGGCAGGAGCCACTACAGTGGTTTTGGTGTGGTGCTGTTACATGTGTGTGGGAATAAGTGATCTCCCAGCCAAACGCACACAATGCTGTCCTCATACAGAATCTACTGCAATTCATTGTTTACAGAGATGATGATGAATCCCTGCAGAGAGTGACATGTTTAAGATATACAGATACATGCTCCCTGAAATACACAATCCTAGACCCTGTTAGTGGTCAGCATACTCAGAGGCATGTATGCATCCTCTGGTTGTGGCATTTGCAGTTTCAGAGACACTTGAGCACTACATAAAAGCAGCTTTCACATCATCCTATTAAAATGCACCACTACATCCTGGACATGTTTAGCCTGTGTTGAGTCTGCGCGCACATGGGCACTGTGTAACCCGTAGACACACATGCATACAACAAATGTTGAAACCATGCTGCCCTACAGCTGTCCAGTGAAAAAAAGCCCAAAGTCACAGCTGTCTGCTGGAGGTGGTGACAAACAAGCCAGCAAAGACCCCCAGCAGCTTTTCATTTCCTGGAGCCAGCTGCTGACACCCTGTCTTAGGGGAAAAACACACAACAACCCCCATCCTAATATGAACCAAAAGCTCCTGCTGCAAGGAGTCAGGTGTGTCAAGGCAAGCGAGACACATTTGTCACTCACCACTCCATTCCCAGAGCATGCAATCTGGTCCAGGTCCAAAATAGCTGACATGATTTTCCCACGCAGGAGAGGAGTATGTTATGCTATGTGCAAGTGTGTGCTGGGCAGCTCTGAAGATCTCCAAAAGGAGGAGGGAGGGAGCGTTGGTAGTCAGGGAGGAACGTGGGGTGAGGAGGCTAAAGCAGTAGCGACCAGGAAAAAAGGAAGAGAGGGAGGGTAAAGACACAGCAGAGGGAATGAGGAGGAGATGGGTAAATAATCTGAATGAGAGCAGGCGAGGAGGGGTGGGTAAAATACAGAGACAACAAGAGAGAGACGGAGACAAGAGGTGGGAACGACAACAGGAATAGAGACAGAAGGGGGAGGAGAGTGAGATTGCAGTTTGTGCTTGGTAGTCACAGCGCGTCCCCACATCCAGCCACTGGTGCGTCTAATTGGATTGCGGCGGGTCAGGTGGGTAGAGAGAGAGGGTGGGGCTTACATGAGAATAAAGAGGGGGGGTGGGAAGAAAAGAGAGGTGGGTGCATGGAAGAGGGGTGATGGGGTGCTAAGGATGCAGAGGCAGTTCAGGAAATGTGCAGGCTGCCAACGTCATACTGTCATACTGATGCAAAAGAGGAGAGGAGAGGAGAGGAGAGGAGAGGAGAGGAATAGTTTACCCTGGAATGTATTCTGCATCAGCAAAATGGCTGCTCTGTGATTTAACAAATGCAGAAGAACAGAAGTGGAATCCAAATAACCTTAAGTCCCAAATTAGATGCATTATGTGCATAGGAAAAAACTTGCATAGCCTACAATGCAGCAGTCTAATATACACTAGTAAAGGGCAGTTGGAAATGCTGGCTCGTGCTGCAACTGTCTAATACTGTTAACCGTCTAGAAAGTCTGTCCATTACAGTATCAACACATAAGAAGCAGACCTCATTGTATTTCAGTCCCCACTCTTACTGAGTCTACTGAACATTTACAACCATACAAGAGGACTCATTTCTTCTAAACCTCCTACTGAGTCATGACATCCTTTGCTGATGCATCCTTTTCTACTCTGCTCTGCTCTGCCACAAACACAAGTGCCAGCAGTGCAGGATGCACGCCCTTGTCTGAGACAAGCAGAGAGGGAGGACTGTATAGATGAGGGGTTGTTCATTGGTTGGTCCATGCAGCAGCACGTTTGGTTGTCAAGTACTGTTTCTCCTTAGGTTGTTCCTGTTTTAACCCCCAGAGGGTGCCAATGATGCACTAAATGTTTCTACATTTATACTGTACATATTATATGTAAACCTTGTGGTACCAGGGAGACTAAACATTGTAATACAGGCATTTAAAAAAGCATGTAATGGTTTTTCTATAATATGATGATGAAGAAATAGGGAAGCATCTTTCTTTTTCAGTTTGATTTTGTTCCTGTTCCAGTCAATGAAGCCAAATAGTGTTAAGAATGTGACGTTCCACCATTTATATCTTATGCAGTTGCTCACATCAGTTCATGTGACCAACAGTATACACACAGAGCTGTCACTCTGTGTCATGCACCGAGTCATCACAGTTCTCAGCAGGACACTACAGTCAAAGGAGTTATGAACGAACACTGTGATGCTGCCCAGAACAACACTACACATAATTGGGTATGAGTTCAGAAGAATTCGCAATTTATTTAATTTCCCCGAGATTAAGTGGTTCAACATAGGACATGATTATTGATCAACTTATTCCTAATATGATTACTGGCCTACATCTGAAGACTCTCTACAATGCTTGGGTCTAACTTTTTCTGAATAGACATGGCAAATAATGTAAAACATGGTGGACTGAAGAGGGGAGAGCCATCCTGCCACATAATCAACTGTGTTATGGCGCCCTCTACTGAAATAACCAACACAGTATTTTAAAGTATTTTAACTGTGTGGCAATGTGTGCTACAGAGGGTGTTACTGGAGCACAAGTTCTAAAGGAGAAACACACAAGAGAAAATCATCAAGAAATGTGATGGTGACCAGTGATGGTGATCATACACTGTGAGGAAACGTTCTCAAAATAATAAACTAATGCATAAAACACATTTTGAGACAATAAATTAGTCAACAATATCTCAACTCACTCTCGTTTGCAAAGTCCAGCAACCTAAACCTGTTCTATTTGTAAAGTGCACAGTCAGCCCTTTCCATCTCCATGAAGTAGTGTTACTGTGTTCTTAAGTATGCACTTTAAAACACAGCATATCTCATGGGGGAATGAGGCTGACACAACCCTTCTCCCTCCCTCTCTCACCAGTAAGTGAGGTATGAAGAATATCATAAGAGACCACACAACATCAGTGCTACACGCTTTCTCTACAGCTGCCCCACACCATCCTCCTGATGCAGGTGCACAGGGTTGATGACTGCTGCAGTACCTGTGTACAGCCTCTGGTAGAAGCATTAGCAGTAAAGATGTCAGGAGGAGAGAGGCTGGGTTTGTCTTCCAGCTGCTAGAACGTCACACTGGCTGCTCAGAGAGATGGTGCAGCAATGATGACCAGCTTAACTACTAAGTCTGCATATGAGCTCAAACATTTACACCATGTGGCAGTTGCGGTCAGATGCAACGAAAGTAGACACTTCATGTAATAAAAGCCTTTTGAATTAAAAAACATATTTGGATTCAATCAAACTGTGTGAAGAACAAAAAAAACAAGTGCAATATTTTACAAAGCAAGAGAAACACAAATTTACATCCTCTTCTTCTATTGGTTATTGACGACTGGCAAGCAAGTACATGCATCAGTGCCAAATCACATTATATTATATTAAATTACAACACATCATATTTTCCCATTTGTCACCTCTAATGATCAGCAAGAGGATGCAATGTACCATTTCAACCACAGATCTCCACAGGGACACACATCTTCATGATATGTAGGTCATATCTTTGGCCGGCTGAGGTTTGCTATTCAGCTGTTTGGCCATCTGTTAAATAGCTGTTAATCTACCAACTCTTCTTTCCTCAATTTCTGCCCCCTAATGGGCTGAGAAAAAGAAAAATACACACCTGTTCTTGTATTTTTATTGATATAACTCAAAATCACAAATTCAGACCTAAAACTGTGAAAACATCCAATTAAATATGGAAAAGGAGGGGAACATGTAGCATGGCTGCTCCACTGAACATGCGTATTTGCCAACCCTTACCGCAGCAGCTATATTTAGCAACGGTGGGATGCTGGAAGCAGCCGTGACTGCAGAAAAGGGAGCGAGGGATGAAAGGTTTAACCCTTAGCGGTCACAATGCCCATGTAAGTCAGAAGCGTGTCAGATTACACTCCTCCTGCAAGATACTCTGTGCATACTGCACAATGCAGAGGCTGAGAACATGCAATCCAATTCTTAATGCTAAGGTAGGGATCTGAAATACTGCCCACTAAAGGCCAAAAACTTTTCCTGAGTGATGAGAAGAAGAAAATTCAATTATTTGTCCACAATGGAGAAATTCGCAGTGTCACAGCAATTTACCATTACCATCAATGACTAGTAAAAGACACTGGACACAGTCAAGTCAACGGCCTAAAAATCATTAGCGTGAATGAGCCTGCTGCCACCAATCAGTCTGTAATTGTGGATGTTATGTCTTCTTGTTTGCCTCACAGTAACTGGGAACAAACCAAACTTTGAATGTTTGTATTATACACAGTTTTCACCCAGCATGTTATCAAGCAATGTCACCTTGAACAGTTGCTGGCAATGTGGTGGATGACTCTCACTGATTAAACCATAAAAAAACATGTCCTAAAAGAATGCATTGCAATGTAAAACTGGATGCTGTGAGCCCTACAGATGTAGGGCATGCAAACAGAGGGTTTAGCAGTGGGCGGTTAGGGGCAGCAGGGTGGGGTGGGAATGGGGACATGTCCTAGTGCCCAGCCCCCTTTCATTAGCATATTTGCAATTAAAGCAATAATTTATAAAGGGGCAGAGAGCTCCACTCACCTGGCAGTCGAAGTCTTGAAAGTTGCGAGCATTCTGCGAGAAAGGTTAAAGAAGAAAGTTAATACATACTGTACATCTCAAAACAACATCATTCATACTCTCAGGTACAGACAACAGCATGTGAAATGAGTTCAGTTTTCAGCCTCATTTAGTGTTTTGGCCTTATTTAGACAGCAGTCGGCTAGACAGCAGACAAAAAAATATTTTTGGATTTAGTTGTGGGGTAGACCAATAGGTCCCATCTGCCTCTAAACCCATGGGCACAAACAGTCTACAAAGAGTTGGTGGTTAAGAGGGTATACTTTTCTTCTTTATTGTGAAATAGGTCTGCAGTGAGAATTATAGTAAAACAGTTTTCTAGCCATAAAGCTACACTATTCTGTTTCTGTCATCCAGTCCTAAGGAGCTCTGTAGAGACACAGTGAAGGTACAGGGAGAAACATCCTTGTTATGAATTCATAACAAATCAACAGCAATATATTGGCAACATTTCCATGAAGACACTACCTGCTTATGTAATACTAAAACAGGACCAGAGGATTGTTAAAAGAAAATGTACACAGTTGACAGTTGAGTTTTCTGCGAGAGATGGCGCAATGCATCTGCCTTGTTTGTTGTCATGACAACTGTTATACCAGCCTGAGACTTAATTACCCCCCAGTTTTTCTCCTTATATGGATAGTCTGCAATAAAGCCAACTGTGAATACATACGTTCTTGTTCTGCAAAGATGCTAGGTTTGTTAGGTTTACTATTGTTGTAGTTACTTTGCTGTTGCTAAGAGCACACAGCTCTCCTCAGTTGCTCCCTGCTGCCTTATCAGTGTAGTCAATTAGAAATACAGGAACCAGATCAAGAATCACAACTTGTTTTAATCTACAGAGAATCGGGGAGAAAACGAGATGCCTCTTTAATCACTAATAACTTTTTATCATCTACGTCCACCTTCACTAGTCTACTTAAACTGCTGGCCACTAGGTGGAGTGAGAGGTCAATGCTCAATTATAAGATATTTTCCCAAGATTGTGACCTATAACAAGAACCAACAAACCTGAACCAACAAACGGTCTCGTTTAAATAAAATACAGGAGGAGTGCAGGAGAAGATGAAGAGATTTAATTTAATATTAGTCGTTTTTGTCTCCTCCATGCATTTTATTTCCTCCTCTATCTTGCCTCATCTAAAATCTCTCTTTCTCTACTGACCTACTCTCTCTTATGCTCGCACATTTTCTCTTTTCCCACTCGACAGTTGAGAAGACATGAATAATTCCTTTTGATGAAGGAACTGCAGAGTTTGCATGTCTACTGTATTAGCGCATGCCTTTGCTATACGGGGTGCTCATTCACTCTGGGACCATACCATACATCTGCACACTGGGTGTGATTATACAGATGTGTTCTTGCGCACAGTTGTATGCCTGTTGCCTAAACAGCTTGATACTATCCTGTTTTCACCAGAACTCACCTTACTGGTCAGCAGGGGCTTGATCTCAGTCAGCTGTACATCCTGCAGCTCATCCATCTTCCTCTCTGGTTACTATTAACCCCTGTGTCCAAAAAGAGAGGAAAACATCACATAAACACTATATTACTATTTTATATAGTTTTTGCATACTGATACAACTATGTAAACAAGGTTCAATTCCGATATGCACACCTCAAAATGAATTAAATAAATTAATCGGCAATCACAACTTATTTTAATATGATGGTTTCTTAGATTTACATTTGGTTTACGTTTAATAGAGATTGCCTGTTGTTAAATATAAACTGTATGTAGCGGCAACGTTTGTTCAATCCAATTTTATTTATCCAATTGTCACGTTCATCAATTACAACAATTACAACTTTTATACAGCCTTCCAAGCAATAAGCTTGACAATGACGACAACCTAAGATTCTGCTGACGTCTGGTGTCAGTGAATCACTCTGGTAGATTGCGCAGGTAAATTGGATCTTGCTCCGTAGGCTGACAAATCCCTGACCAATTCCCCTTTCTTTTATTCTCCTTTACCTTCTGTCTGTGGTCGGGGTTTTAACTCTCTCTCTCTCTCTCTCTCCACACACACACGCGCACACACACACACGCACACACACGCACACACGCACACACACACACACACACACACACTGTATCTATATTCACATGGCTGTGAAGTGTATGAGGTCAAAGAGTCACCTATAAAATCTATCCCCCATCTCCCCCCTCGAGGGTACTTTGCCTTTCTGACACTATACTGGCTTAATTTGATATGTGCTCTATGTGATGATGCCCCATAGAGTGAATTTTCTCATTGGGTTCACAAGTAAAGATCACACCTTACACACCTCTTACACATATGCACACAAAGACAGATCAGGCTAGGAAGAAGCTCTAAAGTCCACCTCATTTGTTTTCTCCCTGAAGCCAACCATTTTTCCATGCACATAATTACTGAACAAGAAGGCTGACACAAAAATGTCCCCTGCCCCCAGTGTCACTGAAATTGTACCTCTTCAGCCTTGTGTTGTTTGCACAAGGTGAGAACAGGAAGTGGCATTGAATTACCTGCCTGTGCTCAGGAGAGTGGCTCATATTGCACAAAATAGCGAACAGAGCTTCTGCTTCTCCTCTATGTCTGTGCCAACAACTGATTCATAAAGCCACACCACAACAGTCTTGGAGGATTCTATTTATATCATAAACAGCTGCGTATGATACTAAAAATGCAAGATTTATAGGCAAATTAAATTGGGCAAAGGACAAGCTCACCTGCTGAGTCAGAGCCAACCACCTAGGAATGACCTTGAGTTGCTGGTATCGCATAACCTGCATAATGTAGTCTTGCAGCTAATTAACAATATGAAGTACAGGTAGAGATGACGTCACATCATGTCTGTGCTAACAAGCAGTTTCATCCACGTCTGGTTTCCTGACAGAGGTCTCAACACACAGCTGCCTGATGACGCATGAATCAGGTCAAAGGCCATGCTACCAATAGACAGTATCTTGCTTGAAAACAACTTGGAAAGCAGATGGATGCATCTGAGCAGAATCCTAAAATTACATAACACAGGGGCTAAAAAGTAGAACAGCCAAGTGTTGCAAATACTCAGCCAATTGCATGGAATATGAAAACATGCCCAGCACAATCCCTACTGAGAAATCCAGCTCAAGGGTGGAACTAAATAATATTTAGACAAGTGAACAAAGAAAAAGAAAAACAAATATTCTGCATGCTTGAGCAGATTGAGAGTATTGGCCGGATCAATCTAACACTTTCTTAAGCTATCACAGGAAGTGAAATGGAGGCAAAAGCCGCTTTAATTGTAGCTGGCTAGCTGGCTAAATGAGGTGTTAACAGAGAACAGGTCAGGATGGGCTTAAGATAAATGACAGATTGACTGGGTGATTTCTCAGCCCAACCCTAGCGACCCCTTTATAGTGGCTTTCCCAAGCAACTGACCATTGTGAACCTGACACCGTTGTGTGCTTCTTCCTTTGTTGTCCACCTAAAAGATAAACAGGGATATTGTGGCCTCTTAACAGTTCTCACATCAAAACTCCCTAAAAAAGACCAGATCAAATTTAGCAACATCTACCACGATTGCAAAA
Organism: Trinectes maculatus; assembly: GCA_016785345.1. Classification (NCBI taxonomy): domain Eukaryota; kingdom Metazoa; phylum Chordata; class Actinopteri; order Pleuronectiformes; family Achiridae; genus Trinectes; species Trinectes maculatus. The sequence goes on from JAFBJQ010000998.1 coordinate 170,746, forward strand.
GCCTGTTCTGCCTACACCATGCCTGCTCTACTATTCAGCCTGTATAGCTGTTGCCATAGAGACAAAGCAGGTTGCTGATGTTTATTCTAAGATGGGCTAGCCCCAAGGGAGAGGTGCAAGGCTATGAGACAAAGACTACATATATTGATGAAAATGAGAGGAACTGACTAAGCGAAACTCTAAACATGTGCTTTCCACATCGTTTACCCCGACAGTCTCACAGACGTGCCATGTGGACTGACAGTAAAGATTTGTGTAACAGCAACAGAAAATCAGGAGAAGTAGTCCCAGACGACTCCATTTGCAATCCATGAAGCTTGTGAGATTTGTCCCATATTCACAAAATACTGAGAAGGGATGGAGGAGGGATCAAGTCTCTCCAGCTTAGACAGCAGGACCATTTGTTTTTAAGAGTCTGCTGTTATAAATAGTTCCCCTGTAAGCAGAATCTATTTTACTCAGCCTTTCCACTTGGAGATGAGCAACAGACAAATTACATGTTCACACATTATTTCCCTCATCTGTTTCTCAGGTCTATTTTCCTGCTCAGTGTGTAGCTTGCCATCAGGGCTAAATATCATGCCGAGCAGTGAGGGTCAAGAGGGCTTTGCTGGACCAAACAAGCAGCATCAGCCTTCAGAAAGGCCTCATCTCACCACTGCCTCAGGCAGACAATGGGTTTCAATTCTGATATACTGTTAAACAAATTGCAAAGATATACAATTACATTTTTTGAATTGACAATTAAATCTGTCAATTTAAAAAAATGGGAAAATTATTTGGCATTGTCCCTTGCCTCTTGGCAAATGCAAAATACCATCATATCTCTACTACCTTAAACAGAGCGAGGACATGCCTTCATCTTAATGCTGAGATACAGGCGCCGGACTGGATGCATATGTGCATAGAGAAGCATGTGCCAAAACACCTACGGTACATACACTGTCTCTGCAATCAAAAAGGAGCCCTATAGCTGCCCTGTCAGCAAGAAGGGCTATGTGATCGATGAACACATCCTCTAATCCTCCTACTTTTTTTGCCTCTGTCCCACATCTTCCTCCTCCTCCTCTCTCTGCACCATCTCTTTGTCTACGCGTCTCCAGCTCACTTCAGGCTGTCAGGAAATCTGGGAAGGTTGCATGATGGACACCTGAGAGCCCCGCTGTGATGCTGACCCCACCTTTAGCCTTCTCAGTTAGCTCTCTTTCCTCTTTATTACGATGGCAATTTTGACTACAGATTCACTAGTTGTCATCATCAATCAAATCAGGACTGGGCATTCATTCTGACCTCTCTGGCCTCAGGCTGACCAAGGACAACGTCAACGAGGTGTCCTTACACTAACCTATCTCTGCATCTCTGTGGGGACCCCGGCTCAGTCAACAGGCTTATTGCCATGGTGATACAAAGCAGTAATCCTCCACTATTATCACAAGGTTTCTCACAAGAGGGAAGATGTTTACAGCAAAGACGGTAAACAAAAGATGTTCACACTTCCACCACTGAACATTATCCAGGAACTTACCAGATTTGGGGGAAGCCATCTTGCACTCGTAATGTTATTAGGAGACAGATTCTGTGCAGAGGTAATATGGACAGTGGAGCTGCATGTCTTCACAGTTATATCAAATGCATTGGATTTGTTTTGAATAGCCCTCATTGGAACTGACAGCCTAGACATGTGCCACTTGATGATGATTCAAAGAGATCATCTCAATAACACAAATATAATAAACACAAACCCTGCAATCTGTTGAATTTCAGTAAAGGTATTTGACCATGGATTGTGGAATAATGCTGTGACAGTTTTTTTACAAGCCGAAACAACCACTTGACTTAAGCAACGCATCATGAAAAAGCTTCTTTTATTCCTCCTCCACATCAAAGCCACACTGACACCTCATTAGTACTGTAGGTGCTCAGCCACTGCACGCCATGGTGACAGCTCTCCTAAGGCAAAACAATGTTGGTGTGTCCCAAGTTAGGAGCTGTCTCTTCCCAAGGCAGCATTAATAAACTGAACACATCCCTTACAGCAAAGAAGGAAGGACACACCTGATTGGGCTGTATCCATAAAAGCCATCTGGCCCTCAATTTTGGCCATGGCATCTGACAATTAGCAACTCATTTCCAGCCAGCAGACAGTTATCTGCCTTTCTGTTTTTTCACGGAAGCTAAATTATGCTAATGACAGTTGCTATGACACAAGAACAAGAGAGTCTGTCTTCAAGTGGAGCCTCAGTCTTCAGTCATCACTTCACCAGGATCCACATCACAACAGAACAGAGGCCAGCACAAATTCTAGAGGCTCTACCTTCATGCCAACCATCCAGACAAACTGTCTGACTCCATGCTCCTTTACATGCAAAGTGTTGTCAGTGCTACAAACAAAAGGATGCAATTTAGTCCAGTGCAGTCACCAGTATAGTCACGCTTTACCCTTAGACCGAGAATCTTTTTTATTCAGGGGCATGTCACCATAAATGTCACTCATAAACCAGTGTTTACAAAAACCTGCACAAATCAAGCTAATGGACTGCAACCAAGCTCAGTTCCAGATTACTGCTCTAACCCAAGACTTTTGGTAAGAGAATTAGAAAAGGAAAAGCCTTTTGTTTGGCAATTTAACCCCATCTCCCTCTCCTGTTCCGATCAATAACAACACGGGTAATGGAAGGGGGAGTTGAATTTTTTTCAAGCTACTCAATTCTATTCAACAGGCGAGGGATAAGACCCAAGAGGAAAACTGCTCTGGAGTATGTACTTTTGTTCTCCATCACAGAGAGCTGACCTATGGCACAAAACATTCCCTGCTGATGCTGTCAGCAAAAACACATACACATGAACATGCACAGACACCAGCCCACACTCACACACACATCTCCCCATGCTTCACTTCAACTTAATTAACTGCCAGCTCGTTCTCCTGAGGCTTCATCATCTTGGTTATGCTTCTCCCAATTCAAGCTGAGAGATCATTTTCCCAGCTTTTGACAACATAACAAAAACGATGAGACATCTCTCTAACGTTTTTCAGTCATGGTTCTATCAAAATGGTCTGCTGTTATCCAAAGTGTCATCGAAGAGTGTGAGAAACACACAACTCTGCCTTTAACATTCATCCAAAAACACTGGGTTAGGTCACAATCGGTCAAGATACTTACTAATTGTTTCCAGGTACACAAGTATACACTGACATATGTGTAATCTGTACATGTAACAAATAATGTCTAGCTGGTTGCAAAGACAAAGGAAAACGTAAATTTAGCAACTCACTCTTCCACAGAGGCCAGTTTAATACTTTTTAAAATAATAAATAATAAATAAATACTGCATTACTAGTCGCTGTGTTACCACATTTAATATGCTGAGCCTCGGGTCAACCATAACTCAAAATGCAAGTGATAAAACTGTTGTAGAGGTTGCACTTGTAAGGTACATGGGATTTGACATGCAAGCACAATATTTGCAAGTGCTGCTATTACCATAGGAGACACACACACCTAAAAGAATGTATGTAGGAAAAGGCTCAACTTTGTCTTCTCGGTTGTAATATTACATCTCGTGAAAATATCTGCATGATAAACTATACAGCTATGTTTTTATGGAGGGAATCCTTAATGTGCGGCCCATTACTTGGAAGTTTCTGTGTGTGTCTGTAAGAAAAGCATGGTACATCAGCAAAGATAGACATTGGCATCAGTCACTACAGTGATCTGCCTGCCAAAACAAGGAACACCCCCAATACGCACGCACGCACACACCCAAACACCTATCATTCATCAACATTGGCAGGATTGGGGACAGCCTCTGTTGCATTCATTCTTGTAAACAGGCACATAATGGCCATCCACAGACACACACAAAACTAAAAGCCCAGAGCACACACATCCTCAGAAACCCCCACTGTATATACACTCACACAGAGCTCTAATCCTACAGGCCTCAGAGTGCAGGACCCCTCTCATTACTCTCTGAGGGCTTTTACAGAATTGAATTATTCCTCGAGGGGCCATTTTATCTACTAATGGTCTTATGAGATTAAAGAGCAGCATCTGGCTGTACTGATTTATAACCGCTTATATATTGGCATTATCAGCACGCCTCACCTCATAGATGAAGACACACTCTTAGAGGACTAAAGACCCGTTTCCTAAATACAATAGTGCTGTACATGAAATTATTCACCATAACTTCTATCAGCATGCTAACATAGACCAAAAGCAAAACAAGGAAGTGTACATAGCAGTTATGAATTTTGCCTGTGATTTGTAAAGCCATGGGTGTGTGTGGTATGTGAATCAGTGCTCTCATTTTTCCCTGCTCAGCACATTGTGTTATACAGCGTCATAGTGACCCTAACAGCTATTCTATTAAAATTAAGACCCTTAATTGGTCATCTGGAATTAATAAGGATCACAAGAAAGGAACAAAAATTAGTTTTGTACTTTCAGTTTTATGACATTTGAGGTAAATGTAACATTTTGTGACAGACAGCCCTTTAAGTGACATCACTAGCTTTACATTAGAGGTGCTAAGTTTGAACAATAAGATCACAGCACATTGTCTCTATGTATGCCGAACAGAAACACACACGCACTCAAATTCACAAATGATGTTTTTCATCTTTCCTTTGACTCGGCACAACAGCTTCATCCACAGCGGATCTATCCAAACAATGATCTATAGACTAATAAAAGAACGGCAACACAGATCGCAGTTTAGATGGCTGCAGCTACATGACACGCATCATCAATAAATCAATAGAATTCAAAGTAGGCAGGTCTCACACAGAGGAAACACTAGGAGAAGATGAGGTAAGGGGGAAAAAGAAGACTAGTAACAAAAAACATCATCTTGAGAAGCATGTGACTGATGACTCCATAGATCTGCTGTGACAGGTCAGACAGAGGTGTGAGCTTGGTTGAATGAATATGTCTTTGCTAAGCTTCTCTTGCTATCTGGCTATAAATACGGCTGAACTGTCAAGGCTGCCAGCCCCTGCACTCAGTGCTACTAATAGAGTACCTGCCCCTTTATTTGCTACACTAGACAAGTCTATGGGGATTTCCACAGCCATGACCACTTATGCATACAGCACAGAGAAAGACAAAGTGCGATAGAGATGCCAGTTTATGTGTGTCCTGGGTCCCGGCTGGTGGATGTGAGCAGGAATTTGAGCTTCCAGGACAGTGGAGAACTGCAGGTGGCTGCATCTGCAGACCACAGTCGGCCAGGATGAGGATGCAGCAGCAAGACTATCTTTATTGACCAACCAGCATCTCACACTCACGCGCACTCTCACACACCCACAGCATCAGTTCAGCAAGCTTGGTGGAAACATTAGAAACCGTGTCCATAAAACATTAACAGAGCACAGAGACATGAGAACCCTTGTGACCAGAGATAGTAAAGTCCACTGCCAGTGTATACAGCAAGGTTTTCAATCAGAACATGTCTCTGCATCCCTCTGTGTATGAATCAGTCAGTGCATAGTGGCCTGTTGTCTCACAGGAACACAGTCTCTAATAGGGTTATCTGTGTGGTCACAACAACAGAATACTGACAACTTAATCTCTCAGAGAAAGACAGAGGTGGCTCCTCTGGCGCCTTCCCTTGCAAGTACTTGCTGTGGAGGTCGGCGGTGTCCTTGGCAACCATGGTGGGTGGATGGGTGGGGTATGGGGGGCGGGGGTACTGAGCTACACTCAGCTTAACTGCTGGTGGCGCTGCTGAAAATGAATGACCTTCTTCCCCATCATTTACATAGTCATTCACTTCTCTTATCGTGACTACCAACATAACATTATACGCTTTGCCACTGTGCTTAGCTTCCGCTTGCTTAGGTGGGTTTTCTATGGGGCTATAAAGCATCACATAAGTCATACAAAGGCACAGTCAATCATTTATCTTCATAACATGTTAAAGAGGTTAACTTGTACCACATATATGTCACTGCTCACAATACAAGATACACGCACGCTCCCCAGCAACCCGATTCGTCCCAGTGATGTTCCAGCATCTGAGGACTAGATCTTTGCATATCATCTTTCTTAATATAACAGCTTCCAGGGGAGGGTCTCCATACCACTGCAGAACTGTGTCTGCCATTTGCTCTATGACAATAAGAACCACTAAAGCGTTTTACTTTCCTGGGTGTTCCCAGATCCATTGAAGCAAGCAGAGGATGAAATGAGTCATGCCACGCACAGCATTTTGTGAGACATAAATAAAGTAATATTCTGCTGACATGTTAAAGTTCAGAGAGCACAGCTCTATTATTGGGTTTTGTTTCTTTTATATTACATTTCACATACTTTCATGACATGGTGAAATTTTTAGACTTTAAGTATTATTGCTTGAAGACATAATAAAGCAGAAGTAAGGTAGAGCTGGAGCTTAGAGAGCGGAATTCAAATCATCAAAACTGTCAAAGATGCTACAAGGAAAACAAGAAACTGTATGACGATGTGCTGACAACATTTAGGTAAATATTATGTATAGGTGTATGGGGTGGTTCTCTGCAACAGCGAGGGGCAGTGGTCACCCTGGCTTGTATCCAACAGTAGGGCTCAACAAGCGTACCACCTGTGCTCTGCCTCTCCACATCACCACCAGCTGATATACTGTAAATGCTGATAAGGGAAAGAGACAGAAAGTGTATCTTTCCATCAGTGGTGTGATCCACTCGATAAGAATGTCTGAAAATGTGCAGACACTGTCTCTCGAGCCTGCTAGTGACTGTCACATGTGCTTTGTAATTCATGTGTTTACATTAAGTAACATCCCTTCTGTTCAGACTGATGGAGCAGGGACAGACGTCTGATCTTGCTGCTGCGAAGAAATTGAAAATGTTAATCTGGAACAGAGGTGTACTGCATCAGCTGTTTTTGTTTTGAAAGCTTGAAGCTGCTGTGCAGAGCTTGTGCTGGAACTGTATGCCTGCTGCAACTAAAGCTACAGATTCACTTCCATTGCAAACACACCAGCAGCTCCACAACATTTGCTTGAATCAGACATAGAATGCAGTGTGAATGTTTTTCTCGTGGCTGAACGTGTTACTTGTTTATGTCTTAATGCGAGATGACTGAAAAGCAATGGCAAAAACGAAACATATATGTTGTTGACAATGCTCGTTTTTCCAATTATGAGAAAAATGTCATGATAAATGTACCTGTTTGGCAGAGGTCATGTTTTGCCCTGCAGTGCTAGAAAATCCATCAACACAGTAATGCTGAGGTGAGAGTGAACACAAGGCAGACTGTCAGGACCGTGGCTTAATTACTGTCTCCATGTCTCCACTCAGCTTTATTCCCTGACATTCATCCCTGCAAGAAATCCTCTTCCATAAAAGAGTATTTCTCACTTATATGTACTCTGTAATCCCTGAAATACATCATGTGTACAGCGTGATACAAGACAGAGGTGCTGAATTGTGTGTTTGCACTGCGAGTTGCCTGAGGTAATTGTGTTGTAATTTCTTGAAGCCCTTTCACACTTTCCAAGAATGAAATGTGAAAGGACATTTGGCAGATCTCTAAGTAGAGATGGAATAAAATTAATACAGGGGGTCCTCGTGTTACGGCGGTCTCGAGATACGATGTTTTCGTGGTTACGACACATCTCCCATGAACTTCCTTGTTTCGGCTTAAGCGGTTTGCCCCGTAAATACGTACAGACTTCGCACGGGAACTAGTTGGTGCCGGCTCTCCAACACCTCCACAGCTAGGCTACTCTGCGTTGTGTTTACTTATGTGAAATGGAGGGCTGGCGGGGGGTGCAGCGGCAGCCGGTAACGAGATGCACACGGACACAGATGGGTTCGGGATCGTGGCAATACCGTAGGTTTATTAACAGCACAGGGTCTACACGGTTCATATCAAAAATCGAAAGGAAATGCTCATTACACTCGCGATATCAACCCCTACGGATGTCAAGAGGGACAAAGGGGCAATTCACCATAATAAACTCTTATTTTAGGGTGGTGTTATAGCGACATCTAGTGGCACAACTTAGTATGTACCTTACATATGAATGTATGTTCCGACTTACGTTGAAATTCGGTTATGACACATTCTCAGGAACGGATCTCCGTCGTAACTCGAGGATCCCCTGTACATGTTTCCATGATCTTAAAATGTTTCTACAAATGTAACAGCGGCTCTAGGGAGGTGAGGCAATTTGCCACAATGCCACAAAATATTACACACTGAACTGCTAAAACAAAGCAGTATAATAAAGTAGATTAATAACAAACTACTAATAAAGTAGTTTAAATTATTCATAACGTCAGTGAGTGCTAATAGTGTGGGCTTAGAGAGACCAGAGGAACACTATTCATGTTGCTTTCAAACTTCGAAGTACATTGTATAGCTTAATCAACAACTTTGACACTCCCATTACCACACTGTAATAATCAACCAGGAGGAGACCACGTCCACTGATATGGCAATAAACCTCAAACTACCCCCACCTGGAAACAATAGGTTGCTTTAGAGGTCAGGCTAAAGGCAGCAGCTTTCTAACTATGTTTGATAGGTAACTATTTGCATTTTTAGAATTGAACAACAGTCTTTAGCTTAAATGTTGTGACTGACAACAAATGCCCGCTTGCTGTTTATTGTGTAAGCGCTAAACAGCCGTTAGGTCATGTGACACCTTTCAGGGAGATAGGACACCAGAATTTTAAAAAAAAAACACCACCAGGAGTGTATAACATACTAAAATGTTTGATTTCAGAATTAAAGCTTAAGTAAACACATGGTGTATCTGCAGGGCTTCAAACAAATGCTATTAAGACCCACGGGCACTTCACAGCATTACTTATTATTCTATTTTTCAGAATAACTTAAATTCCCCACTGCTTCGACTGTTCTGCTAATAAACTGCAAAGCTCAGTATCCTTTTGAAATACATCAGAAGGAGGCAGTGGTTATTTCCAGTCAGGAGAAGCACCTGATGGCCTCTCACTTACACTTCCCACCTGTGTGACCTTCGCGTTGCCACCAGTGACATTGTCATCATGCATGAGGTGTCTGAGTGGCTGATGACTGCAGCTTCATGGCTGCCATTGATCTGACTAATAATGATGGATCTGCCTGGTCTAGCCTGGTAGCATGGTGTTTGGAAAAATGTGCACAATAAAGAACAATACCTACAGTGACAGCATTGGAGAAGACAAGACACACATCCAACACAGACAGGTTCTGGGCCCTCTTAGCTAAGCCTCTCCAATTCAATCCGAACAAGTGATCACATTAATATTGTCCTAATTATGCGAAAGGTACAAGTAGTATTTCATTGAATCCAACAGTTTGTTTAGCCCCGTAACTCTTCCTCTATAGAGTATAACCTTGTGGTATAATACGTTTGGTCAATATCAATAGGGTTTTTAAGTGTAAAAATTGTTTAGAGTCAATGTGTTCCATTCATTTTGCTATGAGCTACTCGGCTAAGGTTTCTTCATTTCTTTTAACACGGACATGTACGATGTAACGCATCGTGACTGGCCTCAATTCATTATACATTTCACAGCGAGCTAAGTTGTTGTTTAGCCAGTAGCTAACATGTAAGGTAAACAGGTGACCAGAAACACTCTGCGCGGACAGAATGAGGATAATGTGTGAAAATAGCGGTTATGTCGCATCACTGAGAGAAGCTACAGCTAACTCCAATAAATATAACGGCAGGTTTTCTTACTGAACCGTCTCGCTGCTAAAAAAAAAAACTCACCAGGAGCTGAAAATGTATCTTTTACATTTCATATCATTAGTAGAGTAAACGCCAACAATTTTCGAACAAAGCACTGAATATATTAGAGGGAAACATGGACAGGTTGGGAAACACGGCGAGCGGAGATAATCTCCCGTGGCATCGGACACATCTGTAAAAGCTGTGTGAAAACACGGTGATAAGACTCACCTTGTCGGTGAAATGTGTGTCCGCTGGCTCCCGCTCACTTCCTGGCTGGGTATAACGCTGGATATCTACGGTTAAATGTGTTTTTCAGCACACAGTCCACGCTGCTCCTGTCTGGCTCTTCCTCTGGCTCAACTAGTATTTCGATGTGACTGTGGGCGGAACTACACGCTGCGTCGCAGACATCGCGGAGGAGCCAATGGGGAGGAGGCGCTACGCACACAGACAGCAGGAGGAGGAGGAGGAGCAGGAAGAGGTCTCACTCCGCTCCGAAATAATGCAGTCCCGAGTCCCGAGACACCGGAAAACAAACGCGACATACCGGAAGTATTCAAACCGCACATATGACCAAATATTTTGGTCAGATGTTTGCAGTTTCCACCGGTGAGACAAAGAATAATTGTGTAGGAGCTATAATGGCAAAGTCGATAGGTTTCCCTCGAAGATGACAATGTCCCAATAATGTCGATTTAATACTTTAATGAGTGACATTTTCCTTTGGGGTCCTGATGACCTCATACACTTCACAGCCACCAGGATGTACAAATGTAGGGACCAAACCTCGACCACAGAAGAAGCGCGTGGGGACCTGGGCTAGAATAGGTCCCCAGTACATTTTTTAAAAATGTCTCTTATATATACACTATACAGTAAACATACATATACACAGTTCTTTTTGACCAATAAATAATTCACTCTGCTCTGTCATCACGCGATACTTAAATTTTAGGGATTAAATGATTAGAATTCCCTCAAGTTTCTATTTTCAATCTGATTATGTAATTGCACAATTTGGCTGTGCTATTTGTACACATTACGTTAGCCTATTCCGTGTGCTGTGTTTTTGAACACATTTATTTTTACCTCAAAATCTGCTCCCATTAAAGCACACCTTCAGAGGAACCACATATGTATTTCCCACTGATGAGCAGCTCCACTGAACAGTTGCAGGTGAAATGTCTCCTCAGACATTCAAACAAAAGCTCACAACCATTACCTCTGGACAACTGCTGCCCCTAAATTCACTCTGATGACTGATGCATCCTTTGACTCAAATGGCAGAATGAGCGAGACCACTCTTCAACTACAATGTGTGTAAGAGACAGCGAGGAAAAGCCAAGAATGCGTCCGTGGTGATTAATACCAATGATAGTTTATTTATGTACATGTCTGCATTGTTTTGGACATTTTCCCTGCTTCTACGCCAGACACTTACAGTACAGTAGCATACAGTATCTGTATTTGGAGAATGTTTTCAATAAAGAAGAGCACATTTACAAAACATATTCACAAACAGCAGAAATACGGTAAATAAACAGAAGAAACAGAACAGGATTTTACATGACTTCTAAGTAGTTCGACTGAGCATGTAATTGACAGAGCAGATAATGCAAGGTAAAGAGGCAAGCCTACATTAGTTTTCAGTAAATCATAGGTCAAGTGCCACAGTAACAACTATGCAGAGAGAAAAATGAAGGTTACAATTATCTGACAAACACAAAGATTAAATGATCACACTGATGAGAGGCTAGTTAGAAAGAAAGAAGAATTACAGTTTGGAACAAAACAGATCACACTTGTTACTGTTTCTTAAAATGAAAAATAAAATGTCTCAAATTCCAGGGGAAAAACTTCACAGTGCAGAATAAATCAAATTTTTGAGTAAGTCAACACCAGAATAAGTTATTTGCAAAAACTGCTTGTGCAGTGTTGTTACATACTGGATGACTTCAAGTTAGTACCTGCCCAAACTAAGAGCAAAAGTTTGAACATAATGTGACATTACAGGTGATCACAAACTGAACTTTAAGTTTAATGCAAAAAAGTGATCTTATAAAAGAAAAAGAAAAGACAAAGACAAAAACTACTGTAAAGAGGCCATGTAGATTTCTTCAGGAAAACAATTTGTAATTTTGAATATAAAGCTTCTGCATGTAAAGCACTGTATACTGAGAGAGACAGGGCAACTTTAAGCAGTAGCTCAGACAAAAGGCATTCAGAAGGTTTTAAGTTGCATGGGAACCATAAAAGTTTTTTTGTGGTCCTAAGGATTTTCTCCTGCATTTACGAGGTTACTGTTTGTGTTAAATCCTGATTTATGATGCTAACTTTCCATACATTTTCATATAAATATCAATCATAGAAGACACTGGCACATTGTAGCATCAGAGTCCAACACACAGAAATTTATAAAAAAAAGAGAGGGAGAAACAGCAGCAGAAATCAGGTCAAACAGACTGTGGTGAACAATCTAAGTCTTGTACTTGCATTAATATCAGTATCATATTTGCAGTCAAGGGTGAGCTGTCGGAGCCTCCTCTGCTGCATTCTTTCTGTTCTGCTGCTGTTGTCTTCTGGCGCCCTCATGTGGAGCTGAACAGGGAGATCTGCTGCACCTTGTCCAGCTGTGTCAGCAGCCGTTTGATGTGGTGTTTGAGCTGAGGCAGACGGGCCAGAGGTTCTGGAGGCTCTAGCTCTCCAGTGTAGTCCAACCAGCTCTCCAGTACTAAGGAGGACATGCAGGAGAAAAACAGGGGATGAGCAGGCAATTCCAAAATTGATCTTTCATAGCACATTCTGTGACTGTGTTTGGGTCTGCTCAACTCGGCTGATCCAGGTATGATGCAATGTGCCTGTACATAGGAGCATGACCTCTGAGAGACTGGAATATTTCAACGTGTGCACACATTCTAAAAATAGGCCCTGTGCTTGACTCAGCTAAAAAAAAAGACTCTATAAAGCCTTTTACACTTCACAACTCACAACAGACTAAACTTAGCCAGTTAGCAGGTGCAATTTGCAGGTTGGCCAATTAGCAGATGGAACTTTTATTTACTGTCAGTGTTAACAAGCTTTATTTGTAACAGGGTGACACGCTTCACATCTTTGGTGGCTTTTCTTTTCATTAGTCACAGCTACAAACTGTTTTTACAGTATGTGACATCACCCAGTCAAACTTTTGACAAAGACGCGATCCCGCTGGATGAAACTTACTATAATGGTACTGCCTTGAACTAGTGACATGAATTAATTTCATACAAGAACCCCATATTGTAGAAGACACAAATCAAGCAACTACATTTGGTCTACAAAAGCTCTTACCATCCAGCTCCCTCTCAATGAAGTCCATCCTGTGTGACACCTCATCCTGGACTGCATCTATGTGATCCAATAGATTGATCTGCCACTGTTGATGCTGTTTGCTGTTTTCTGCAAATTCTCCAGCATCTTTTCCAACCTCATCCTTCATCTCAGTAGTCTGGGACCAAGAGACACCCAAAGACGTCTGGGAACATTCAGAGGACATCCTCAGACAAAATATATCATGTTCTGGCTCCATTATAAAGAAAAACTCTGCCTAATCAATGCACTTTATTTGCTTTATTTGTGCACACAAGACCCTGTCATTTATCAGTAGAGTGTGACTGATTATGGCCATTTCATTTATCTATGCTGACAAATCCAGCAGCTCTGTAAGCATGCTCGTCTGTTGTGGAATAAACCCCAACCTTGTTACTGCCGCCTGTTGATTTGGGCTTGTCTGTCTCAAGCAGGCTCCCGTAGCGTTGCTCTCTCTCCAGCAGCTCCTCAGTGCTTCTCATACTGTCCTCTAGCTCCGAGCCTTGCCTCGTCTCCACCACCAGCCTCTGCTCCACTGCTGGGTAGTATGCCCGTGGTTTTTGGTAGCAGTGTTCACTGGTAATATATGAGTCTTGGAAGGACGGGAAGGGGGAGGATGAACAGGACCACGAGGAGGTGGCAGCTGTAGCAGCCCTGCTCAGCTTCTCTAAAGCGTTAGACATTAAAATCTCTCCTCGACTCATGTCCTCGTCAGGCGTCGCAGGAGATGGCGCTGCATCACTGCCCCGACATGAGTCAGGGCCAGTCCGTGACCTCTCCAAATGTGTCCATGGCTGCTGCCACAGCTGGAGGTCTGCATGAGTATTGCTGCTGCAAAGTAGATAAGCAAAGATAAGACCACAGTGTAGCCCTTGTATAAACTACAAAACAATGCGAACGTGGTTCATCTGAAATCACTCTGGACAACAGCAACTTTTCTCTCAGTCTGCCTCAAGTCTCTTCATGCAGTTACTCGAGACTTACTGTAGGACATTTAGCTTGAGCTGCAGTCCGTTAAGGATCTCTACCAGGTGGTGCACGTCTCCAAGCAGCTGGTGGGTAGTGGTGATCTTTTTGGCGTTTTGGTGCGAGTAATTCTTATCCAGGAAGGAGAGGCCATGCATGTGACCATTGCTCAACCACTCACGATCATACCAGTAGCGCTGACTCTGCCTCTGACCTTAAGTAATAAAGAAAACAGGTTACAAAAGGATTTGTGTGGTTACACAAACCTCAACTAAAGCATCAAGGGTCTCCTTAAGAACTAGTTTATATCTGCTTTCTGTTACAAATGCTTAGTGTGGGGTCTTGTTGGCTTATGGGATTAATAGATTGCAGACATGAAGAGGCCATATGCAAAGTATTGGAAATGCATCCAATACTACGTGTTTCAAGTTTCACCCAGTTCACCAGAACCAATTTATATTTATGATGTGTCAAAAACAGCAGTTGTGCTGCACTGCCAACATCAACTGACATCAGAGCACAGAATGACCCTGAACCTCTGTATTTGACCTTTTGCTTAAGTCAGCAGTGAAACCATCAATAAATGCCATTGTGCCAGTTCCTCTGGCAGATGTACATGCCCCAGCTATAAGAGAACCATCACCATGTGAGAAAAGAGGTAACTTTGGGCAATGAGCAGTTCACCACCATTCCACATTTAACACATCTGTTATCCCAAAAGGCAATCTGTAGCACAAACATACCAGAGTTCTACTTCTATTCTATTTTTTCTCATCACTTTCTTTAGACGGAAGCGATACATTAAAACCACACAATAATCAGTGTGATCCATTTTACTGTACTATATATTATTAATATTACTGTAACATTACCACAGGCCATTTATCTTATCGTCCACTAGGTGGATGATAATGCTTTGCTAAACTTAAAGAGGAAGCATGACATCAAGACGATAAGCCAAAAATGTGCAATAAAGGTTGTTGACTCACCTGGTGGGTCTCTGCAGATGTAGCAGGTGTATCTGTCTGGAACATTTTCTTCTAGCAACCCCATGCAGGTGCCATGCTGCCAACACAAACAATCTTCACACTGAGGGAAGGATAAGATTTTAACGTTTCACATTTGTTCATGAAAAAGATTAAAAATCAAGGCTTGCGATGCCATAAAAATGAACACATAACAGGAAGCGATCAAAAAGGCGCACCTGGATCATAAAGTCATTCTCTTCTTCCACCTCACAGATACATCGCACTATCTCCTGTTCACTGGTGTCCGCAGCACCTGAGTCCACACTCAGGGGAGGTGTGGTGACATCCAAATCCACCCCAAAGTCATTGTCACTCCACCCACAGCTGTCAGTGGACCAGTCACTGATGCTATCCTCGTCTACAGTAACAGCACCACACAGAGTTATTGTTGTTTTCATCGCATTTAAGTTTCTCTTGCATGATTCAGTGCCATTAGAATACAAATACAGCACAATCAACGTCCTTTAAATCACAGAGTTGTTGCATTTTGAGAGGTTGAATGGATTACATTGAGAAGCAAGCCATAGCAGAGGAACAGCTCAGGATTCAATCAACCAAGAGTGATCTCAACTGTGACAGCTACAAGTGTTATTATGCGGACACTGGTTAATAGACTTGATGCAGGTCAAACTGAGACAACTGCATGATGGATTGAATCCAAAGAAACATATAAATGAAGGGGAGATGAAGCCATGTACATTTACAGCTTGCGCACTCTCTCTCACTCACACACACACACACCCACACACACAATCATAGAGATACCCACCATCCACATGTATCTGCTCTGAATAGCTGTATCCAGGCCTGCTGGGGTAGGCCTCTGGCTTGTGATTGTGTGAGGGGGGGGATTTGAGTGGCAAATTCAATTTGGACTGAAGACCCAATACTGAGATGTCAATATTCTCCTCACTACCTGTGTAGTCTGTTAATACAGGGAAGGAGGGAAGCAGATGTAGAACAAAAATGTCAACTTGGAAAATGCTGAACAATTGCCAACTAGGAGGTGACAAAAAGTGGCACAACAAATATTATGGAGATATGCTTGGACTCAATAACAGTCAGGGATATTCAATTTGATCAAATCCATGTGCCCCCTGTTTCAGGCTTTTAAACTGTCAGAAATGACCAATGAGTGTAAGAAATGCGTCCATGCCATAACACGAGTGGGAATGTCGTCTAGGAATAAGAGAATGCAGTGTTTTAATGAGCCACTACCAGGATTTTCAAATTAGAGTATAACGATTGACGAACAGAGATAAAAGAAATGAGGTGCAGCTGTCTGTTTGGCATAATCGATTAAAATTGATTGGCAACAGATGAAACACTTCTTCCACACACAGAGGCTCAGCCAACACACCACCGAGTGTATGGTGTAACTCATGCCATGCAGGCTAGCCATTTCCACAATGTCATAGTGAAAGCACATGCAGAGGAGCAGAGATGTGAGGATGCCCACTCTCAGGGAGCGATCTTACCAGACTTGGCCTTCTTTTTCTTCTTCTTCTTCTTCAGTTTAATGCGGAGGAAGTCCTTCTGTTTTGGTCTTTCTTTCAGTTTGTCTTTTACAGACCCTAAGAACATTTAGGTAGCATTATATGAGCCCAGTGTGATAACACTATAGGTTTACTATTCTACACTCTCCTAATAAACATCACTTTCATACTGACCGATGTCAAAGCCACTCTTGTCTGAATCCTTGTCCTGCTGCTGGCATCCGTTCCTGTCCAGCTGGTTCTCTTTGCTTTTCTCTCTCAGCAGTGCCCGATGCTGATGGCCCTGGGTGTGGACTGCTGGAGGGGCTGATGTGCGTCTGCCTGGGGTCTTCAGCTCACCGCAGGAAACCATGGCACCCCCAACAGTGTCTATAAAAAATCATTTATTACAATAAAATCACTTATTAATTTATTTTTGGGGGCTGGCAGGGATGCATATTTAAATTTGACCCTTATTTTTAATAGAGATGTTTTATATTTTATGAAAAACAACTGCACATATTATGGGGTCTGTCCCGTTGCAACTGAAGGCCTAAGATTATTTGGTCTGGGACAACATAAACACCCCCTGTAAACTGAAAACTATCGTGGTACTGAGGCAATACATAATAAGCCGATCATTTTCATTCATTAGAAAATAATAATAAGGGGGAAATAAAAATAAAAGGGGGACAAAAGAGTAAGTGCAGAAGAACTCACGCATAGAGGCAGAGATGGTGCGCCTTCTCTTGGGGCCATCCAAACCAGGGGCAGCAGTCTGTTTCTCAGAGGCCCTGGTCTGAACACTTCTGGTGGGGTTGCACTCCTCCTCCAGAGGCTGCTCCTCACCATGGTAATATTTCATATGGTAGTGCAGCAGCTTTGCCTTACGGAATGATTTTGTGCAGCCAGGAGCGCTGCATTTAAATGGGTTGTGGTCGAGGTTGATGGATAGGACGGGAGGAGGCTGGTTTTTGATAACTCTGTACACTAAAACAGAGTGACAAATGTAAAGTGCGTCAGGAGGTATGTGAAAGAATGCAAGTGACGACTGTATTTGTTTACAGAGTGCTAAGATGTACTCACATGGTTCTCTGCTGAATCTGTTGGGGTTGTGGAAACCCTGCTTTCTTACCGCTACCAAACAGAATGAAAACACATTAACTCAAAAATAATCCAAGAGTCGACCTTCTTACTCATTTTCACAATCACTTTCCATTACTAACACTTACGTTTGACAGGCTGAGGAGGTGGCACATCCGCTGTAGGCTGAGCGCTTTCTGATTGGATGGTAGGTTTGAGCTCCACATCTCCATTAGATTCTGTGGTTGTCATAGTGACAGACACTTGCTCTGTCTCTGCTGACGTCTGAGTGGGTATATCGGTGAATGGCTTGGGTGACTCTGTATATGGCTTGATTCCTTTATGTTCTGTTTGTAGCGGTTCCTCTTTCAACTCTCCATTTACACGACAGCTCTCATTCGTTTGTGTTTCTTCTACCTTTACTCCATTTGTGAGTCCTTTCCCCTTTCCTCCATCCCTGGACTTGCTTTCATCATCTTGCCCTGATATTTCCTCTTCCTGTTTGATAACAGGAGCAGAGTCTACCTCACCATTTCTTTTCTTGTTCCTCTCGTTTACCATCCCCTCTTTGTGCTCCTCATCCTCACTGTTGCTGTCCTCCTCTTGGTCTGAAGTACTCCGTCTGGCTCTTTTGTTTTTGGGACCTCTGTTCTCCAGAGGCCTTCTGTCTCTGCGGTTGGGGATCCTCCTAACCATGTTCCTTTCAGAGGACCGACACTTGCTGCCTCTCTATGTTATGTCAGCAGGTTAAAGAAGTTCACAAAACAGGAGATGGAAAATTATGGTTTTGACATGGATGGATAATGTACCTAAAGAATGCCATATGTGTATATTATAGATTGGTGACGTCTATCAATGATTAGTAATCATATTTACCTCTTTGATAAATGGCTTCACATGTATCCCCTTGACTGTCTGGATGACACCATCATAGAACTTCACAGTGTAGGATGCTAAGAGGGATAAAGGAGAATACACTGAAGCAAACCATGCGCTAGTCAGATGGTTGCTTACAGACTAGTGGATGGACTCTTGTTGTTCTACAGGAAATAGCCTCATATTCAGACTTATGTAACTGTGCATCACATAGATCAAGCTTCATGATTTCATTGCGTAAGGTAAAAACTACTTTGATATCATTGCCAGTCAGATACCAGTGTCCTTTTACAAAATGACATTTGACATTTTAAACTAAACACCCCATTAAAATTATTTTGCAGACGATCATCTCAAATTATTAGAAAGAAATCTTATTACATCTCCCCAAATAAAAACTGATCCGTCAACCTAATCATGAACTTCAAATATTACGGTGCTATACAATTAACATTTTAATGCGCTCAAACAGCTGAAGTTATTAATACCCACCATCTTTATTGACTGAAATGACCTTGGCAGGGTAGAAACGGCAGTCAGACCAGCTGGCCAGGACCTTGTCATTTACATTGAAGCCCTGGAGGAAGGACAGAGACTTTAGGTCTTGGACGCACAGCTTGAATGTTGTCAGCAAAATTAGGAGACAAAATCTACTGCATATTAAAATGACAGTGACTTGTAATATACTCATGCTACATTAAACCAATTAGAACCTTGTCTTTGTTTTAATGATGACAGTGATTAAAAATGGCTCTATATTGCTCCACATTGCAAAGCTTCACAAAGGCAAGAAGACTACAAAATTCCACAGAGTTGGGATGGGACATTCAGTTTTCACCATAAATCACAGGTCAAACAAAGGATGAAAAACGTCCTTAGCTTACAGTTACGGGATCATCGTCCTGCGGGCGCTTCCGCCTGAGCTGGACCCTCTCCACGGGTCTCAAATAGGGACTTGTCCAGTCAAACCACTCGTCGTAACGGTGGCTCCACTGACGGTAATGGATTAAAACTTTTTCATCTTCATAGTCAATCTTCTCTATATTGGCAGCATACCTACAGAACAAAATTAATTCAATCATATACAGATGGGACACAGACTGACCAAAGGAGAAGCATACATCTATAGGGTTAGGCTCCCTCTCCTTAATAATGAGTGCAGCAAGGGTGGCTGGAAAGAACACAAATGATTCATACAAGTATTGCAATTGTTATTGTTATAATATTAAACCTGATTCAGTAATTAACCTGTTTACATTGAGATAAAGTAAAAACAGCTACGACTCAACACTGCGTCTGGGAAGTAGCCAGTTAGCATCAGCCAATGAACAGTGAGCCATTAGTTCAAACAACAGCAAGATGCCACTGATTTATCACAGTTACAGTGAAGTGCATGATCCAACTTCTTCCCATGGTCTAGAGTTAGAAAATAAATCGTGTCACTGAATCACCAAACTTAAAAACCGCACTGTGCAGAGAAATAGTACTTAAGTGTCGTGATAGTCCTGTGTTGAAAGACAGTAGCATATCATCCAAGCCAGGGCAGCAACTCAGTGGAAAGGAATGAATTATGAAAATGTAAAAAACTGAGGAAAAACAATTGGTTTATCACAACCAGTTATGTTAATAAAAAAGAAAAACAGAAGAACTGCCAGTTCAGATACTATCTGGAGTTACCCTTCCACCAACGTGTCACATAACAGGGGATTGAGCAACATAAAAGCTGTCAGACACAATCTTTTCAAGTGAAAATCTTCATTTGGGTTCATTTGAGGGGAAGAGACACTGCATCATTAATACAACCACATGCTTGTTATGCATTCATTCGCTGGCCATAACAAGGACTATATACCAAGTCTTTACCGTCCAGTCCAACTGATTTGGACACTGGTACTTGCACATAGAGCTTATCTGGGTCATTTCTAGAAGAACTATGTGTGTTGCCCATAGAAGATAGTGATGTAATGGTTAATGCAGATTCATAAAAATCTGTGTATTTGTTAAATTATTCAAAGGAAGGGAACAATTAATATGTATCAGTATTCAGCTCTACTACACAATGCAAAAACGCTGCTTGCATGATTGTGCTTTGGAAAAATGCAGTTTTGACATAAGAATGTAACATCTTTGCTTTTGTAAAATTGATCCAAATGCCCAATTTGAACTGTGGTATAGTATAACAGAAAAAGACACGTTCATTTTATTCAGTTCTTCCGTATTAATCCAGGTTAAAGGTTGATTTGCTGGCTACTTGAGAACTCACAACCATTACCAGCTGTTGTTTACTGTCAGAGGAGCAGTGATGCAATAATAGGCCTGAGTGGCTTCCTGTACTCTTTTCCTGTCATTTAATGTTTAATAACACAAAAAAAATGGGCCAAGATAGAAAAGCATGGACGCTTAAGTGAGAGAGTGACAGAAGTGAACAATAACATGGATGGAGAGTAATGAGTAAGGCCATGACTCACCAGTTTTTGAGGCTGTCTCTGGCCTCAAGCTGAGCTCCCACCTCAAATGTTATCCCTCTTCTGTTAGGGGGCGTCTTACTCATACTGCCCACATCAAGGCTGCCTTCCTGAATGCACACATACACACATACACACACATTAACCAATAAACACCAATCTAGTTGACCTTGGGTACACTACTACTTAACAGATTGTGTCTAGCCAAGAATAAAAACACACTTGACTATCACTTTACAGAAAGTCTCACCCAGGTCATCACTAACAATTATTGTGTGTAAGTGGAGGTAAAGCACAGCTTTGCAACCAAGTAGCAATTTTGGTGTTAAACAGTAAAGCGAGCCATTCCCACTGTGTGCCAACAGGACAACAATGCAGTCCAGACCATCAAGTGTAAACATACACAAGCTACAGATTACACATGTGGTAACATAGTGCAACCGTGTAGATCAAGGGAAACTGACAAAAGGTGAGCCATGACCCTCAAATGGTGGTGGAATGTGTAACTAACATCACATAATCTCACACAGCTTCCTATGAGGGTCCCAAGCAATAAAGAAAACAAAAAGGAGTAACATGTCAATACAGTGGATACCAACCAATGACGCACAATGACAGAGGGTTCAACAATGACTAGGATTGTTGACATTTGCTTTCACTTCCTTGTATTAGCACCGACCAGTACAAAAGGGAAGCACTTAGCACGAAGCTAACGTGACAGGTTAACAGCATAGCGTTTTTAAATCGTGTCCTTGTCCATGTAGCCACATTAAAAACACTATACTGATGTTAGCCTTCATCAAATGAAATAAAGGGCCTTGTGCAGGAGGATAATCTTATTATCAGAAAACAGCAGCGCCTCTTTTGTCAGCCATGCAAACCACTGCGGACTTCTTGAGATATAAGCGCTCGTTATCGACAAATAATGTATAAACACTGGATTTATGACTTTTTCTTCAGGGTGACTCAGTTCACCGTACTGGATTTATTGGCATTCAGTGTGCATCCTACACCCCGGATATGTTCGCACTAGTCGACCCACGTGTTTTCTGATCATCCGATTTCCCGACTAGACAATAGGAGACAATGGTAAAGACATTCTTATTACGATCGAGCTGCTGCAGGCAGCGTCCCAGCACAGTATCTACGGCCCGATGTTACATTTTTCAATTGAATATGGGATTTCAGATGAAATATGTTGTTTTATGGTGTGTGCACACACAGAACCAGACAGACGGCAGCGTCACAGACAAGAGACACACGGAGAGTTGGTAACGGTTCATCACACAGGAAGCGGATGAGTGCGTCTTTAACCACGAGGTTAAAAACACATCTTCCTTCACTAATTCGGTTGCGTGTGGATATGTTACTGAAAAAAAAACGCATTTAAGGACGTGGTCGCCCTTTTTGTTTTTTTATAAGATCACAGTCATGCGCATACTGTTCACTAGCATCAATGATCATCTGATAGGAAACACAGTAGAAACACGTTGCCTCGTGCTTTTCCCTCTAGTCTATTGTTGACCACTTCTACCGCTCCTTACACTTTATTGTCCGGCCTTTTATAACCAGTGGGCGATGCGCGGAGCAAACTGACACGAGATGCGCCAACACGACTGGTTAAAACGGACTAATGTGGGCGGGATGCTCGCGTCTGATTGGCGGAGCGGCTGTCAGTCACGGCGCTCATCGGGCCCTCGCGCTAGGCCTACTTTCCCATACTTTACAGGCTGGAAGCGCGCGGCGTGGAGGCAGAGAGCCTCAAACTTCCCTCCTGCCTAACCCCGCAGCACATCAAAGCCCCCCACCCCGAGCCGATTAAAGCCCCCAGTGACACACGCAGCCGATAACACAAACACAGCAGCGAAATGTACACGCGTTACATTTTTATTAGCTACTTCGTCATGTTTGTTTTGAAGTCAGCGAGCCGACATGCGGCATCGCACTCCGCTGTTGGTGCATCCACCAGACGGGCCCGATTCACGACGTCGCTGTGGGTCACAGGCTGTGAAATGCGACGGTGTGGTATAAATAGTGCCTCCTACCTGGTCTCCAGTCACTCTGAGTCCGGCTGGGTGTGAAACGTGTGCTGTAATCCGTCCGCAGCGCAGGTCCCGCCGCCTCCGCCTGGCTCATCCAGATCACGCAGTTGAATTTCTTCCGTTTGCATTCACCACCGGCGCGGGCAGTGTGGCGCTGCACTGCGCATGCGCCCTCGGCGGCCGTCACGGATAACGATAGGCTAAGCGACAGCACAGGGCATAACCCGTATCTGCCCTAATGTCAGTGTGGTGTATGTCTTTCTACTATATATATTTCTAATATGAATTAGACCTGAGTCTCTCTTCAGACAGTAATTATGCCAACATGTTATGCATCGTCACTTCTTTACCTATACATCCATCAGTATTTCTGTGCAATGAAACATTTTCTTCTTTAACATCTAAAGCAATGTTAATTAATTCAGTTTTACAATGTTAAAATGAAATAAATGAGGAGCCCAAGGGCATGATTATTTTGTCCTGACGAGGGTTTGTTCAAAGTCATCAGCATACACCAAGCAATGCAAAATCCAAGCCTTTATTAGTAAGCCGTTTCCGTAGTGTAGTGGTTATCACGTTCGCCTCACACGCGAAAGGTCCCCGGTTCGAAACCGGGCGGAAACAATTTTGTTTACTTAATTTCCCTTCGGGGATGAATAAAGTTATCTATCTATCTATAATCAATCAATAAAAATAAAAGATTCCACAGATATTGTTCTGTTAATCTGCAGCGATAGGCTTATCAACAGCACCCTGAAAATAAGCAAATGCAGTAGGAGGGTAAAGTACATGACAAACCATTTGCCGGTAGCCTTTTCCTCACTCCATGATATCATTCAGAAATGGCAGCCATGACATAAACATGGGAGGTCATGTTGATTTAAAACATAAGATCTGTTCTTAAGGACTTCTTGAGAAGACCACCAACATGACATAATAAACAGGTTAGACTTAGACTCATAGCCAATGTCTGAATGTTTTTACATTGTGGATGATTTAAAACAGATATATGTGTGTGTGTGTTTTTTTTACCAGTGGAGGACAGGTACACGATTACTATAGTAACTGATGACGTTTGTGCAGCAATGAGCATTAAAAGAACAAATAGATGAATGTGCACACAGCTTGTGTCTCTTTGCTTATCTTTTCAGAATAACATATGGAATGTTTGGGCAAACAGACTTAAAAGCATCCTTCATGTTTACTGTCTAAAGCTGACAGTGGCTGTTGACACAGATCTAATTATGCAACACATTGCCATTCCTGTAAGAGGGCCTATGTCAGCCTGGCACTGGAGCCAGCTGGGTGGCGACACCATGGAGGTGTTGTTCTCATCTATGTCTATCTAAGTCCACAGCTGTTCAGATTGACCATACAGCCTTTGCTACATGTCATCTCCCCTCTTATGTCTGCTCTCTGTCAAAATAAAGGCAGCAATGTCTCATGTACAGTTGAACAAACCTTTATTTATGGACAGCCATTATTTATTTCAACATGAAGGTATGCAAACGCACATACACATACACCAAAAGTGGTCTGAATCTGTCCTGTGTTTAAAAGGCAGTTGGGTTACAGCAGAGACATGAACGGTTAATTACAAAAACAGGTTTGTTTACTGGTTTTTACAGCAACATTTAGCTTCACCCTTGACCTGGATCACTAGAATACGCTTCAGGAGAGTTAATACTATATACACACACTAACTTTATTTATATCAGCAAAGCCTGAGAGGGGACACAAAGAGCGTAATCAACATTCTCATAGTGCTTGACAGTTTGAAAATACTCCTTTCTCAGTAAAGGGGTCTGTGGCAGATGAATCAAATGGCAATGAACAGTTTGTCACACTGAACACCCGTTTTATCCTGAGACCTGAGCCAAAAGAATACAGACCACAAACGAATGAGAACACAATTCCAACTGAGACTTGTTTTTTTAAATAGACTATTGAGGAAGAGTATTCTCAGTTGAATAACCAGGCTCCCATGTCACTGTGACATAAAGTCTAATTACAACACTGTAGTCTGGCTTCAGTTGAGTGTGTCGAGTCATAAAATCAAAGCACTTCCACGTTTATTTGCTTAGAAATTCGGCACAGTCGGTTACAAAGAGCTTTCCGCACATCCTTCCAGTTGGTGCTTTGAAATAAAGACTCAGTCCTCTCGTCAAAATGGTTGTGGCAACAACACAGCTCCTCGTGTGTTGTAAAATGAAATACGAGGAGATGGCCGATCAGTACGACGACTCATAACAGCACAGGCACGCTCATTAATAAGACACCATTAAAAGAGTTCTTTTACTTTCCATATTTTCAGTTCTCTGTACAGGATAAAAGGACACTGTGTCTTTTGTTCACACTGACAATCTTCCACACGCACACACACGCAAACACACAGAGTGAACACTTCTGAAAGCATAAACTGTAAGACTCTCACGTTACACAACCCGGTTGTCCAATGTGACTGTAATACTACTCAGTCTAAGACACAAAATAATAACAAGAATAAATTGTTGTTTTTTTTTTTACATGCAGCCATTTAGAGACACAGTCATCAAAGTTGACCACTTTAAGCCATTACTGTGGACGTTAGCATCAAGAAAACAGTAAACAGTAAAACCGAAGGGGACGTGTTTTGTCTCTCAGTAAATAAGCAGGAGAGCACAGTGATCCAAAGTCCAGGCTGTTTTAACCCTCCGTATGTTGTAAGAGGTGTAATATGTCACCCACAGAGTTTCCAGTGTGATCTGAACAGAGACAGTGTTTTTGCATGGTTGTAAATTTGCGACCGAAGATGCTGGAGGGCTGACCCGGCACAGGGGTTGGTTTACTGGGATTACACCACCCCTTCGATGAAACTGGTGTCCAGGTGAACGATTAGCATCCTCAGGAAGGACATCTCCTTACGAGTATTCTCGAAGATGATCCGCGGATCGTCTGATTGGCATCGGAGACAGTTAGGGGCCATCACCATGGCCAGGTTATTCACGTCCATCTTGGTTATGGCCACATTGGATGGCTGAGCAAAGACCTAAAGATAATCAGGATGTGAGGAGAGAGGAAAAGTACAAGGCTGAGCGTACTTGACAGACCTTTGACCTGCAGAGATAATAATTGTGCAATGGAATGGGGATCCTGGTTTAGGTAGCTTATCTTAAGATCTGTGTTTGAATGGAGTCTGATCCACAGTAACATGGGAATTACCTGCAGGAAGTGGATAAAGTAACACAGCACCAGCCTGCTGAGCTCAGGCAGAGATTGCACCACAGCAATGGCAGCCACAGGGTCATCGCAGTTACTGACACACTGCTTGTAGAAGTTCATGGGGATGAGTGGTTCCTCCAGCTCTCGATACCATAGCTTCATCAGAGAGGCTGAGCAGTGGAAAGACATCATTTAACATGCTTATTTAAACCCCACACAGAAACACGTTAGCCACGGGTAAACATAATCTTTCCTCACCTGGAACGTTGGGGTCAGAGAGATTCTCTGGGATCCTCCACTGGTCAACTTGGAGCTTCAACGCATTTACTTCATCGATGTCTCCAGGCACCCTGAGGATAAAGCTCAAGCTGTCAGTTACACTCTGTGGCCAGAAGAGGGACCTCCAATAACACCAGTACACTTTTCCAATGCGCTGTTGCAAAGCCATTACACATGCACAGCCAATTGGCTTCAAATGTGGCCTGGTGGCTGAGAGTACTCTGTTCTTTGTTTGCAGTAACCCTTTAGAAGAAAACAAAAGCAGCGCAGACGGAACGTAACCAAATAACAGAATGTTCAGGAAAGTCCCAAAGCAGAAGCAGTGTTTTACTGGGAGATTTGGCCTATAGGACAACAAGTCAAGATGTTGCACGACTCAATTTGCCGGCAAAAACCTCTCACAAAAACAGAGTTTGCTTGAACATGCTTGTAAGCTTAGGCAGTAATGTAAACACATATTATGAGATATCAAATTAAACAGTGCTCGTCTCAAGTGCAAAGCCTGTGTTTGTTCTGGTGTCTGTTTTTCTGTGCATTATACACAAGGAGAGAGCCCACTTTAAAATTAGGGAGTGCAGGAGACCACACACACTTGTTTATATACACTATAAATTCAATCCAGTGCACATACACATACACACACATACACACACAGAGTACATAAGATCCCTTTCTAATTTACTCAACTGCCTGTCTCTCACACTGCTCAAGCAGAGACATGTGTTTGGGGGCTGTCTCACCTGAAGATGCCCTCTGTCTGAGCCCCGCCCAGAGCCAGGACATACTGGGAAAGCTGAACCTGCACCCAAGGCAGTTTCCTGTCTGGGAAGAGCTCGTTCTGCCTCTCCATCACCTCCTCCAGAGAACTGCCGAACAGGGAGGGGGTGATGATGGCTCGCCGACTGTGGTCGACCTCCTCCAGTGTGGGCTTACGTAGACCCTGGAGGGGTGAGAGGGAAGGAAAGGGGGGGATTTACTACCTGAGTATGTCAGGGACTATGATACTAATCACAACTCTGTCTGCAGCTGCACTGGCTTTGTGTTTATGTCTCTGCCTGTGACTGTGTCAGTGGCCCTATAATTATGTCTCTCTCTGCGACACTATCTAAGATGACTCGAATATGAATCACCGTTCACAGCACTTCGTTCCTGTTTTTTATGATGTGAAAGTCATATGCTTCTGATAGTGTGAAAATACAACAACACCCAAAGCTGAAGCAGATTTTCACCTTCTTGCCGCCAGTGATAGCCACCTTCAGCAGTTTCCGATGGCAGAACTTGGCGTATGTGCTGATGGGCAGACCTGTTGGGCGATGGAGACGGCAAATTTAGATATGAGAAACAATATCATCATTGACAAAAATAAATAAATTCACTGTTTTTAAGACTGCAAGTAATAGTCTTAAGCATGAGAGATTACTGAACAATGATTTAAGCTCTTTCTCACAAACAAGCTGTGTTTTTTCCAACAGATGTTGGAGTTTGAGAGACAGGCAGGGGTTATAGGAGAGACATGTTGACGGTGTGATTCTGGAATATGAGGCATAGAACAGGCCTGACGAAGCTGTCAGGGAGAGGGAAGATTTACTGCTGTTGAACAAAAGCTTAAAAGACCGGATTCAACATTCAGCTGATTCATCTGCACACACAGACATAAAGGTCTCCAGAGAAAATGTGAATCTCAGAGACTCCACGTCTGCTGCCTGCACAGGGTTGCTACTGTAGGGCCAAGATCTATTTCAGAAGTGGACTTTATTACAGGTGGCTGGATGTCCTGCAACAGATGCAAGCAGAAAAGAACCTGATCTGTCCTGGAAACAGTCCCGTGAATGTCTGATCTTCTCGTTCTCAAACTAAAAGGGAACAGAAACCCTTGACCGGAGGGTCCTGAGCACTCACAGAGAGGATGCCCAGCCAGACTGGACCTGACACCAGGCCTCGAGCTCAGGTCCAAAACATGACTCTGACTCCTGCTGCTTGCAGCTGCTTGCTCCGGTCAGACACACTGTCCATGTTCCAGCTCCTTCACCCATCAAGAAAACAACCAGTTTCATTATGCTTTCTTTGGACACGAGACTATTTTCTTCTAACTGTCTTTGATCAGCATTCGCCCTCTAAAGACCTTCAGTGAGTCAGACGTGTTTGTTGATTAGGATTTCTCTGCGACCTCTTAGTCAGTTGGGAGTCTTTCCTGCATAAAGCAGTGTGTGTGTGTGTGAGTCACTCATGTACAATGTGCACGAGGCTGCTGTTGTGGTGTCCACCGAAAGACGACGGGGTGACACCATCTTTAAAAGCTGTCAGTGTGGTCTGCTCTAATGAAGTCACATGCTGATGAGTAGGTATTCTTTAAATGGCTGGTTGACATGTGAAGTCACCAGAGAGACGGCTCTGGTGATTCACAGTGTGCTCCATTGTACTCGTACAGAACCTTCTGATATTCTCATCCCACACGCTTTTTTTTTCAGCCGCACTTTCTGTAAAATTCATTCATTGTGCCTGCAAACATCAGCACATACTCATCTGACAAACTGCACCGAGTCGAATTTTCCATCCCACTCACAGTGGTCACTCTACAGGGAGCAATATGTTTGATTTGTAACCACTCGCGTTGCTTACGGGCTCTAGACAGCTTCTGAAGAAAGTAGAAAAACATCTTTCAGACTCCCTCCTGCGCCCCCTTCATGTTCTGTCAAATCGCTGAGCTTGTACTAATGGGGAATAAAGACGATCTCGTGTTCTGAGAACAACAGTTTGGACGGAAGAGCAAGTATTTTATAAAAGGGCAACAGATTTACCCTCCTCCTCCTCCTCCGTGTTCTGTTTTCGCTTCTTTCTGGACTTTGAATTCTTCTTCAGCTTTAGTTCCTGCTGTTCCAATATGAACTGAGTCACTGCAGAAGGAGGAAAATAGCACAGGTCAAGTTGTCTGATGGTCGGTTACAGAAACACCAAAACAACACTGTCAATACTGAGTTAATCATACTGACTAAAATATGGTGAATTCCACAGAATTAAACAGAAAGGGAAAGAACATTTTGATTTTAAAAAATGGGAGACATAAAAACTGGGCTAGATAAAAGCTGCTGATGAGAACACAGCAAGGGGAGGTGCAGAGGAAAGAAAGGTGACCCACCCTGTTGCTCAGTCTGAGACTCACATTTCTTGTCGCTGGTGGGCTCCGTGTGCTTCTGGATGTAGCCCTCCAGGTAGCAGCGGAACTTGGGTGAGGGTGCAAAAAAGGCCAAGCTAACAGCCATCAGCTCCCAGCCTGCCGCCAGGCTTCTGGGGCTGGCATTGCCTGTGGTCTGCCTCACCAGCTGTACATACAGCTCATCCCGCAGCCCTGGCATGTCCCAGCACTTGGTGACAATGAGCAGGGCGCAGTGACGGCGGTCCAAGCGGGAAGGCCTGTCTCCCATGTAGGCCTGCACCAGCTTGAACATCTCGCAGGCCTCCTTCCTCACGGCTCGGTTGCTGGTGACAAGCATGGGCTTTTTGATCGAGCCACGGTTCCATGATAACATGTTGGCGATGGAGACGCGGCGGCGGAACAGGCCTTGTGTATGCATGTTGAGGTGCTTGCTGGCCCAGTCCTCCATGCCCATGTCAGGAGGTGGGGGCTGCCGCAGGGTGGCGTAGGAGAGCTGGTAGGACGATCCTCCTGGTCTCCCCGGTGTCCCATCAGCTCCGTCTCTGTTGTCATGGCTGGCAGCGCGGTGGGGGCCCAGAGAAGCAGTCCGACCATCCACCATGCCTTTCTTTCGGCTCTCCAACTGGGCCTGAAGCTCCAAAGTTCCCGCCTGCAGGAGACCAAGAGGAGAACATGAGCCAGAGAAGAAGAGTTCCACACAAGATGGGGAGGAAGAAGTGTTAAAAAAAGAGAGGACAGAGGCAGTGAGGCATCAGTGCAGCAAAGCTGCTATAAACTCTGTGTGTGTGTGTGTGTGTGTGTGTGTGTGTGTGTGTGCTGCCGTCTCCCCACACAGCAGGGACGATGGCGGCTCTGCAGTGCTGGAGCTCAAGGGGAAATTGTTGCAGGATCATTAATTTCCGAATGCCAGAAAAGAGTTGTACTGGAAAGATCTTCATGAACCCTGGCCTCAGCAGCAGGTGAGCAGCTTGTTGTATAACTATCCTGAGCCCTGTCCCTCCCTTCACCAGAATCCCCTTCCTTGCAAAACTCTGTACACAAGACACCGCTGTGATCCCTGCGGTGGAGTTTATGACCATTAGGAGCACCGCAGCTCCCTTAATAGAGAATACTCTTAATCCAGGATCTACTCTGCAAACGGCCAGGAACAACACAAACCTGAAACCAGAATCAAAGCCCATTTTTACCAATGGAACATAAAACCCACTGACATCTAAATGCATCGTTTCAGTGAGACCCTGATGTCATACGCAGCTGACGGGTGCCAGACACGCTGGACTTTCGATTTTGGTTTCTGAATCAAATGGAGCAGATCGGAGGTTTGGCTTTGACAGAGGGTTTGAACGGTTGCACTGAGCTGATGTTTGACTGAGCGACAGCGAGGTCAGCGCTACAGGAAGCAACCATTTTATTTTTAAGTGAGGAATGGGTCATATAGCAGCAGAGGATGGTAATTTACTCATACTATGAATTGGGAGAACACAATGGAACTGTGGAAAACGGCCTGAGATTATAGAAACCATCAATTATTCATGGGCTTTGTGGAAACGGTCAGAGTTTGAATAGATCCTCTGAACTTAGTTCAAAGGTCTCTGAGGAAGAACAGAATGTTCAAATATGGAAATCGTAGAGCTGCTCATACGCAGTGGGCTGTAATCTGCCAGTGTCTGAGCGATATAGCAGCAGGTCTGAAGAACATTCCAGGACAGACTTAGGGGGCCCGCTCAGCGGCTTGGCTGTTGTCTACACACACTAGAGCTACAGTGGTACCAATAAGCCGAGGTAACAGCCTGCCCCCCCTTCCTCCTCATCTTCACTGCCAGCACTGGGCCATATGGGCCACAGTGGCCCTCCTTCCTGACTAAGGGAGGCCATGTCCTGAATCTCTCTTGGCCTGGCATGGGACAGAGATGCCCACGCACGGAGCTGGCATATAAGTAAAGAGTACCTGCAGTGCAGGGCAGATGGAGAGTGGTAAGAGGATGACAGGTAATTCTGGGACTCAGGCCACTGCAGTCAGTGGTGCCCACTGACCAGCCTGCCTACTGCGTCCCGGAGATACGGACACATTTTAGTAATGTAAGACCTGCTACTCACAAGCGTCTCTGTACTATTTTCAAAGAGAAAGACGGCCCTGGCTCTTTGCAGCCCAGAGCTCCCCGGTGAATCAGATGTTCTTTCTAACAGCTACTGAGCAGCAGTGGGTCTGCTTGGGAAAACAGCTCTGTCGTGTATGAAGGCGTGGGGTGTGATTCTGTTGCACGTGGGAATCTGGAGATTAGAAGTAGCGGAACTTGGAATTGGCTCCACATGCTGCTACTTATATAACTGTATTAACAGATAGACACATAGCTCTCTTGAATCGCGTGTACCCTTTGTGAGGGCCCGCAAAGTCCATGGTCAACCCACGAGTCTGCTTGATTTTTAGTGCAGTCAAACTATCAACAAGTCTATGGTGCCATCAGGGTCTTTTTGATAGTCGATCTGCCTCTTTCATTGAGAATATGATTATTCCTGCCCAGTCAAACAATCTTCATGTTCTTTGTAATGGACATGTCATGCCACCTGCAGCTACAGACACTCGTCAACACAATGAAGAAGCTCAAAATTCCCATCAAGGCAGATGCTTAACCCAGAAGCTTAATGCAAAACATGGCCTCATATGACACAGTGAGACTGAATGTCTCTCACATTTGATAGTAAATCTGGAGAGACACCAGGGATCAGAGCACTTCCAGACCGAACCACACTGAATCCCAACAAACCTGTTGAACTTAACAGACCATACACCATATTACATATAAATACACACACATCCGGGGTGGGGTTACCTGGGAAGGTGGTCCTGGGGTCTCTGGTGAGGAAAGGCTGGCCTGGCTATTCACACTCATTTCCAGAGTGTCCACCTTTTCATATGTCCTTTTTTGCCTCCCTGGTATCTCCAGAGGGGTGAGAGTCAGGTTGCCAGGGTTACCAGACCTATTCAGTGACCTAGGAGTCCCAGTGAGGTCCTCTCGTGATGCACACCTGCCTGCTGACCCTCCTCCCCCTCCTCCATACCACCTGAGTGAGTCTGCAGGGGAGCGCGTTCGAGGTATGACAACCCTCTCCCCGACCTCTGGGTTCAGCCCTGCTCTCACTTCCCTCATGGTGTTGGAGCGACTCACCACTTCCCTCATCTCAGCCATCAGCCTCTCGTTGAGGGCGCATAGCTCCCCGCTGCTACCGACTGACCCCGGCCTGCCTCCTGCACCACCACCAGCGCCTACTCTCCTCCTGCTCTTTCTTCTTAGACTTGGTGAGGGGCCGGTGGAGTAACCAGAGTCCTGATAGTTTGCTATGGCCTGTGGAGTCGAAGAGGGAAAGTCCTGCGAGGCCTGGCTGCTCTGTCTGCTGTGTCGTGCCTCCACGGCACGCTGCACAGTGGCCTCCAGAGTCCGCCAGTTTTGTTTTTTGTCCAGTGTACTTGGGCCTGGGGTCCCTGGCTCTCTGTCCCTTGGCTGACCTCGAGCCTGGGGCAAAGAGTGGGCCTGGGGCTGAGGATGTGGCTGAGGCTGGGCAAAGACAAGATCCTGCTTGCGTGTAGGGGAAGGGGTACGTGTTGGTACAGGAGAACTTGATAGGAGACCCTGTTTGGGATCCACATTCACCATGTGCTTGATGCACTCCAGACCTGCTGGGCTGTAGTCAGAGGAAGAAGGATTCCTCCTGTGCCTGGACCCTGAATGAGATGAAGCAGGGTGCTGGAGGTGTCTGGGCTTCTGGAGGCTGTGGGTCGGTGTCAGGCGAGACAGAGGCTGCCCATTGTACAGATATGCCCCCTCTACCTCCATGTCTATTGGCGGTTCATCATATATGGGACAGTCTGAAACTGGCTCATCATAGATCGGAGCAGTGCAACCATACTGGGGAGAGATGGGGCGAGGTGTGCTGGTCTGTGACCTGTGAAGGAGCGGGCTGGGGTGGCTACTGTCTGATGTTGCCAAACAAAAACTGCCATTGCTAGCTTTTCTCAAGTGATGGGCCTGACGTGTGTCAGCTGCCATTTTGCCTGAGGGAGCAGTTTTATATCCCTGGGTGGAGCTCAGATGTCCTCCTTGGGCCTTGTTGTTGGAGGGGTGCAGAGTGAGGTTGCTGACTTTGCTGTGTGGACTGTGCTGGAGGTTGGGCTGCTGCAAGGCTTGGCTGGGCTGGTTACGGTTTACGCTGTTCACCTTCACCAACATTGCTGCCTTTGAACCAGGTGCAGGCTGCCACCGCTGAGACGCATCCCTACAGAAATTCAGAAATGTCGCACAATTAGTTTAACGCAAAAAGTGTAAATATTCAAGGAAATATCAAGAGACAGAAACAGTAGCATATACAATTACATATAGACATTAAGCTGTGGACTATATTTGATCCATTTTAGAAAAATACTGCGTGATTTTACACATCACTTAATCCCAGCAACAGTTCTCTGATAAACATGTGATGTCATTTATAACATTTGCCATGCGTATTGTAAGAGGCTACTGTTAGATATATGACATAAAACCATGTCATGTGAATCAGTGAAGGAACATTTGGACACTAACACGGCAGGAGTCATTAAAAGTGTCTGGTGTGAGAGAAGTCAGGATTGCAGCAGTTAGGAGCTGAGAAGATCTCATTTGGGTCCAAAGGTTAATTCTTCTCCTTTTAGTTGAGCAGCTAACTTCAAACCCAACAGTCCACCACTAATCCCAGCAACATAACAACTATCTGCCATCAGTCGGGTGATGCTGCTCTGGTCTACATCCCTTCACTCGCCTCATAATCCTCCCTTGCAATCAGATGTTTTCAACCTTCTCTGATCAAGAACTTGGCCTCTTAAACCAATGAGTGTTGTCTAAAGCAAGCAATATTGCGCATTCACGTGTGGCCACAGCTGGCAGCCAGCCTGAACGAGAACACGTGATGCGGTAAATAAGGTTGAAGGCAGTCAAGGAAGACTTACCTTCTCTAACGTCTACTTAACGTTCAGTGGGTTAATTAGATCAAAGCCCATCACCTTCTGTCCATGTAAATCCAAACGAATACACAAATCAGTGTAAAGCAAGAGCAAGTGATCAAAGGCTTCCCTTTTCCAAGAACACTATGACACAGTTGAGGTTTGGGCTGTAACGGCAGGAAGAGGACGCAGAGGGAGGAGAGAGGGAGGCGGAGTGACCCCCTTCTCCTCCCCACATCACTCTGGAACAATGCTTAAACAATTCCCCTGAGGTCCCGAAGCCAACGGCAAACTTCCGTCAGTCCTCTCTCTCCCTCTCACAAGACCCGGTGCCACCCGCCCCCTGTCTATACTGTAGAGTGAGTCACGCCACCACAGCGGTTTGAATGTAAACAAGCTCTTTTAGTCAAATGGTCCCACAGATCCACCATCTAAGCAGGGCCTATAACAGCCGGACCACTGCCAGCTGGCACAGCACCAGGACAGCCAGCCACAGAAAGCTCAAAGGCCCAAGACCAATCAAAAGGGTTGTGTTTGCTAAATAACACGTAACACACACTCACACACACACAGACAGACATGTGTGAAGACAACAGGCTCTGATGGAGAGGATTCATCCCAAACCACCACTGTTTAGCTGTTACAAGCAAGCGTGAGTGCGTCAGGTTATACGGGGTGGGGTGGGGTAGGATGGGGTTTGATAGGTGACAGCTGTAAACGTGAGAAGCCACTGTTTGTGCTCTTTGAAACAGTGTGTGTTTTCTCACTGTGGCCTTGTCGAGCAGGAGGCGGTGATACAAATGCTACAAAATCATTGCCACCTCAGCAGCTGACACACAGCTGACTGTTTAGCACTGGTTTGCCACAGCAGGAACGACTCACACATGAAACATCAAGGCCTTCTCATAACCGGACCGCCGAGAAACACAACAGACCTCACACACTAAAACCACAACAATCAAATTCTACTTCTATTATCCACTAACAAATGAAACCTTGCCGCTCATTCATAAAAATCACAAACACCTGGGTAACGTGAGACCTGACTATAAAAGAAAATAAAAAAAATGATGTTCTTCGTGGCGTCTTTAGGATGAGTTTCCCCTGACACAGTCGGGACCTCTACTTCCTGTCTGAGGAGTTCTTGCGTAGGGTTAAGGAGAGAGCAGGGTTACCCATGTGCAGCAAAAACAGGAAATGTCTAATGTAATGTTCTCAAAGAAAGCCAGGGCGGAAGTATGGGCTGAATGTTAATTACAGGGGATTAAATGTAGCTGACAAAATGTTTGACTATAATGGGTAATTGAATATCCAAGGACGAAAGACGTACATCTTGAGGTCCAAAAAACACAACGCCGTTATATATCATTCTTCCCTGTTCATATAAATGCTAAATTATATTTCATAATAAGTTTGGTGGGAGAATTTAACAAACTCGTCTTCAGCAACTGTAACTGAATACATCCACAGGCCTGCGAGGAGCACCCTGTTGTTTGGCTCAAAGTGCTGGGACAGAGGGATTTTGTCAAGCTTTGTCTCTGTTGTTTGCCTGCTATTGTCCCAGTCAGGCTCAGCAAAGGTCTGGCATGTTCACACCCTCCAGCACCGGCATATTATGTTCGATGTCAGCGGGGGGCTTGGTGTGATGATCACCACCATTGTATAGGGGCCAGTAACCAGCAGTAAGACTGTTCAGTGTCTTCAATATCAATCTAAAGATTATAATCCAAATACACAGCTAGAAAAGGTCAATCAGCAAACCCCTGGTCAACGAAACAAATCCTGGATCAAAAGAGAGAAGATACAGCATGGCTAGAGTTGGAAGACATTTGGTTTGTGGGGGATTGGAGGGGTGGGGGAGGGTGGGGGTGAAGGAGAACAGAGGAAGAGAGACACGAAAGGAGGGTGTGAGCATGTGTAAATGAGAAGGGGTGGGGATTAGTCGTGGGAGAGTGCAGTGAGGGAATGAGCGGGAAGGCTGGCATTCCTGACGGGCCATTCAAAGGCCTCTGTGGCAGTGTGGGGAGCCTCATACAATGCATGGCTGGGCCATCGTCACGGAGACGCCTCACTCAGCAACAGCAAAGTGTTGTGGGGAGTTGGGTGTAGGGGTGATACAGAACCTGAAAGAGCCATCTTTGACTTCAAGATACAGCCAGGCAAGCATACAGGCTCTTACATAAGCGCGAATAGGCCGGGACCTTTTCTAAACATAATGAAAGTTGTTTAGAAAGGGCGTGTTGCCTGCTGGTAGCCTGCCTGTCAGGTGTTTGACGATTGTTAGCTGAAGGAGGGGATTATGGAGTCCACTTAGTCACAGAGGTTAGAAGAGACATGATAATTATCACTGGCAGCACAAGAACTCTCTCTTGAATTGTCTAAATCCCTTGCTGTTTGCAAAAAGATAATCTCCATTTCAACTATTTCTCAAGCTCACATGATTAGACACACAAAAGGCACATGTGCACATTTCTATGCTTTGCCTACAGTTGCAATTACAAACACGTCCATTTGAAAACCTGGAGTTGCATGCAAGACATTCAGGAAGACTCTGGGGCAGCAAATTAACTTAACGATCATTAAGTTAAATTTCAATTATTCCTGGCTGTCTCACACCCAGCAAACACAGTGCTACAATCACACTCCAAGATAACTCTATCACTGTTCTAAATATTCCTGTGGTCAGGTCGTCTCAATAACCAACTAAATGCACTGTAGGGACGCTGCAGTCAGCAGACATTCTGTTTCGTCTTTCTTTCCTGTCTGGAATAACTTGTTGGAAAAGCCATCAGCTGAGTCACTCAGCCGGATAGGGGTATGGATTTGGAGGTTCTTAAATTTACCCCCTGGGACAAGCAGGGTCTGAAAAACAGTGGTTATTATTAACACTGGCTGCACAGGAAGAGGAAACAAGGTCGCACAGGCCAAGCAAACACCTCACAGCACAAACCAATGGGACCACTGCAATTCGCGTAGAGGAAGGAAACGTAAAGGACAAAGTGGATTCACTGAAGACAATGGTGTATCCACTCGGTCAATGTTCACAGCTTTTTTTTTTCTCTCAATTTGACATCATCAGTCATAAAGATATCAGCCGTCTCACTGAAATGACATTTAAGGTTTGGGCTAATGCTGGTACCCCCAGTTCAGGCAAGACACCTCCACAGAGGCAGCTGTCCTCCAACAGCTGAACTGACGCACCTCCCTCCTATGAGCCAAGATGTCTACCAGCTGTGCCTGTCTGGGGCTCTCACAGCCCAGCCCTATCAGCAGGACTGTGATGGGTCCACAGGCACTGGGGTCATTTTGGACGAACAGGATGTGACCAAACCCAACTAGATTCCAGAGAGACCCGCCCCTGGAATTCGAAAGTGTATCTGCGACTCAACACACTATAGCAATTGGTTTGGATGACACGATTAAAGTCCACTCTCACTCACTCTCTGCCCCCCCTCCCCTTCCACACACACACACACACATGCATACGCACACACAGAGTCTAAAGTCTCAGAGATATGATCAGGAATACGGGAGCAGAAAACCACCACTATTGTCCCATTAGAATTGGATGGGAGTAGAAGAACCCAGAAAAATACTACATCTTTATGCTGTGAGTCAGCTGATATAGTCATCGCAGCCTGCCTGAGGCAAGTGGTGCCATTGATTCTTCATGAGAACACTGGAGATACCACACCACAACACCAGAGAAGAGCAAACCGTAAAAAGCAGTGTCTCAGCAACATCTAAAATAAAACAAAAGAGGTTTTGGATACTTGGCTTCAGAGAGACACATAAAACTCGAACTCTGTAATCTAGTTCTTTAGGATGACATAAAAGTTACATTTATGAGAAAGAGTAAAAAGTGAAGCAAGCAGTGGAATAAGACAGAGGTAAAAACAAAACAGGGACATGGACAGACCAAAGCAATTAGGCAGATAACAGGATCAAAAGGTCAAAACGAACATTTTTAGGGGAAAAAATCAAAATCATTAGAGGCAAACACAGAACAGCATGGAAATAGCTGAAACATGAGCTTACCAGGGGTGTAGAGATAAAACAAGTCTTTCCACTGTGTGTGAAAATGTTGTGGCTACGTCCTCAAAGTGGCAGGAGATGAAAAACATGAGAGGCTTATGCCCTCACGGTAACCATGCAGACAATATGTGACTCATTAGAAACATAAAACTTTATATGCCCCATAACACGCCCCCTCCTTCCCTAAATAAATCTGTTGGTGATTTCGCCAACATGTCTCACACTGAGAAAGTCACCAAATATATAAGGGGAAGGACTGGATTTTTTTTTTTAAATCTCTTCCTCTTTATAGGCAAGGTTTATTTTAAAAATTCCCTGCAAACCGGAACTGAAACAAAAATTGAACTATTACATTTACAGACAACTGTTATAGTTGGTTTAATTTTCTGATACTTGTCACTTTAGGGTGTTTTCACACTTGGTCCGTTTCAGCCCTCTAAACGAACTCAAAAATGATGAAGGCATGTTTTCTGCCAGGTGTGAACACAAAACCGTACTCAGACCCCCTAAAAAACACCCCTGAATCAAACCGTACTCAGACCACCTCTTGAGGTGGTCTGAGTTGAGGTGGTCTGAGTACGGTAAAAATCAGTGGTACGGTAAAAATCAGTGGTACGGTTCGCTTAATCTGCTTGTTGTGAACACAAAGCGCACCTGGTGCGCTTCGCCTTTTTGCATTGTATTGTAACCTTCTTCGCTTGCCGTAGGTAGGTCACGTGACTGCAGCCGGGAAAACTCAACGCGAGAGAGCCAACAACAAGGAACTGTCTTCTTTGTAGTCTCCTCAATCTCTTTTTGTGTTCATATGTAATCTGAATAATTTTATTTTCCCTATTTTTTTTGGCTAATTTAATCAGAAAAAACAGGATAGCAAATACAGCAGCAGCCGCCATTTTGTTCCAAGTGAAAACAACCCAGAATGCACTCCAGTGAAGAGGTGGTCTGATAGCGCTAGGACCTAGTGTGAACAGAAAGAGGACTGAGGCCCCATCAAAGCTGAACCAAACCAGAAAGAGAACCCGGTCCTCTTTGAAAGGCACTTGCAATGTGAACACAAACAGAACTGAGCTCTTTTTGTGTGGGTTCCCTTTTTGGTCCACTTTTAGAGGACTGAGTTCGGTTCACTTAAAAGGGACCAAGTGTGAAAACACCCTTAAACTACTCTGTATTGCATGTTCATATAAAAACAGCTATCCCCGCCTCCTCTCTAAGCCCTGGCAGAAGTACATAAACATTGTGACACCTCAGGTAGCTCGGGTTCACAATCATTCGGCTATGCCAACATCTGTGCCAGGTTTCTGTAGGTCTTTACAGGAATCCAAAGCCGATGAACAATCAGGAAAGTGGAGTTTTAAGTGTCTGAAGTCAGCGTGACTGCCTCAGACAGAACGCTGGTGCACCGCTCTGTCATTAAATGGCTAAATGAGAGGACACATACAAGTCATTTGGTGTTCTCCTTCATTCAGCATACCCAGACTTCCTTCTCAGAGAAAGCTGACCCTTGGGGCCAACTGGCATTAAGTGAAGGCCTTTGTTTGTTTTAGTGGTCCATTATACAGACAGGCCACAGGCCAATATATAAGACAAAAGTGTAATGTGACCCTAAAGTGAACCACCTACGGTCACTTCTTGGTTGTCTTACTCCATGCTGCCGTGTGTCCTCAGCAGACTTTCAACATCGACTCAACCTCAGCAGGTTTCCCCCAACAGAAAGGAGCCCACACACACACAGTGAAACAAAAACACACACATATATCATACACTGTCTATGGTGAAATCCTGTACAGATTTTACCTAGTTGATGACAGCAACACACAGACATGCAGGCTTTAAAAGTGAATCAAACTGAGCACAGATGTGGAAAAAAAAGTTAATCAGTAACACCTTTAGTGCCTAAGCCATGGAAAGACATCAGCAACAACATGTGACTGACATGTTTACTTCTGGAGACCACAGTACTTCTCAGATGAGCTCCACAGGCACAAAGTACCCAGGAATTCCCAGGACATGTGATAACACTTGGCTAATGAGTAACAGATTTGACAATCATGTCATCATACAACTGTGCTCATGTGCCTACACTTCCCACATTTAATGTACATAGACAAATGGCTTATATAAAAATGGAGGGCCAGATAAAGGAAAAAACATGGAATACAAAAGGGCGTGATTTGTGACAACCTTGGAAACTTTTCTTTCTATTACATACAGATATGTTCATAACTGAATAACAAGAGGAATCTGAAGTTGGAACGATAGGGACTAACCCGTAGCAACAAAGAACAGCAAAAAAAAAAAAAAATCATACAGCAATAAACCCTCAGCTGAAATGAGAAACTGAAAGGGCCAGAAAAAGAGGAAATAAGAACATGTCGGGACATGTCTGAAATAGCTGAGAAGTTCAAACCAAACACTAGAGGAACAATGAAATACCCCATTTCAAAATGAAACGTTCTGCTCAAAACTTGTTAAAAAAATAAAATGAACAAGCAGAACACTTGGGCTAACTGACCTCAGTAACATCATACCACTTTGACCATTCCAACTTCCAATCCATTAAATCTTCTCCCCTTGCTCTTTGCCATCATCAGTAACAATGGCTAACACTTGAAGGCACGGCATGTCTCCAAGTTTGTTTTCAACCGCTTCATGCTGTCACATTCGCCATACATTTTGCAGTGGTTTCCAATTACCTGCTAATGAGCGTGTGGAGAGCCATATGGCTGAGAGGGTATCAACGCTCAGTTGGGTAAGAGACTCTTCAGCCTTCCTTTGAGGAATACAGCTGGCCATTGTTTTAAAGGAGGACAGAAAAGGTTCTGGGAAAGGTTGAGTCACTGGTGCAGAGTGGGACCCTGTGTGTGGGGAGTTTTACCACTCCCCACACACACACCAAAGAGAATGCAACGGGGCTCCACAAGTGGCAATCAACAACCATGGCAGACCAATTAGTTCTCCCTCCACCATTATGTAATCCCAAAGGATCTCGAGGGTCGGAGGACAGACCTCCTAGAGGACAAGGTGAGCCGTAAAAAAAGCCAAAAGGAACCAGAGAGCCAAAGTTGCTATTGCAGAGCCTCAGAAAAACCAGCACAGTTCACGTTGTTTATTCACAGCTGGAATGTAAAGATTCTG
This sequence comes from Trinectes maculatus, assembly GCA_016785345.1. Classification (NCBI taxonomy): domain Eukaryota; kingdom Metazoa; phylum Chordata; class Actinopteri; order Pleuronectiformes; family Achiridae; genus Trinectes; species Trinectes maculatus. The sequence goes on from JAFBJQ010000998.1 coordinate 212,495, forward strand.
CTTGTTATTAACCACAGACAACACTCTCTCACATGCCTCTCATGCAAGCTCTTTAATCTCTCCCCCATAAGAGGCGTTGCAGTATTTAGTGGCCTGGGGCCTAGATTTGTTTTAGGAAAATGAAATGAGCATTGGAGCATGGTGATGGTGGTGTGCACACTGAAGGACACTAAGACGGCCTTAGTGGATCTGTGCCAGGGGAAACAGGAGTGGCATGTCTGGAATCTGGCTTGGAGGGAAGAGACGGTGGTTTGGACAAGGCCACAACGCCAAGCACATGACAGGGTCTTTGAATGAGTTACTGTTAGGGGCCGCTTTGCATCAGTAACCCTAGCGTGCGTGTCTGTGTTGGGGGTGTCATGCTCTGTAAAATAACTGACCACTCTCCCCATTTGGTAGCAATTTGCTGAAATGGCTGAGCACGGTTCACAGGCAATAGTATGGAAACACAAGACATATGGATGTTCAGATAAGTAAGAATTAAAGTAAAAAAAAAACTGTTTGAGTTTGCCTGCAGTGGTCAAAAGTCAAAATAATCCTGCACGTTCTCATAGCAGCAGCATTTGAAAGTCATTACAACTCACTATACCACATGCTGCGATGACTATCACATTTCCCCACTTTTCTTCATGTAATATGATCCACTCACTATACAACACAATTCTCTTTCCAGACTTACTGTAGGAGCTACTGATGGTTTGGTCAGGCTTACCTCTGTGGGTCACTGCCGACATCTGTGCTTTGTTCATTACTGCTTCCATCTCCCTGTGATCTGCTGTCCACTGCTGGGTCAGTCTCGGGGCTGGTATTCTCCTTTGGGGTCTCCAGTGTTCTCGGGATGGGGACATCTCCGTCCTGCTCAGGCAGAGGGTTGCAGCGCCCCTGGCTACCAACACTGCTGATACTCCCAGTGGTCCCATGATGGTGCCTGTCCATGCTTCCTCCTGTACGCTTGGCCTCACTGCATCGCCTCATGGCCTGGAGTTGGGAGAGGGGCACGATATCAGCTCCCTGGGGTCGATGCCAGACTGTGCGGCGGCCAGTGGAGTTGTAGTAGTAGAAGCGGCCACTGTGGGGGTCAAACAGCTCCCACCACTGGTTACCGTCTGTCTGACGGACTGGAACACCTGGAGGGGGATCCCAGCCGCACTCACCAGTGGTCAAATTCACATACATACGCTCACGGGAGCGTGGCTCCAGGATCTCCACCCAATCAGCGCTAAAGGAGAAAAAAATAGGACAACGGGTTTAACTGCTGTTTAGAGCAACAGATCATTTAGCAGCAGCATTGTACAATGATGCACCAGAGCTCGTGGTCACACCTGACTACTAACTGAGCAGTAAACAACTCACACAGTTTGAGTGACCGAAAGGCTTAACATTTTTCACTTGCTCAGATGGAGAGAGTGTTTGTGTCCCCTGCGTGTGTCCATCTGTAAGTGTTTGTGTTAGAAGTGACGTCATCTCTTTTGTAGGCAGGAGGGTTGCCGGCGTGATGGTGTGTATGTGCTTTGCGAATGAGGTGACAGGTGGACACGCCAGGCATGTAGTCAGCAGGGCCCAAAGCGTACCATACGCTCAGAGTGCCACTTACACAAAAACCACTGAGCTTAACTACACAGGGTGACATCAGCCAACTCAGCACAATACACGCAGACAATAAAAAAAAACGAGTGCAGAGAGGCGGTGCGAAAAAGAGATGGAGGCAGGAAGGATGAAAGAGAGGCCCAGTTGACCACCTTGCAGAAAAGAACTAAGGCCAAAGGGCACAGATAAGACAGGAAAAACAACTGCGCACATTAAATTGGAACCATATTGAAGAGAAACCACGGGGTCATCCTCGATTGTAAATGTGATGCGCAGTGACAAAAAATTGTTGCAGATTTGCTCCCTGCAATAAACAATAAACAGCCAAATAAGAAGGGACTGCAGTTTGCTGGTACATCTGGGTCACACTACACTAAAGTGGGCTCCACTTTGTCTGCTTTGACCCGGTTCTTTCATTTAAGCGCTAACTGTGACAGCAAACTCATGTAGGAACACTGCTGGATGTACATTCAACCGCAGATAGACTACACTGTCAAATGCTATCAGGATAAATGTCACGTCATTATTTCTTTCAAGTATAATCTGATTTTAGATTTTGCTCCTGAGTGAAAGCTGATTAAATCAGACAATTATTAATTAAATTTAGGGGTGTGCAAAAAAATCGATTCACATAAGAATCGCGATTCTCATTTACTACGATTCAAAATCGATTTAAAATGTTCCAAAATCGAGTTTAATTATTTTTTTTTTAATCCGCTGGCTGTCGGCTTTTATTTTGAAACGACGCGGGAGTCGGGACGCAATGGAGGAGGAAAGAGAAATTCAACCGGCCCCGTCCTCGTTGAAGGCAAAGATTTGGACTCATTTTGGTTTTTACCGAATGCCTGGGAAGACCGAGCTTGACATGAGCTTCACAGTTTGCAGGGTTTGCAAAAGTAAGATTAAACACTTCGGGAACACCACAAATGCACGGGCTCACATCACCAGGCATCACCCAGAGTTAAGGGACACGGCGCAGAGTCAGTCACCAGCAGCAGATCAACGCACACTGCATTGCTTCACCAAACTCTCCGCCAACTCCGAGCGGGCAAAAAAAAATAACCAGGTCTATCGCCTGCTTCATCGCCAAAGACTTACGACCTTACAGTGTGGTGGAGAACGACGGGTTTATCTGCATGTTGCAGACAGCGGAGCCAAGGTGTCGTCCAGGTCCACACACTGTTTTTGGAAAAGGCACTTTCCTTAGAATTTAAAAGGCAGCATGTTTAACTGCACTATTTTTTTATATATATAAAGAGGCACTTTTATTTTTGTTACTTAACAGTTGCAACAATTCCGTTTCAGCATAGATACATGTGTAAAAAGACAGTTTAACGTCTCAATTTGTCATTCTCTCGCAAAGCAGACTGGAGTAGATCACGAGGATCCTTTACACACCTGTAGATTGAAGCAGAAATCATGAATCAAATCGTTTTGAATCGAAAATCGATTTTGAATCGAATCGTAGCCCCAAAAATCGGAATCGAATCGAATCGTGAGATAGTAGAAGATTCCCACCCCTATTGTATATATTGGTAATTCTGTCAGTTTTTCAAAAAACACAATTTTAAGGCAATCATTTTCAAACAATGTATATTCCATATACATGTTTATCAGATGGCCTAGGTCTTAATGGATTTAAACAAACTAAATTCTTCACTATGCAGAGATAAAGCAGTGGTCTTTGGGCAGGGTGTGACAAAGAGACAGATTAACAAATTGTTGATGTTGGATTGGGGATTGGATTTGGAATTATTGAATAACACCAGGCCTACTACTTAAAGTAACTCCTGAAAGACACTACACTATGGATTGTGAGAGGATGGTTGCTGAAGACCAGAGAGATCAACACACAGTAAACAAACAGCAGAACTGTCTTTTCCAGTAGTCAACAGCATTGCTGTCTGCAGACCCAACATACGAACCTTTGGTGCAGGCACAAAGGCGATCCGTCCCAGAGCAATAGGTAACTGAAACAAAGGGGTCTGTCTCCTCTGCTGACCCTTCCTTCTTAGGCGGCTCCACCTTGGTCAGGACCTCCAGTGTGGACAAGTCCAGAATCATAATGCATGCATGAGCATCCACATAAATAGACTAGTGTGGTGCCAGTCAGGTCTGGCGAGGTTACAATGTCACTCTGTTGGCTACAGCTCCATGAAAACAACAGCTGTTCCCCCTTTTAACTGCACACCCTCAACTAATTTTGGCGTACCTGTTCATCAAGCATAAGCATTTAGCATCAGTCGCTCTACTAAGTGCCATCAGCACCAGCCACAGGCTCCCATAGGTTGAATCAGCAGCCGGGTAAACAAAGAAAGAGCACGGAGAGGATATAGCAACTTTCCACATACTGTCTTTCCATGTGTATACTGTGCTATGCTGGGAAGCCATCTGGTCCAGTCCCTCAAACCATGCAGGAGGCCCTGACCTTAGGGGACTCAACATGTGGGAGTTATACTGTGTTTTTAACCCACCTGTGATGACAAGTGGACGAGCAGGAAAAACGAAAAGTGTCAAAAACTGTGAATGGCTTCATTTAAATTGATCTTAAAAAGAGAGATGTTCTTCTATGTGACCCAACTATTGGGTGACGATGACCAGACTGACTGCGTCTGCAACACTTAATGGGCAGGAAGCCGAGCAAATAATGGGGCATTCAGAGCAGAGGCCAAACAGTCAGAGCTACCCCACACATACCTCAGCTTTTATCCTCTTACTGCTCCGGACTTCCAAAGCAGGCCGCCCCACAGTGACAAACTGATCTGTCCACGCTTCCCTGTTATTGCACTGCATTTGTCGTCACTCTCTCAAAATGCAGCGTTTGTAATAGAAACCAAATAAACCAGCCTCTTACACACATTGTGTGAAAGCAAGTGCAGGCTGACAGAGCAGAAACCAGCACAAAACCTCAACATGCTATGCGATGTCCTGTACAGCCCCACAGGAAAACAAGGTTTGAAGGGTCAACGGTTGGAGCCGTGGCTGATGAGTTTAACAGCGTGAGGTATAGTGGTTGCATAAGAATGGGTACCTCTGGGTAAATATACAGCAGTTAGTGCTGAGAGCGAGCCTGCTGAGCTCTGTTGACATGACCAGATAAGCAGGAAGACGGACCGGTGTTCAGGTTCTGAACTTTCTGGAACATCACTTTTGGGAGTAGCCAAACAACATGGGAGTGATTATCAATGCACAAGTGTGCCTAATATAAAGGGGCTGATTTTCTGCAGGATCTACCGGGTGAAAATATGCATTTATTTTGACAATATCTGCATTGAATTATCTCTAACAATGTTACAAACTCACCCAAAGTGAACCAACAAATAAAATCTACTGTCCACCATATTTGTTGTATGAAATTCAGCCCAGTCTTTAGCTTTAGGTGATTCCCTCATTTGACAAGCGCATATCAAAGTTCAGTGCAGCACTCCAAACAACTGAAACAGTCTGCCTCATGCTTCAAATGCTCATAAATGGTTTGGAATGCAGTCTGCACCAGCTCAGCAATGTTTACCTCCAACACAATCGTTTTATATTGATCTAAAATTAACTCATCACATACAAGGTTGTGCAACTTCAACTGAGACCAATATTAATGCCAGAGATCCATGTTCAGGAGATGTGGTCTTTCACTGCCTTCAATAAACATATGCGCATGAGGAGTTTGGGATCATTTGCATTTTACAGATTCCACCAGATGTATTTTCCTGACTTGTACCTTTCAGTTGACGAAGGTCTTTCATGATCATAAAAGTTTCTTTCTTTTTGTAAATATAGCACTCTTTGCTCTCTCATGGCACATAGGGTCTTTGTATATGGGGTCAAGGAGACGCTACGGCGGCCTATGGTTATTTCACGGCAACTAAAAATAAAGCTCGTCAAATAGCAAAAACCACTGACATGTAGAGGCCAAAGCTGAGAAATGCACACACATAAACACAAAGCTGTGCACACAAGACCACTGTCTTATCCATCTTATAACTCACAATGTGCCAGAGGTCTCCTCCTGAAGGAGGAATACATCATCTATCATCCACGATTTACAGTCGACTCCGAAAATAACTAGAACTTAGAGCGGTTTCCCAGAGTGAGGGAAACAACAGAATATAGCGCATGGAATCTGCCCCATTGTTCCACGCCAATGCCAAAGTGTAAATGGCACTTTTCCCAGCAACGGCAAACACAGAGGAACTGGACAATACATCCACTAGAAATAGGCCAGCGCGGAGCTTTGTGTCATTGTCCAGCTTTGGATTTCACACAAACTCAAGCGGTTGTTGATTTTGTCAAAAAGATAAACCATACAAACTGTCTTTGTAGTATAGAGACTAAACCATAGCTGCAGCGTTTCATCAGAATCAGATAATCTAGTAATGGCTGAACTGCAGCTTTATGCCTCATTTCCATTGTGGCATTTCTGATAGACAGATTGGACGCCTTCAGACTGACACTAAACCAAATGGGCTATTACTGCATTCACTTGTCCATAAATTTGTTGGGTGGAGACAAAACCAGCAGTTTAACTCCCTTTCCCCAGCAAGGTAACCTTTAACCTTTTCCAACAACAGACTATTCTGAGCTGTTGCCTGTGACTGTCCCTTGTGGACCGAGGCAGACTGGGTTCTCACACAGGGCCGGCCATTCATCTCGGAAACCTTAGCTCTCTGTTCACCAGGCACAGCAACAAGTGCCAAGGTCCACCCTGGCTGGTGTATTTACAGAACTGCTATTTCCTATTTAGAGACATAATACGACGGCTCTGCTCAGATACTGGCCTTAAACCAGCCACTTCTCACATAAGACGAAGGGATTTAAACTCAACTGGGTATAAAACGCTAAAATCTGTGGTTCTGTTATTTGCTGTCAGAGACAAACAGAAGCCTGGATGTCAGTGGGACTGATATTCCAAAAGAAGACTTCTGTTTGATTAGGTGGAAACCATGTACAAAGTCTATTCAGCATGGCTGCTGGGCAACCTGCTTATCTAAATATTGCAAAACAAGAGCTGGGACATGGAGTGACTCAGGTGCTTAGCAGCAGATGCATTAGCTGTGACTATGGAGGAGTGTGGCTGTAAAGCCTGGCATCATGTTTTCTGTCTGTGGCCACTTCAATGAAGTGGGGGGGGCACCAGCTTGACTGATTCTGACCCCATCAGCAGCACGAGGCTGCACTTCAATAAACTATTTGTTTTACAGTTCAACTTTTAATCTGATTTCTGGACTTCTGTATGGATACAATGTTCTTCATCCAATTTGACATTTTAGCCAGGATTATTTGCTTGCGATGACACTACACTGACCATTGTTAAAGTGACAGTGGGCGCCTCACAGCTACAAAAGGTGCTTCCTGGCATAGCTGATATCGAATATCATTTTAAAAAGCAAATAAAGAATTGATGAGCCAGCATGGGCTGCTTTCCAGCTTTCCTGGAACCTGTTGATAGGAAGGACACAAACAAGGCCTGAAGGAGGATCTTGTCCTTATCAGGACCAGAATTCAACCTTTACAAAAGTCACGCTCGTGTCCCGAAATCCTTCGCCGCACCCAGTGTTTCCACTGGAGGCAGAGGCGGGGCGAGGTGTGCAGGTCCGTACACTCTTCCCAGGCCCACAGGACAGAGAGGGAGAGGGGATAGTGCACATGTTTCAGATGACAGAAAGAAACACTGCACCTGTCACACACATTCTTTGGTCCTTTTGTTTAACACCTCCCGTTCCTGCCATTATACCGGGGTTAGAGGTCAAATCCATAGCACAACTGGTGTGTGTGTGTGTGTGTGTGTGTGTGTGTGTTTTGTGTTTAATTCAACAGTAAACAAGCCAGCATACAGACTGCCAAGTCTGTTATCCAGTGATGGACTTCAGGGAGGCATCTTGACATTCATCCCCACAGAAACGCTCATAAAGTTGATGCTTGTTGTTAGCATGGCCTACGCCTATCTTGTTATTTGAGTTCAACAGTGATGCACTGTGTAAATCAGACCCACATGGCAGCAGCATGTGTCTTTTTTCAATCCTGAGACAGATACCTGTCTCACTGAGCGGCGTCTGAAACGCCAGCTTACTTTTGCGAATACATTCCTCGCAGTCTTTGGCCCTTCAGCAACAGCGAGCACAAACATCTGAGCACGTTGACCACTGAGCAAACCTGAAATCAAGCAGCAGCCTGCAGACTGCACTGTGGGCAGGTACAACTGGCCTTCTGGAGCAGTCTCACAGGTATGAACACAGGAATTTTCATTTCTGCATTGAAGGTGGACAGAAAAAAGGAAAGGAGTCTTCCAAGTGAACCACATTAATGAGGACGTGGTCTCAAACAGGTTCATTTTCTCTTTCCTGCACCCTCCCTCCCCCTCCCGCTCTTCCTCTGCTGCCCAACCCCTCTGCAGCAGTTGTCAGTGTCCATTTCTCATTCGCTGCATGCTAACATTGGCAAACAAGCCTGTGGATCGTCTTTCACCGCGAGACACTCAGGCGTGATAGGGCCGGACCTGTGTGAGCCGACGCAGGCAGCAGGTTGTCAAGGATGGGAAGAAAGGTAAAACCCTGAGCGGGCAGCCACACACCTGACAGACAGAACAAGGCTCGGAGAGTCACTGCAGAGTCTGCTGATGCGTGAAATAAAAAAATAACCTCCTGCTGCAGTAGTAAGGCTCTGAACTACTCTCCAACTCAGTCACAATCATTTACTTTCAGGAAGTCTATAAATCACTCAGTGAAGATACGTAGACATACCACCTGCGAACTCTCTCATCGTCTAGTACTGTCTGTGAAGGTACCACCACTGGCAATTCTGAGTCACAATGACTCTGCTTGCCAAAAACTGCAAGAACCAGTTGGTCTGGTTTGTTCTGGGTTCTATATTTCAAGCCTATAGCAGTGTGTGACACTGCTGGACACGTTTCTGCTTTTTTTTTTTGGCATTTTGAAACTTTTTGCATGATCACAGCCTCTATCCCACAGACCACACACAAACACTGATCTGACTGAGGAATCAGAAACAGATTCCTTGTTGCTGTGGTTGCTAACAGCTACTAACAGCTATATATATATATATATATTTCTCCTACACTGTGAGAGTAGGAAAAAAGGTTACCTAGTTGTTAAGCATGTCCTGTGATGACTCACAGTGAAATGCATTACAAAGGCTGTGAATGACATCCTATTCTAAAGCCTGCTGCAGAACAATGCAGACTATTGATCAACAGGCAAACTTCAATCAGCGAGAACTCTCTGTGTTGCCTCGACACAGATGCTCCTGACCAATCAGAGGTGGGTGAGGGAGGAGCTTGGGACATGTATACGAGGTCTGCCATGACCTGCTTCAACAGCTGCCCTAATCCAGAACTAGAGACAGTTTCTCTTTTCCACGGTCACTGGATTAGACCGGATCTCACAAGGTTGCTCAACCAACTTCAACAAGGCCACTCTTTCCCATGCTGCCTTCCAACTAGCAATTTTACATGGTCTATGTGAATCAATTCCTCATTGCTGGCAAAAGGTTCAACCCCCCCCCACTGCAACAAACTGATTCTTCATGAGATGTTAGATAACAATGCCTACCTCTCCACCGGTTCCAGGAGCACATTTTTGTGTTGGCAGTCTTGAATGTTACTTCAAATAACCCCGCTGTAATCCGCCTACAAACTAAATGCACACAAGCAGCACTCAGTAATTTCTCTAAGGAGAGTATTGTCTTATCCCGCCATGCTGCCGTCTCCCTCGAATACTGCAGCCCTCTGGAGAGGAGCTGGGAACTTCCGTCCCCTTACTGCTCTGCTGAACAGCCCCTGTCTGTTTCAGACACCACTCAGCAACCGGGGTCAATAAATTCCCTTTTATAGGAGTAAGCCTGACCAAACAGAAGTTCCCGTCCTTCCAAAGAAATCCACCCCTTGCCCTCAGTTTGAAGAGCATGCTGGGACATCTCAGGTCAGAGGAGACGCTGGACGAGGGTGAACATGTGCTGATGATGGGATCAGAGTGTTTACCACATACAGACAGGCCTTTCTGTCCAGTACACCAGCTGTCCAAGCAGGGACAATGGGGTCACTTGTCCAAACAACAGAAATGAATGAACCTGTTAGGGTGTAATTGTGCTTAATAACCCCAAAACATTCACTGTCCAAACTTTATTTTATCATATCATTCAGGGTCATCCATGTTTTAAATGAGGACCTGCTTCATGAGGGCTTAGAAAACCAGTCAAGCATTCAATCGTCTGCTTGCTGCCAAAACAACATTGTCAGTCTCAGACCCGCTTTCTTACCACCAGTAGCAGTCACTAGTATTAACAGTCGTACTAATCGTACATATACATACACACACACACACACACACACCAACCCACACATACTGCTGACGTGACAAACAAGGCCAGAGTCTAATCCCAGAGCAGAGTTGCAGGAGTGGGGGGTCAGTGGCTGGCCGGGGAGCCACACAGGAAAGACATGTCCAGATTGTTTTCTACAGGATGATGAGGTGGCTGTCCAGACGAGAGGGTCTCCAAGATTAGAAATGCAGACAGGCACAGTGAAGACGTTAACCCTGGGCCCTTGCAGGCCCGGGGAAAGAAGTGATGTGCATTGTAAGCAAAGAGGCCATTGCAGGAGATCAAGGTTTAAAGACATATTCATATTCTCCAAATAACAAAACAGTAGTTGCGACAGAGTGACGCTTCAGAGGCTTTAACCCGTTGAATTCCTTCCTAGCTTTCCACAACGTTTGATCCCTTTGTTTTTATGTTTGCGTTCTGCGTGTAACATCCCTGGAGCACGTGTTAAATTAGCACACTGCAATTATACAGATTTGTTCAACTCTTCTGAAGCACATGACTCATTCATCCTAATCATCCTACAAGTTATTATCCTCCGTAATGCTGGGGAGTGATGATCAGCACTCTTACCATCAGGTTAAAGTGCTGTGGTTAAACCATTAATCCCCACAGAGGGAAGGTTCAAAATGTCAGCGCTTGTACAGGTGGAGATAAATGTGTTTGGGCAAATCACATTAACCTCGTTACAGTGTCGCTGTGGTGGACAGAGGAAAAAAAGAGCACAGAGCTGTCAGAGCAGTGGTCAACAGGGCTGTGACCAGGATTACAGGCAAGAGGAAAGCAACAGCCAAATCATAGTCCATGTTAAATGAATATATCAAAACCCAGAGCAACAATTTGTCACTGAAGCACAATCTTCAATGTCACTTCCTCTCAACAGACAAATAAACGTTTCCATTGTCAGACCCTCAGTCGGATGAGCATCCTCCTATGTCTTTGTCAGAAGACCCAATTTTGATTCAACCCGCTGGGGGGCTGAATTGTTTGTTCTGTGTCTGTTTTGACACAGGAGACAGATCTTCACACTGACAAGCTCAAATGATTTAATGTAGAGACGTTTCTGGACACAGAGACACCAAGTTGACCATGGTGTTGTCCCTCCATCGTGCTACTGCTGTTGGTGATGTAGTAGACATGATAAGAATGTTGTGATAGACAGATACTGACAACATGCTGACAGGACACAGGTTCACTCATGTGCAGAAACCATGAAAACCACACCATGCAAATGCCACCAGCAGTCACAAGATGAGCACAGGTACGGCAGAGAGACGGTGAGACTGCCGCACCCAGGAAGAAAGACAGGTTGGTGTAGTGCACCAAAGTAACAGCTCCAGGCACTGTAAATAACATCCGACCAGAAACCATACACGTACTAAAGCGTTCAACAGGAGGTCTGCTTATGTGTGTGCGTGTGTGTGTGTGTGTAATTCACCAAGTCCTGACTATATAAAGTCACAGAGACTAAAAACCTCCATCTGAAATATGTGCATTAAAACAGTGGCGGGGAACAGTGTAGTGCACCAAAGTAACAGCTCCAGGCACTGTAAATAACATCCGACCAGAAACCATACACGTACTAAAGCGTTCAACAGGAGGTCTGCTTATGTGTATGAGTGTGTGTGTGTGTGTGTGTGTGTGTGTGTGTGTGTGTGTGTGTGTGTGTGTGCGTGTGTGTGTGTGTGTGTGTGTGTGTGTAATTCACCAAGTCCTGACTATATAAAGTCACAGAGACTAAAAACCTCCATCTGAAATATGTGCATTAAAACAGTGGCGGGGAACATGCGGACGGACTGAAGAAACTTCTTGTCACATACCATACATCACAGCAGCTTTAAATAGACTCTTCAGACTAAAGCAAACATCTGTCTCAAGCAACAGATTAAAGTAAACACAGGTTTAAAACACATCTGCAGTTCACGCTGAAGAAATCCAGCATGAGCACATCAAACCAGCAGCTAAATCTAGCAGGCCCAGTAAAAGTGGGAGAAACAAATGGGCTGTGGGACATTTTTCCTTCCGTCTGGTTTATTGGACTTGAAACCACAGCAAAGCCTGAACCAATGTGTGAAGCAGTTCAGGAAAAGGAAAAAAAAAACACAAGATGAAACCAGTGATGAGAGAAACGAGTGAGCTTCAGCTGATTTTACTCTACACACTACAGACAGTAAACAAAGGCCAAACTTTATCTTCTCTTTTTCCTCCGCTCCCCACAAACTATAACACAACACTTGTATGTCGTAAATTGAGTAGCAACATTGTAGTCGGATTTGAGTTTATATTAAATCACTTCAAACTTGTGTTCTTCACTGTGATGATTTCACTCAAACAGGTCTTTTACAGCTGATCTGAACTTTAAACATACATACACACACTATAATGTACTTTCAATGTAGTTTGTAACTTGCTACTCTCTCTCTCCGTCTGTGTGTGTGTGTGTGTGTGTGTGTGTGTGTGTGCGTGTGTGTGTGTGTGTGTGTGTGTGTGTGTGTGTCGGTGTGTGTGTGTGTGTGTGTGTGTAAGTAACGCGAAGCAACGCCGCTCCAGCTTTGAAAACTTCCTCCTGTTAAACTCTACATCGATTACAAATGAGAATGAGAGTTTACTGTACCTTGTCCCGGACATGTCTTCACATTGTAAACAAGGCGCACGCGAAGGGAAAAGAGTGTTTAGCTAGTTTCTCGGCGGAGACTGCTGAGTGAGCGCGCGACCGTCCTGCTAGTGAGCACGGGACGGTTGCTCAGGCGGTGAATCCGATACTGAGTCTCCGCCCCCTGCACGTGAGTCATAGGTTGTGATGGGGGTAACCCAGTCTGCACCCCCCCCCCCCAACAACACACACACACACACACACACACACACACACACACACACACACACACTATCCAGTCAGTAACTGGAGTAACCAGAGAGGCTCATCTGTCTGTCAGTGACGAATATCCTACTCTTCATTATACAACACTTTCCAGTTTTATTCCCAATATGTACTCACAAATGAAGAAACGCATCAGTATGATTGTGTGGCTGTTGCAGTATGATCTGTTGTTGTTTCCCACGGTAACAAAATGAAAACGCACTTTTTTAAATATCCATTACTCTGTTCAGCACACAAACAGTTTCGCGGAAAGTTTCCTGGAGTATCAGTTGTTTCACTACGTCAGTGACGTGTAGTGTTTTGCCTAAAGCCACATTTTAGGGAGAGGCCAGTGGATTCATATTTGAATATCATAGATAGTGTATGGTCAGAGAGCTGAGGACCTTCAGCATCTCATGTCATAACAGTAACATGTGACCCCTGCTTTAAACCTGTGGACATGCAGACAGAGACACCTGCTGGACAGGAACACAAGTAAACATACACCAAAATAAAAGTCAGGACATGTTGATGGTCAAACAACACTTTATTCACAACTACTACCAGCACTGAGGTCTATGGAAATATTTGCTAAAAAAAAAAAAACAAACAAACAAAGAAGCTACCAAAAGCAGCTAGCTAGCTAAAATTCACATCAATAAGTATTACATGGTTGAGTTTTCCCCCTGGCACAGAGTAAACTATATATCCATCAAATGTACATGGCCATCTCTTCACAGTGAACCCTTTAAGTGCTTTTCTGATGTAAATAAGGAAAGAACAAACATACAAATTGAGGGCAATGAAATCTCTCAAGCTACATTTTTCCATATAAGTTCATTTTGTCAGCTCATATCATACAATGAGGTCTGCCTCTTCAGTATTATAAAAAATATTGTAAACATTTATATTAATTGCACAACATACATTCAAATACATACTGTACTGTACAGCAAGGTTTTATTTCTCTATTGTTATCCTGTAGCACCATGTATAGCAAGCTGAACACACTTTTTGGATACTTCTACAGAGTGGTACTCACAATGCAAAGGAGTAAAATGGTATCGTGAGACAGTGGTTAGAGTATGGTCACCTCACATCTTTCAGCTCTGAGGAAGAAAATGTTTCATAAAAGACATTCATCAGCATTAAGTTTCACTATAATACAAAAACATTATGGCAGAGTTGGTAACTGTTGGCTGTCATGCCATCTCCATGTGCCGACACATTGGTGCAGAGAAAGTAAAAAAATCCCCATTGTGACATTACAAGCAGTGATGTTTCAGCGTGTGCCACAACGACATCATGAGGTCATGACATCATTGCGTAGCAGCAGGGTTGACATGTATTATCACCTAACATGAAAGAAAGCTGATTAAAGCTGATATATATTATCTACAAGCACGACGGTTAGACTGAAAGGCGTGTGGACACCAAACTGATCCACCTTAATTCACAGCATCATGTGGGTGTTAACAGTCCGGAAAGCTGGGGGCTAACAGAGAACGCAAATGCGTATGAAATGTGTGTGACGGCTGGACTGACAGCTGGAGAGTCTTCTCAGTCTCACGCTCCTTCAGTCTCAGCATGTCCTTGGAGTAGGTGAGAGCTACAAAGAGCAGCTCTTAACATTTTAAACACAGATTAGAAAAATGTAGAACATCAGGTTGTGGTCCATCGAAGTAAAGTCAAGGTCCTTGGGTTGCCTTAATGTCTCCTTCTCCATTCGTGGCTGGAGGAGGCTGATGTGCTTGGTTGTGGGATGCAGGTGGTTAACCAACCCACCCTTCCCAAATCTGCCCTCTGTGCAGGAGAAACACACAACTGTGAGTTAAACGTGCCACTTGAGGTAGTCACTGGAAACCATGGCTCCAGTTGTGGTCTGTTCCTACTAACACTGCGAGGAAAAGCAAGACATGACAAGAACAGGACTGAAAACACAACACAAGAAGACAATTTCACACCTGCATTGCTTTATTTATTTGACTCGAGTGGCTGAATGGAAAAGAGGATGGTGCAGCCTTGCAATGCAGGTAAAGATGTACAGAACTACAGGAAATAGAGAGGGGAGCATGCTCCTGGGTCATCTGACCAAGCTTAAACAAAATCTGGACAGAGAAAGGAGTAGAGCTTGGCTGACTACAGAGGAACAGATGGTGATGACAAACTCACAGCGATTTGGAGGAAGGCTTCTTCACTTTTGGCCTCTTTCGACGATGAACTGGCCTGAAGCATGCACAGCACGTAAACACGTGCGGTGGCAAATGCATGTGCATGTAGACAAACGCACAAAACACACACACACACACACGCACGCACAGACACAAATATAGGCACACAAAGACATGCATGCGCACGCACAAACAGGCGCACGCACACACATACACCCCCACACGCACAGCAGAGACAAGCAATTAGGCTTCATTACAGAAAGGGAAGAGCAGAAGCTGAAAGGCAGGCTGTGTTTCAGCCCTGTGTGGCTCCTGCTTCTGCACGCTGAAAAGACTTGATCAAAACAGCAAGGAACCACAGCCGTTTGTAGAGGTTCAATTTCAGGATAAAATCACTGCATTTCATTTTACATGACTCCCCGGATGACTCACTGAGGTGGATATAGCCAAAGACTCACTCGGGAGTCTGTGACTCGGGAGTCACTCGGGAGTTTATATTGTAACATGAATTCCATCTGCAGTGCTTGTAAAAGTAATCAGCTGTGATGTAGGAGGAGGGAATAAAATACCTGTATTCACTGAAGTAGTTTCGCTCCTTTCCTCCTAAAAGGAAGAGCAGCTAACGTTAGTCGAAAAACTCATGTGCACATTGTAATGATTCACTGATGTCGGACTCAGGTTTTTACTTACCCTTCTCCGGGTTGCACTGTTTATGTCCCTTGCAGCCTCGTAAGTCCATGAGCTGTTGATGCATTGAATTCAGAGCGCTGCGGTCAAGGGTGCTGACAGCGTTTATCAGCTATGGGAATAATAAGAGCACAATGTCAACTGTGGCACCGGAAATTCTGGAAAATCTCAGTAAAAGTCAAGGTCAAACTTCCTGCCGTCATATGTGTGTCTGTATGAATGACGTACTTGATACGGGTCAGTATTAAGGTCAAAATACTCCAGGAAACCAGTAGCAAATTCACAGAACAGGAAGTTGTGTGTGTCATTGATGGTCCTGAGGCACCAGTAGGTGTTGTTGTTGGCACTGGTGCATGCACAGAATGGACCCACTGGGGGAGGGAGGAAGGGGGAGTGTGTCAGGAAGGGAGGGGTGAGAGTGGAAAACAATGGATGTTACAAGTGTTCCAAAAATATTTTGTTTTCATCATATCTGCTCTGGGAAAATATCAAACAGTTCCAACACAATGGTTTCAAATCATTTTCAACAATCACATGTCATGTTCTCACTTGTCCAGAAGGGGGCCGTCTGCCAGTGGTGGTTGTCATGGGTGAAGCAGGTGAGGCCAGGCATGCTGCAGGTGTCATTGTTCTGGAGCCGTTTGAGGAATTTGCGTAGTTTCTTCCGACGTTTCTGCTCCTTCTGCAGCCACTGGCTCTTCTGCTTGGACGGCATTCTGACGACAACAAACACACACACACACACACACACACAGAATGAGACTCCATGGGGAAATCACACACATTCATTTGTTCGGTGTCACGTGATGGAAGTGTTTACCTCATTGAATGTAATCCTCCTAGATTTAACTTGAAAGGCTCTTTAGGCTTTAGGAGATGACTGAAAAAGACAAGACGTCTGTCAAATATACATGATGATGTCAATACGCTGGTGCTGGTCGAGTGGTCCTGATGAACTCTCACCTGGGAGTGTTACACTGACATTCCTCTGGCCGCACCTTTTTCAGGTGACCTTTGACATCACGCAGGTTCTTGATCTTGGTCTGCAGCGTTTCAATCTGAAGACGACAGGAACAAACACACCTGATTATCCACCACAACATTATTAGCGGTACAACCTGTGTAAGGGCATGGTATGTGTAAGTACCTCATGCTCAATGTGTAGTTTGTGGTCTTTCCACGCTTGCAAGGATTTGTAGAGTCCTCCATCACATTTTACTGTGTCATTGATAAGAATGGAGCATCTGCACAGGAACCAAAACAAACATATTAGCCCACCATTAATGTACAGTCGAAATGATTTCTATTTATAACTTGACACACACACACACACACATACACACAGACCTGTATGTGACTTTAAGAGCAGCAGGTGGTGTGAGTCTCCTGCTGGTGGTGGGTTTGGCTCCCATACCACTGAACTCTTCATTGTCTTCCTCATGGATCACTCCCATCCTCATGTCTCTGGTCCAGCTGCTGTTCCTGGATCCCAAGGGCCGGTAGCCCTGCTCCAGGTCCACAGCGTACAGGTCTCCATCCAGCTCAAATGACACGGAGCGAGCCCAGCGCTTTCTCGGGTAGGTCCGAGCAGATTTCATCTCTGAATAAGACGAGACAGAGGAATCTGGATGAGGGGGGTAAAAAGATGTGTTTTTGATACTGCTGATCAGGCCTTATTGCCTCTAGACAAGTGAAGACCAGTATATAATAAATATGTTGAAGATATGGTGATACGTCATTAATTATTTGCACCTCCCAAGGTCCTGTGATGAAAAGCTAAATTGTATACTCTATTCCACCACTTGGTGGCAGCACAGACACATACTTACACACATAAATACTTCAAAAGCTGATTATTGTAGCCTGAGATGAATGGCCTGTTTGGCAAGGCTTTGTGGGATACTGCAAGGACATGTCTATGGAAATATTGAGTGCCTTTCCGAGCAAACTCACACCTATTAATAACTACCAAAACAACAGTGCATGTGAGTGACAAGGAAGGACAGAGAGCTTACTCTTCTTGGTGAGCAGCTTCTTCTGTTTCAGGACTGATGTTGTGAAGCCCACATCACCACAGTCACAGCTGTCTGAGTTGGACGTGAGGGGCGCGAGGGGCAGCTGGGAGGCACTGCTGGCCATCAGAGCCTGCATACGCGGGGCATAGAGGCTCGCCATGCCCTTGCACTTATACAGCCTCAGCTTGCCAGTCGGGTCCTCCACACACTGCCATTTCTGAGACGAAGGAAGGAGACATGATGATAGTGGGTCTTTAGGCACAGGATCAGCTGTGCAGCACAAAACCCCTTTAATGAAGCCTTCACCTCAACAAAACCTAAGACAGCTCCGGTGCTCCACGGAAAATCAATTATTACTGTTATTTTAATTTCTTAATAACTCAGAAGTTTTTTTATACATACAAACATATGTCATATTTAATGCACTTCATTCTGAAGTATTAAAAAGTTTGACTTTGAAGTTAATTGGAAACCCTGGGAGCACACGGGCTGTACTCAGAAAATAAACTGCAAAACTTATCTGTATGTTGTGGCCCTCAAAATGAAACACCCTCTCTTTTTTAAGCTGCTGCAGGTCAGATACCTGTCCTGGCTGCTGACAGGAGGTCTGGTACTCGGCTTTCTGGCACAGGTCCTTCACACGCTGGTATTTTGGCAGGAAGTTCTCCTCCTGGGCCATTTCCTTCCCATCAGCTCGCTTGTGTGGAGGCTTCCTGAAAGCAGATGTAAACACACGACGTTTTGTCGAACCATCCGAAGCTAAAGGGTCTGATATCAGCAGGAGACAATGCCTGGAATGAGAACACATCTTGCAAAAGGTCAATCAATAAAACGTACCCTCTCTCCACTAGAAAAGAGTCTCTCCAGGTTTTACCCTTCCTGCTCAACTGAAATCTGGAAAACGAGACGAAAGAGGGTAAACATACTGCCACGTTTACACCGAACATGCACAACCGGTAAACTCGTTCTTGGCACATGATCGAATCTCTCAACATTTAAATGCAATTCTTTTTTATTCTCGTGAAGACCAAGTTAGTGGGCAAAGTAACTGATGTGTGTGTTCACCTATTGACTGGTTTGTCTGTGTCCAGCAGCTTGAGGATGGACTTGCCATCCATTTCTGCAGGGATATCAACACCAGCCATGTCCAGCAGTGTCGGTGCCAAGTCAATATTCAGCACTATATGAGGATTACTGCAGGGAGGCAGGAGCAAAGTGATATTTTTAAATATAATTTACCATTGAAGATAAAATGATCACACATCTCATACACTGTATATAATGCAGTATCTAAACATCAGGAGATTGAATGACAAAATGGCAGTCTGTCACTCACATTGCACCGTGCTCCACATTAGGTCCTCGCACAAAGAAGGGAACCCGGATATCAAACTCATAAGGCATTGACTTGCCCTTGACCAGGCCAAACTGGCCAATATGGTATCCGTGGTCTGACGTGTAAATGAGATAGGTGTTGTCCACTTCCCCGGTCTCCACCAGCATGTTGTAGACCTGCAGAAGATGCGACCCGTTCAACATTCACAGAGTGTAAAAGTTATACAACACGTTTTAATAGCGTAAGTCTTCTGTGCTAGTTTCAAGGAAAAGGGGATTAAACAATTTACCAAGTGTGTCAGTGAATACATTATACAGTCCCAGTCAGAACAAGCACAGATCTCTCAGGACTTGAGTGTGTCTGCTGTGTTTAAGTGCGCGTGTTGCCTCTGTGTTTAAGCATCTGTCTGTCTGTCTGTCTATCTGTCTGCCTGCTCGTCCCACCTTCTCCACACTGTCGTCCACAGACAGCAGCGTCTGCATCCTCCTGCGCTGCAGCATGTTGGTGAACTGCATGTGGACGGGCTTCATGGCGCCGGTGTAGCGTAGGATCCAGTGCTTGTCTGGGTTAGGGGCATAGTTGTAGCTGGGGGTTCTGAGTGTGGTAGAAGACAGAAAAAAGTTACATCAGAGACTTCTTTCACAACTAAAATGGAGGAGACAGCAAAGCATAGGGCTCCTTCAAGTATAAGTCAGTGTGTCTCAATGTATGTTTGCACTGTGTTGTTTTTTTTTCCATCTATGTATTTGCGGTTTCCATATTCTATTGCTGCAAATGTGGACACGTACCATGTGTGCAGTTCCAACTATCATCCCATCTGTGGCCTTGTTCCCAAAGTAGCCAGAAAACTCTTTACACTATAGTAAACTGGATGTTACATAAATCACGTAAAATGCACAGCACAGCGATCGATAGGCTTTCACACAGTAAGCACAGTCTGATCAATATTTTACTCCGAGTCATGTGGAACGTTAATTATTTGAGAATAAACACTGCTAAATAGCTAATGAAATCCTAGAAGGAAATATATCTAACGCCTAAAGTGGATCGATTTGACTTTTAAGAAATGCTAATGTCTCACACAGCCCGGTCCACAATGGCAGCTCTAATGTAGTGTGAAGATGTGTCTGCAAGGTGCCAAGGTGAGAAGAAGCTTTATCGCCAGAGCGGCGCTGGACTTTTACTGCCTCGTTCTCTTCATGTGGTTGATAATGGCAGAGGGAGATGGAGTGAGAAAAATAGTGCAGGCGTGCTCGGGAAACATCACCCGAGGGAAAGCAAATTTATGGAGAAAGAGCAATTAAAAGTTTGTACAAAGACACTGGGGCTGAATTTTCAGAATATTCACTGTATAAAGTCTGTGTGGCCCAGGTTAATGATGCTGGAGGGATTAGAGGAAGCAGAAGCAGGGTGTGAGGGGGCTGGAGAGAGGGGGCCGAAACTGCAGTCTCATTACTGGCCTTGGATCTGTCTCTCGTGGCCAATAGCAGGTCTGCCATTAGCCAACAGCACTATAAAGCCAGTCACAAGCATGTGCCGCCCTGTTTGTGTGTGTGTGCGTGTATGTGTGTGTGTGTGCCCCTAAAACATTACTTATGCATCATCACTCATGCCTTTCTGATCACGGCTGACAAAATGGTACAAATTAGCCAAGCAACAAGACACGAGCCAAATAAACAGGAGTGAAACTGCCTGTGGAGAGCGAGGGGGGGGGGCGGGTGAGCTGCCAGCAGCATACTGCAGGGAGGGGGAGATAAGATCATGCTGAGATTGTGGAATTTGTGTCATCCTGGGTCAAATGAAATGAAAGGGAGCGTAAATGTGAGGGTGACTCATATGCAAGCAAATGGCTTTGATAGTGAAAATGTAAAAATCGGCCCTTTTGCTTGTCAGCTTTGTCCGACGTGAACCAAATCTCTTTACATCGACTACATCAAAAAGCCGCTTCCATTTGAACCTGTTTCCCTGTATTTGTGTAGGTGAGCTTACTATAACAAAACGCCCACCAACAATCCACAGTTTGGTTAATATGATTAACGCTGGGTTCACGAGGTTCTTACATGTGCTGCGACGCGTTGGGGAAGGCGGCGCTGTACTGTGGGGCGGAGTCCTCCGGACCGTGCGGGGCAACGTGGCTCAGGACCATCATGACAGGACGGTGAGGGTACATCTTCTTTGACATGCGGAAGTAGTTGATGCTGTCGTTGGTAATGATGTCAGTCAGGTAGTCCTGTGAGAGTGGGCAGACTTTGTCCATCAGGTGATAGAGGAGACTAAAATAATGAGCCACAATGGACTGAAGCCTACCGTACTGTTCATACCTTTCAACACAGATATTAATCTACATTTTGTCCAAGAGAAATATTCAGCCTTATTTTTCATGAAATTTTTAAATAGAATTAATGTGTTGTATATTTATTTATGCCTGTATATGTAAACCTGTGAGATAAGAAATGTATGTTTTTCCCCAGTACCAAACGGTTTAACAAAGTTTTATAAAACAAAGTTTTATCATCCCTTATCCCAGTCTGAATTTAATTTTAAACATCTGTCAATACTGAGTCCTTGTCCCACACTTATATTTTCCTGGATAGTACAGTGACACAGTGCATATTTCAAGTACATTCGAGTTATTAAAATCAATCCACATATAAGACTGACAACTGAATAGCTCTGCAGTGTACTGAGAAAAAAAATTGCTGCATTCAAGCTGTCTTTTAATGTTTTTTCCGATGCTATTATTGCACACATTACAGGTGGCTATTGAACTGCCTCCACTTTCCAATTTAAAGATTTCTAACCTGCAGACATTTTGAGAAGGGTCAGGGAAGTTCAACATTCAAAACAAAGGATCAGATGAATAAATCTGACACTGACCTGATTGGCCCCAAACTGAACCAGACCGGGACATTCCTGATTGTAACATATGGTTGTCATAACCTAGAGATCTTTTATATCTTTTTCTCCTGCAGATAATGGTTCTGTAAATGTTTTGTTAAGCTATCTCACATGGAAATGAGGATTTAAGAGCATTAATACCTTTACGTAGTTGCTGCTGTGTTTCTCTCGCACTCCATTCCTGCACAGCGTGTAATTGTAGAATCGTGAATTCTTCACCAGTGCTACCCATTCCTTCCAGCCAGGGGGCACATAGGAGCCATTGTACTCATTCAGATACTTTCCAAAAAAGGCTGAGTGAGGAGCAGAATCGTGTTAATTGTTGCCTTCTTGCCCGAATATATTTGTGGATCTAAACTTAAATAACCTGTGTGAAACTTTGTAAGTCACGCATCACCTGTCCTGTAGCCAGAGTTGTTGAGGTGCACAGCAAAGGTGTGCGGCTCATGGTGGGCCTGCCACGAGGGGGACGAGCAGTTCTCATTGTTGGTGTAGGTGTGGTGGTTGTGCACGTACTTCCCTGTCAGGATGGAGGAGCGCGATGGGCAGCACATGGGCGTGGTGGAGAAAGCATTTGAGAAATGCATGCCGCCCTTCTCCATGATGTGTCTAGTTTTGTTCATGGCCTGCATTGAGCCTGGGAGAGAACAGTGGGACAGAGAGGTGGGCAGAGGGTTATATGAAGGGAAAGGAGGGTGTGAGGTGATACAAAGGCCATGGGTTGAAATGTAGGGACACAGAAGTAGGAAAAGAAGTAGCGATGAAGAAAAAACATAGTGTGTAGAGAGAAAAATCTAAATATATACGGGGTTAAGAGCAAAAACCATTACGGACATGGTAAGAGGGGAAGCAAATGAGTGGATAAATGTTTTTGGTTAAGTGTAACCCATTTGGATGTGTGTGTACTAAAAGCTTTTCAGTCGAATGGTGATTGTTTGGGGAAACAGATGCTTGACCATAAATTCCTGCTTTTCAATGAGAGTCTTCTCACTGGCGATCACAGGAGGACAAAAGATGTCACCCAGGCCATTATGCAGCCACTTCAGTCCAATACGCCACTAAAGGACTTAAGCGGGTAGGGAGAGGGCCAGGGTTTGGCACCAGGACAATGGAAGCCATAGGCCGCCCTCATTTCGTGCCAGCAATGAAGAAGTTGGCAAGTAAGGCACATGACTTTGAGTGGGCCAGTTGTTATGGTGCCAAAAGGCAGCATTAAGATGACTTTCCATAGCTGATGCTGTTGGATACACACGGAGAGAATATCGATACCCCTGGGACATGAAGACAAAGCAAAGTGAGTGAGATAGATGCTCAAACGCCCAGTACACACACACACACACACACACACACACACACACACACACACACACACACACACACAGAGAAAGAGAGAGAGAGAGAGAAGGGGGGGGGGGTTGATTAATCAAGCAAAATGTCGAACCCAGTTCTATGTCCTGATCATCGGTAAGGATCAGGATAATGTTGGGTCGGACGTTGCGAATGTGGCGGTCCCTCTGCAGGCGAGATCTGAGGCGATATCCGGACAGATAGCCAGAGCCCTGGGTCATAGTCAGCACCTCCACCAGGACTAGAAGGTAGAGAACTCGAGGGAGAGGAGCAGAGAGCGCCCGCCCTGCCATCACGCTAACCTGCAGTCACCTCCTCGGTCCTCAGTCAACCTGAGAGACAAGACAAGAAACTGATAAAAATATTGGCGCACACACACACACACACGGGGACACACAAAACCCAGTAAAAAATAGCAGATGCGAGCCTTGCACTGCTATTACAGGGTGCTCTTCTTTACAAATGCACCCGTTTAGGCTGAGCTCAGCTCGTTAATCAATCATTAATGATGCATTAGCGTGGTGTCATTGGCTGGGTGTAATGATCTCTGGTGATGAGCACATGGCTGCCAGGCTGGGACTAATGGGCCTGGGCCCGGGGCCAGCTCAGGCCTCACCTCCCCCCTGAGAGGGTTAGGATGGATATGAGGGATGAGGGATGAGGGGAGGTGGGGTAGGAGCAGAGGTGAAGGAGAACGACAGAAGAAGGGAGGATGAGAGGAGGGAGACAAGGACGGGGGTCAATGAGCAGAGTGACAATATACAGAGAGAAAAGGGAAAGACCACTCAATTCAACTGATACAACATGAACCCAGTGTGAGACAAAAAATACCTGTGGAAATGAAGCAGGAAATAATAGTTGCAATATCACCAAGGAAATCTAATAATAGTAAATTGCCTTTAGATGTGTGGAGAATTACACACTTTGCTCTCTGCGGATGTTCAACATCACAATTAGGGTGAAATATGTGCTAAATTAAGCCTTTTTAAAATTAATCTCTACACGCAGTTCACCGGAATTACACTACATTCATATGAGCTCTCTAATAACTCGTCCTCATTAGCAGTACATCTCCTCTGAGTTTCCCATGGCAACAGTTTTTAATTCTCTCCTGACCACACACACACACAGCATCATTTACCTGACTATAGTCAAACGCACAAACTACAATCAGTATTAAGCTGCAGGCTCAGTGACTGCAAAATCTAACTGAGACAAAGCAAAGCAATAGCTACTGTCATTGTTCACTAAATATTAAATATTCATCCGACAAGCAAAATCCTGTCTGATAGACATGAATGAGACACTCACACAGTGAGTGTAATGCCAAACATTAGCTACAGCATATGAATTCATACATGACCCTTTGAATAAAGAGAGGCTTAATTAACTAACCCTGCTGGTTAATTATCAGTATATTTATTAATGATGAATACGAAATGTGGGACTATTTGATCATGACACATAATCGGGGCGGCCACATGTCCGAGTGACCATAGAGTGACCAGTGGTGGCACCACCACTGAGATGCTCCACTGTCACAGAAAACACCTGGGCAGATGTGCACGCTTGTGAGTGCACAAGGAGTATGTGAAAAGCGATCGTTGTTTTAAGATGAAGACAATAACAACAACACAACCACAAGCTTTCTCTCCTGAGAATGTGAGGCCTCCTTAACGACAACCTGACTGGAAAATAGTCCATCATGGGGATACGCAGAAAGATGTGAAAACAAATACAACATAGAAGCCTTCAAAACTACAAATATAAAATAACATTTCACAGCAGATAAGTGTGAGGTAAATACAGCAAAACTCTCTGTTCGACACTGTTTACACTGTTGTCCAGATGGTGCACATTATGCTGCTCCCCATCACACTCATACCCACAGGTCCTCCATCTCTTTCCATGACATTAGTTTGCACAAAAGGCACAAACATACAGAAACAAATGCACACCACAACCATGTGAGTACACACACACAGACTTAATGAAATGTCCAACTGCAGCTGTGTTTGCTCTGGTTTCCTGCTCCTGGGCATGTGGTGTTTCCCCGGAGGAGCACATGAGCTCTGACCCAGGGCGCTGTGTGTTTAGAAATTGTCCTTGCTCCTTTCTAAAGCTCTCTCCCTGCCTGAATCCCTCTTTCATACATGACATGAGATGGAAACAAGACCGAGGCTACAAAGAAATCCATTAAGAGCGACACACATTTATTCAGCTTATTCACCAGTTCTTACCCTGCAGTGAGCTCGTCCTCGACCACCGACCCTTTCTCCCTTTCTGCTTTTGTGGTGTGGAAGATTTAGTAATTCCCTTTGATGGTTGTTTACCCAGTCAAAACGCTGATGTCAGCAAATCCCATTAAGAGATATTAAATATAGTCAGCTCAATTTGGTGAACTCTATTATCAATACCCAAGTAAGTAAATGCTGTTAATGACATTCTTCAACAGCGAATATTTCCTGACATTACTGTCATGAGCCCCCCTCTCCATTGTGAGGACTAATTGGATTTCCAGGCTTTTATCAGCCACTAAATGAAACATACAATCCTCTCTTTTCAATTTGTCTCTGTCCCCCACTGTTTTATCTGTGTATAACTGCATTAGTTCTCTCTCTGGGTGGAAGATGCTACATGGAAAAACAAAGGAGCAGCAGAGGAACCCTGAACACGTACGGAAAAAGCTGGACAACCTCCGGAGAAACCGCAGGGCTTTGCCACGTTGTTTTCAGTCTCCCACAACATGATCGGTGTGATGGTTTGTACACATTCATAATGCAAGACAAGCCACATCAGCTTTTTGTTTTCTTTTTTTTTTTTTTTACTAAGCGAACAGTGAAACTACAATGCTGATTCAGCCGAATGAGATGGAATGAGAGGGGGAATTTTTGCCATTCAGACAGAAACACGAGACAACAGGAGTAAATAGAACTCTGAGCAAAACTCATTAAAGGCCGGGGGCTTTGAGGGGAGCAGCGGGGGAATAAGCTATCAGAATTTGAGATCATAGGGAATACGCTTCTTGTTTTAAGGGCCAAGAATCATCTGAGGTTATACTAATGCCAAGTGAAGCCTGAGAGTCAGAACAGAGGAGGAAAAGTTTTACACTTCAGTTGTTCGGTTGTAAAGGCGCTCTACGAGGCAGCCGCACAGCATCACCCGATGAAAAGTTAATGTGGCTCATCTCTTATTCATAAGACTGAATTATAAATGTTGTGACAACTGAGCTGGCCATGTCACAGCATGGGCATGATGGTAAGAAGGTGGCAAGAGTGGAGGGATGAAAACATATACCCGATCTCTACTACATGCTACACTAGCCAACATCGCACATCTGTACGATCACAGTTCAAGTGAGGCAGCAGGCGAGCTAAGAGCCTGCTTTATGAATCTTCCAAAGACTTCTCAGAAGCCATAATGTACTTTTCCCCTATAAATAAAACACCTTGGGCTTTGGCAGAGGCCCAAAGCCTGATTCACACAATCTACAAACCCCTGAAACACAGACAGAATATGAGAAAAGCTGAGGGGGAAAAAACAGACATTTATTAGATATTGAAAGAAGACGAGTCATGGCGAACGCTTGCAATTTAATCAGCGGCGTCTCATAATACACATGAAATATGAAGGCGAAAGCCCACAAGCTCCAAGCCAAACTCCTGGATTTTCTATCACAGGTATTCTGACAGAGAGAGAGAGAGATGGAGAGAAACGGAAAGAAGGAAGCACCAGGCATAAAGTCTGTAGAGAACAAAGCTCAAGCTCTTCCACTGCAGATGGATTTTTCCCAAACATGAAAAGTGAATTCCTTATGAATCAGGGCAGAAGGAAACCAAACGCAGTTGCAGGGAACATCAGAATCTCCTCTGCCCTCCTCCGTTGTATTTAGGAGCTGGGACACATAAAGGAAGTGGCCAGGAACGTTTCAATGGACAGATCCACCTCTGAATGTGGCCTGCTGCGACTCTATCAAGGCAATACCTCTGGTCATAATCGAGGCCGGCAGGGCTTTGCTAATGGGTGACTTTGTTCCCATCGCCCTGCCTCGCTCTTCACACAATGTGCAAAACCTCCAAGGACCCTTCAAATGACCAACAAAAGTTGCCTTTCAGATGTAAATTGTGCAACGGCATGCATCTACGTGAGAGTAACTTTCTCCCTGAGAAGTCTGTGTGCGTGCACACAAAAAAGGAGTTTGCAATTCTCACTACAGTAAGGAATGCCTTTTTCATGATAATAAGAAGCCACCGTTTGCTGCAGTACTTCATCCATCATCCTCTGCTTGCAAATCTCTGTGCCACCAGTATCTGTGCAAAAATAATTATTTTCAATCAGGCTCCGCAGTTGCACACCTAAATGACAAAGGCAGAGGCATAAATCATGTCTTTATCTCTTACTCTGCTGAATCTACTGAGTTAATGGTTTTTAGCGTAACACTTCAAATGCACAAACATTAATGACTGGCAAAAGATTTCGCTGTCATAAAGGGCACTAAGTCATCTATTTGGGGTGAACACATTTAGTTAGCTGTCTTTGTCCATTTTGCAATTCCAAAGTTCCCACATTGATTATATTGTGTATTTGTAGATAATGTGGGGTTTTCCATAAATAATATTAGGCTATGTTGTGACTTATTTTGTGGTTAATGTTGTTTGTCCAAAATATTTTTAGTTATTTTTAGTTTTAGTTTATCCCTTGTGTGTGTCTGAATCCATCCATCCATCCATCCATCCATCCATCCACCAGCTATACCACATTAACATAAACATAAGCTTTAGGCTTATTCTGCAGGGGAACAGTACGATCATTTCTCTGAAAAGGACACTCTCTTCATGACAGGCTTTCAGCATCCTGCTTGTACAACAGTGTCACACAATCACACAATCTGTTTAAACCGTGACCTTTACACTAAAGGCTGAGCAGTTACAACGTTGGTGACATCAAAAACTAACTACTTTAACAGGTGAGTACGGTCCCTCCAAACTCCCCAGTGGCTGAAAACTTTAAATTAATCATTCTCCAACTGCTCCTTTGGTTAAAAATAGTACCTCTCGGTTCTTTTCATAAATGTGCCTTGACTTCCTAATCACCACCTTTAATGCTCGTGACCGACAAGATACAAAGCCGAGGCTGATCCCATTCACTGGGAAGATTTCATTTAGATTTCCCTCAGGTTCGGATATCTCTGACACTCTGCAGACACTCAGAGATGTCACTCACAACCTGTGTGAAGACACAAAAGGGCAGCGGCTGGACGTTTAAAGAAAGAAAATGAGAAATGAGACTCATGCAGGGAATATTTCTTTCTGCCATTATTATTTAACTATTTCCCTCTACATTTGACTGTATCTCGTTTATATATATATATATATATATATATATATATATATATATATATATATATATATATATATATATATATATATATATATATATATATATATATATATATATATATATATATATATATATATATATATATATATATATATATATATATATATATATATATATATATATATATATATATATATATATATATATATATATATATATATATATATATATATATATATATATATATATATATATATATATATATATATATATATATATATATATATATATATATATATATATATATATATATATATATATATATATATATATATATATATATATGTTATAGTTATAGTACTTTATAGTATAGTTGTTTATAGTGAAACATGAATGTGACTAAGTACATAATACATCATTAATCCCACAAAGAATGCGTGAGTACATGTGTGTGTGAGAGAGCACTCTCTCTCACACACACATGCACGCACGCACAAAGTAATTTCAACATACACCTGTTTCAGAATACATTTTCCAACTCATGCTTTTTTAATAATGATTTGAGAAAGTCAAATTTCAGCCGGGTCCATAGAGAATAGGTTTTCTCATTTCGCTTTGGCAGATCCAGCACCACTGACTTCATCTCTATCCAGCTCCTCTGGGATAAACTGAAGCAGTGACTGTGAACAAGGCCTCATCACCTTACATCACCGCCACGCTTCACTTATGCACTCGTGACTGAACGAGGACAAATCTTTGAAACAAAGGATCCAAAATATTGTGAGCAAATTTCCCAGTGTCATTGGAGCTGTTTAGCAGCAAAGCATCATGGTTGTGAAAAAAAACAACACTGAAACATCTGTGCATCATATTTTGGTGATGTATTCTCCCCATTTGATTGTCTATTTTTATTTATATTTACGTCACAAACATTCATGGAGCACTACTACTATTAAACATACAAGAAAAACAGCAGCCGTGTTCTAAACAGAGAAACTGTTTGTAAATTATAAATGTAATCTCATAAATGTAAACACAAGCCAAGAAACTGTGCTCAAAAGTCAAGCTGACTTCTAGATACAGAGTTTTACAGAGCTTTGTCCATTACCAGACAGACAAATGCAACTCCATCTCCGCAACTCCCTAATCCACAGGACCCATTAGCTTTTAAATGGCCTCAACACAAGAGAGTGATGAGATGCCGGGCAAATAGTTTGAAGGAAAAAATAAGGGTGTGAGGGAAAGAGAGAGAGAGAAAGAGACAGTGAGAGAGTGAGAGGTGTGTGATGGTGTCAGATCAGACAAAAGCCTCAGTCATGATGTGTTCTTGCTGGAGAACAAAGAGCTCTGACAGACTCCCTCGGTTTCCTCTGTTGACTATAAATGTGCACCGCATTCACACACAGTCACACACACATACACTGTCTCACACACACACACACGTACTTGCAGACAGAGCGGCAGACATACACAAACACATCCATACTATCACATTTAAAATTTCTCTTTTCAGCCGAGGGGACAAAAGAGGAGAGAACGACAACGCTGCAAATTATTTTTGACCCGGGCGTAAATGAACAGCATCATATTGTCGTGTTGTTATCAAATTGTTTGGACCCAGCAGCATTAGCTGGGCGTCACACTGCTCCTGTCTGGCTTTTTGTCTTGAACACATCCCCGCGAGGACACAAAGAACTGCATCATAAACA
Organism: Trinectes maculatus; assembly: GCA_016785345.1. Taxonomy (NCBI): domain Eukaryota; kingdom Metazoa; phylum Chordata; class Actinopteri; order Pleuronectiformes; family Achiridae; genus Trinectes; species Trinectes maculatus. Next base: position 242,773 of record JAFBJQ010000998.1, read on the forward strand.
CATTTTAATGACAAACTCCGCTCTTCTTCGCTTGCAACATGCAACATGTCCACGTCCACTCAGTCCACCTCGCTTCACACTCTGGGTTTCCAACAGCAACCGGGTGGCATGTGGTGCTGTCGTGGTGGTCTGCAGGTTTTCTGGGGGACTTCAGTCAGGGTCCACGGCAGGGTCATGGCATTTACCCCTCCTCCACTGCACCCCTGCACTACGCTCCATGAGAGCCCAAAGAGACGTCAGAGGTGTGAGAGAAAACACAAACAGAGCCCCGATTGTCCCCTCTGTGGGTTCAGGCCCCCACCGCCCCACCTCCAGAGTTTTAGACTGAGAGAATGAGCAACTGTCAATGGTGTTTTGTAAATACCTAGCTGTTTTCACTTCAGATGGGTTCATTCAGACGTCTGAGGGAAATGCGCCTGCTTTGCAGTCCGCCAGTGCCCTTGCCTTTCCTGTCCTATTGAGACTTGGATGGGAAAGCCATTTGTGGTGCGCCTGAAAGGGCGGCACAGTCGCCAGCTCCTTTGAGACAGGCGCTGACGGCTGAAACAAGTGAGCAAGCTGGTGGACAGGACAGCCCGCTGAGTGATGGCTGTTTCTTATTGGCACTTATTGACCAGAGGCAAAGCCCCCCTACAATGTGTCACATCTCGGCTAAATGGATTACAGACAAATCAGCCGGGGACCATTGTTCCACCGGCCTAACTACCTCCACCGCTGAGACCTCAGAGACGCCATGTGACTTCTGGGTGACATTGTTCGACTGCTGCACCGATGACCACTCACACATTACTCAAAATATGAGTAATAATACAAACTGGGAGAGTTACTGCGATGCACACACTAATAGGTTTCACTAATATGTAAACAACTGCCATCTGCAAGCTGGATTACTCACTGACAACCAAGACAAATTCTAATTCGGCCTGACACAAACAGTTTAGTGGTATAGGATATGATTCTGTCACTGGCCTGATAAACAGTGGCTCTGGACCAGTCAAAGAGGGCCTACATGGCAGGGGGACGTCTTACCACTTGGCGGTGGGGGCAATTTTATCTGGTGTTAAGCACACCCTTGGGGGTTAGAGAGGTGACGGCCACATTTCTTTACTTCTTCACTCCTCCCATTCTCTGTCCTAACCCTCAATCATCACAGGCTGGCTTTCTACTGGCCCTATTGTTACTGGATTATTGGGGGTTTAACAGGACACACACACACACACACACACACACACACACACACACACACACACACACACACACACTGATCCTCACTCCCCGATCAGAACCACACAGGGGTTTAAGATTAGGGCGCACAGGGAGACATTCACACAATGATCTGAATTACTGAGGCTTTCTATGTATGGCTACTTAAATTCCCCCGATTTGCTCGACTCAAACATCACATCACCACTGATGGCTATTCAGAGCCTGGAGTTTCCCAGCAGTAAGCTCCGGCTATAACACCCGCTGTTCCCTCAAAGATCAGAGTGTGTTTCTTTTGCTTTTCTATCCAAACTCTGTTTATGTCAGTTTAAATGTGTGTGACGCTCCCTGTAACGATCCCTGGTAAATCACAGAAAATTCCATTAACAATCAAACAACTGTCAGGTGAAAACTCACATTCAATGTACACACAGCTCGCATCCTCCCTCTGAGCACAGGCCATCAGTAGCCACCCCTCTCTCTCTCTCTGCCTTGTGCCTGGGACAGCTGCCCGCACGGCCCATCTGTCTGTCCTGACCTGTGTTTAAAACCGTGGGGGCAGCCTAAGTGGCCGACAAAGGGGGTCTCTGGCTATTTGCCCACCCAGTAATGACAGCTAAGCTGCAAGCGTCTTGCCTGATGACTCTTGAGGTCTCTCTGTGGTGTTACGGTATTGATATTGTATTTGGTTGCAAATGGCTTGGCAGCCTTTTAATGAAAGCTCAGATTGATCAGGCAGTGGTGATGCTCCCTTTACTGTGGATGGTGCTTATTGGCTGTCCCTGCAGGGCGGACCTCCGTCTGCTCTGTATCACTGACTGAGGTACGAGGCAATCACACATGACCGCAAACTAAAAATATTTACAAATAATTACATTTTAGTTGTAAATCTAGCAATCATTTCATTGTTTGTGGAGTTTTTACAATCCACTGAGCTCCACCTATTCAGGCTCTTGTTGCTGCAAATTCATATTTTGTATTTTGTGTTGGTGTGTAAAACACTTGTGAAATTTGCCTGTACACTGAAAAACTTTTAGTTCTCATCTGCATGTGCTTGACAAAGATCAAGTGGTTTTTAGCCCAACAATTCTTTCCCCAAACAGAATAAGTTATTAACTCGTATGCAGAAAAAAAGCAGGGAGCTGCTAAAAGATCAGTTTTACACAAATCAAAAAAAATAATAATTTATTGTGAAGCAGGCCAAGCTCCACCCACACATACACTTAACTGACTCAACCACTGACTCACACAGGAGAAAGTGTTAAGTTGAAGTTTTTCTAAGTTCAAATAAACAGATGTATTTAAAATTTATATTCGTATTAAAAAACCCATGCCTTTTCACTTCTACTAAAATATTTCACTTTTCCATCTCTCCTACTCCCCCCTAAACCACCAGGCCTCCACAGCCTCATGTCAAGGTCACTGCAGTGGTGGGGACCCCACTCTTTAATATTAGCCCCCATTAGGAGCCTGTCAGAGAGGGAGCTGGCTGTCAGCCCCCTGTGGTCGTGATCATGACCCCAGCTCAGACTCTGGACCCCTCAGGGATCTGCAGTGGGAAGTAAAAGGATGGAGGTGAAAATAAAACAGATGTGTATAAGAGACAGGCATCTACGTGAGAGTAACTTTCTCCCTGAGAAGTCTGTGTGCGTGCACACAAAAAAGGAGTTTGCAATTCTCACTACAGTAAGGAATGCCTTTTTCATGATAATAAGAAGTGATTGTTCACACTTCAAATGTGATGTAAAATAAATTTGAATACCATTGTACCGAATTTACACAGGCCGAAAAATGTACAGGTCCTGCACGCGCACGCACACACACACACACACACACACACACACACACACACACACACACACACACAATTAAACATGCCTGCCCTCTCTCTCAATTTACTGTCTCTCTGTTCTATTCAACATGAATTAGCAGCCCCCTGATCAAGTTCATCACCCTTGTGTTGTAATTAGTGCTGTGTCAGAGTGCGGAGTGGTCCCATTCCACTAATAGAGTCATTACCGTACCATCGACGACCTCTCTGACCCCGACCCCCCCCCTCACACACACCTTGAAACCCTGCGATCGCACCGTGCTGACGGCTCGGGTGGAGCATAAAGCACCAGATAGGACAGGACATACACGAAGCTTTTCGAGCTCGGGGGGATTAATAGGCGCCCATAACCTTTTACTGTGGATCGCAGTGAGCGAAAAGGTCAATCAGATTCATGAGAAAAGCACTGTGGATGAATGTCTGCACTTAATGAGTGTTGTATAGCACCAAGATCGCTGCTGCACACTCTTATATGTGAAGTATACGAGCATTAAAAATAAATGGGGAGCAAAGCCATTTCAAGACACACATAAAATGCCCAGTAAATTCATAGGGTAAATAGACAATAGTGGGACGGTCCCCCAGTCTGAGCAGAGCAGAGTGGCACCATTTGACTGCGATGAAGATTCAACTCATTATCACTACCTTCTAGTGAGGAACCAAAACTCATGAGGCTTCAACCTGGATCTTCACAGGCCACCCTGCATTTTTTTACATGGTGGCCTTTGACACATATTTGGTGTAATCCTGTGTTTGGTCATCTCATTGTTCAACAACATGACTAATTAAAAGCTATTAAAGCCATTACCTTGCCGACAGGGGAGCTGAGGATCAGCTGAGAAGGCATTTTGTGGAACGTCCATTCAGCAACATTGCACCAGATAGCTTCAGGTAACAGTGGTTACACAAGTTGGCATATCTTTCTATCAAACACACACACACACACACACACGCGCCTGACAAAGACAAAGCCAGCTGATAGGAGCAAAAGACTGAGGTGCTCCTGTGTTGTTACTATCAAGCATTGGCTGGAGTGCCGTGTGGCGGCGGTCTCTCAGTGTGTGCTGCCACAGGTTGGCACACTAGCTGGGGCCTTTATTGGGGTGCCATCCTGAGCGTCAGGCAGCATGCCCAATGTTGACAAAGCCTGGTATCGCCTGCTGTCAGACCATTCTGTGTGCAGCCGGCGGAAAGAATCAATTAGGCCAAGCTGACAACAGAGCAGTTTAATATTTGACTTTTAATCAGTGGGCAGAAGGCAGAGTGGGACACGAGAGCAAGCTGGCAGTTTCCCTCTTCCTGATGTGGAAAATGAGGGTCAGGAAAATCCTTCCAGAGCCTAAACTGTGCATCACAAACCCTCCAGAGAGTTGTGAGAAATCAGACACAGGTCACCAACAACAACACGCTACCACCCTAAAGTTTCATTGGGAGATATTACCTCATCACTCATCAGATAGAGTGCAAGGAAAAGAAGAGAATTACCTCATGACTCTGTTCATAAACAACCAGAACTCTGTCCGAGGGGCAGTGGTTTAACAGAGGAAAAGCGAATTGGTTAAGTTTTCAGTCGGCAGAGGAGCAGCACCTTTGAAGAGTTTCTCAGGAAGACTTCTGGTTTTTACCCTGCGCGGCCAAAGGCAAGAAGAGGAGGAGGAAAGAGAGGTCGAACACTGTCCTCACACTGAGGTTTTGAAGTGGAGATCAGTCCTCAAACAGAATCGCTCACCAAAGGCTCATCACTCACCTGTCGGCTCTTACAGGCGTCACAGAGACAAGACGCCGAATCAAAGTTCAGCTCCATCAAACGCTCCGTCACCAGCGCTTACAGAGTCAGGAACATGTTCTTTCACAGACACAGCAGTAAACTATCACAGCTGTATTAGCAGCCACGTGTAGCGAGTCATTAGTTAATCAGAAAGGAGAACTAATTACAGTCACACTGCTGCTGCTGCTGCTGCTGCTGATGTTTTGTGAGCGATAATGAGTCAGCTGTGCACAGCTGTGTATATATTATGCCCACATGTGTCTTCTGCTTCTGTCTGCTTCTGACTTCCTCACTCAGGCAGACTCTGATCACAGCAGCAGCACAAGCATGTACTGGTAAACAGCCAACGGGACAGTGGTAGGCCTGCAGTAGTGATGAGTACTCATCTGGCAGTTATTGCCCATTTAAAACACATTTGCTCATATACATGTGTGTGTGTGTGTGTGTGTGTATTTTTTTCCCTACATTTAGTGCCTCTCTGAACTGACTTAAAACATAAATTGGCCCAAGTTATCATGTCTTGGTTAGAAAAGACATGAGCCTTGTTTACAGCCCAAAGCCACAGGGGGCGAAGTCAGTTTGCCTGCTACTGATTTAATCATTTTGAGGTTGTTCATTAATTCCAGACGATTATTTCCTTCAGTCGAGTCTCCCCCGCTCTCTGCATATTCCCTTTCACTGCCTCTGTCATGTCTGCATAGTTTGAACGATGAGGGGGCATCTGCTGTGACCATGACACAACCCACAGCTGTCTTTGATCGCGGATTCCATCCCAGCGGAGCCAACAATAACCAGCGTCTTCTTATTTGTGCGAAAATAAAAATGCTAATCACTGAGAGGCAGATCAAATGAGGTGATGCGACGTGAGGCTGAGCGAAGCAGCTTGATGTGCCAGTCGCCTCTGATGGTGATGCATCCATCCCCCACAGTAAATAAAGAACTGGTTTTAGCCATGGACCTGCTGTGATGTCTGTTTCCTCTGAGAACTATGGAATCCATGGTAACGGGGACAATTATCAGAGTGACTTATTTGTGCTATTTGTGAGAGAGTGACACCCAGATTGAATAAAAGATTATATTCAGTATAGAGACATCATTGATCAGCGGCAGTTTGTACAGGAGGGAGTGACCCTTGCATAGTTAAATACAGTTATTGTATTTTCATCATGTAAGATTCAGACGCAAATTTGCATGCACTGACTCAAATCCATGAGTAAACATGCAAAAAGAAACATAAATCCACAAAAATGGTTAAATACAGTGGCTGCAGCAACTAAACAAAACCTCCATCCACACTCTCTCTGTATGCGTGAGAACGTGAAATGAGGAGGCAGGAGCTTTCCCTGTCACAATGAGGAAGAGGTGAACAGTCTTACCTTCCTTCCCAAACAAGCTGTCTGTGATGTTCTCCTCCTCTCCCACTCAAATCCCTCTCTGACTGCCAAGTTCTGTAAGCACACACAAAGTCCAGGGTGGATGAGTACTTGGAAAACATACAACTTTGACTTAAGAGCTCAAACAGAGTGGGACTCATCTAATCGCTGAGGAATTTCGGCTTGAAACTAATCATAAATCTACATTGAAACAAAAAGAGAAACGTTATAAACACTGTCTGCGGCCAGATTTATCCAGGTATGATGTGGACCTGCATTGTGTCTGTCAGACCACTCCTCCCTCACATGACTCTGAGGACGGTGACACATCTGTTTCGGACCCGATCGCTGTGACAGTGATGTGATGATAAACAACCACACGAGCCAATGAAGTCTGCCTGGTCTATGTTCATGTGTCTCTGGAAGCATTCGCACATGATAAAATCCATATTGAGTCATGGTGTCGTGCCCGAGGGAACAGGCAATAGTTCAGAGGGGGGGTTTAATTAGACCTCAGCCAGAAATAGAGTCGAACCAGTCTGATGTTTATTATAATTATCTCTCACCCTCATCTACATTTTTAGCAACGGTGATAATACTCAGCTGGTTTGTAATGATATGTAAACATTACAGAGTTTTAGTCAGGCAGAAGAGTAAAGTCTTAACCTGCTTTAAACTAGGTGTCACAGGCAGCTGAGGGGGAAAAAAAAGTTGTCTGCACCCGGCTTGTTCTATCAAGCTGCCATCTAACACTATGTCTCCACGTCTCCAACAGCCTCTTTTAACCCACAGCTTGTTTTGTATCAGGCCGAGAAGACACGTTGACAGAAGTGGAGCAGTCGGATCCACATTCTGATTGGACGGGTGTCGATGTCCAGCACAAACCAAACAAGGTCTCCCCAACCACACGAACACACAGAGAACTATAAGAGGCTTTCATCTCTCTATACCGATGGAGCAGCTCATGTTTGTAGTGACACACACACACATGTGCGCACACACACCCTTTTGGTATCTGAACCAAAGCTAAAAATATGCCAGAGAACCGCATAAGCCCACACATACTGTATATATCTGAGTGGCTCTGACCCCAGCTGCTCGCTCATGACTCATGGGCGTCAGAGAGAGGTAAGACTGGACACCTGTGTCTGTCCATCTGGAGCCACAGAAAAGCCCAAGACCTCCGTCACAGCCGCGCTCTCACTGCAGAGCCTATTCTGAGATTGTTCAGCTAAGATGTAACGTAGACATTTGAAGCCGTGGGGGGTGGGGTTGGGGGGGGGGGATAAAGGAGGAATTGTACAACGAAACTAAGGTAAGACTGGACACCTGTGTCTGTCCATCTGGAGCCACAGAAAAGCCCAAGACCTCCGTCACGGCCGCGTTCTCACTGCGAAGCCTATTCTGAGACTGTTCAGCTAAGATGTAACGTAGACATTTGAAGCCGTGGGGGGTGGGGTTGGGGGGGGGGGGATAAAGGAGGAATTGTACAACGAAACTACAAGACAGCAGCGACACCATTTGTTGTGACAGGGTTTCATTTGGCCAAAGATGACATCCAAATAAACTTGCAACATCCTGCAGACACCGCGGGCGGCAGACAGCAAAGGAGATTTGCTTTCTTTTCTCTCTCGCTGAAACAAAAGGAGTGACAGATTTAATATAAGGAAGCAGAGAGGGGGAGGAGGAGGGGTGGGGATCAGAGCGGGCTGCGGGTGACGGGGTGGCGTGACGAGCGGAGCGACTGAGAGAGAATCCAGCACCTGGCCTTGTCCTTGATGTGAATATGAGGATGATACATCAGAAAGTGACAGGGCAGAGAGATGGCTGTTACCAAGCAGGGAGGAAGAGGAAGAGGAAGAGGAAGACGGGCTGAAAGTCTCTATTCTTAGCAGCAGAGTGAAAATATCATTTAATATTCTGTTCATCTGTTAATGAGTCCCACTTTATTTTGTGTGATAATCTTGTGTGTCTCCATCCACCTCTGGCCTGGATGAGCTGCAGCGATTGGTTCGTCTACTCGGGCTGATCCTGATAAAGTTTGACGGGGGGGTCGACGAGTGGGAGCTGGAAGCTGTGTATACTTTGATTGATTCCCTGATTGATTTCAGTGGGCTGGAACCACGACTCTGCCTCCATCGATCCCCTGTCCTCATCTCTGTCTCTTCCCCAATTAAGAGTTCACTAAGCCGCCACAGTGGACCTCTCCTAATGAATACCACTTTCTGCCAACATCTCATTGTTACATTCACCACACTGCCTGTCTCTGCCGCTCTCTCACCACGTGCCTTACTAAGTTCATGCTCGGTCACATCTGGACAATAAGAGTGAAATCGATCTGGGTTTGTGATGAGGTCGTTTTGGGGTGGTGGGATCAAGGTAGGCAACGGAGTCCCACGATTCATTAAAAGTGAACGTTCCAAATCTCTGTGCATCACTGGCAATCCACTGCTTCGCCAGCGGCGGCCAGGTTTTAAGGATTAGAAGGAATAGAGCGTGTTTGGATGTTGAAATCGGGGATGTGTCTCGGTGTCAGGCGAGGAAGATCAAAAGATTCATTAGAGTGGATTTAGATCAAACAGAGTCAAAAGCCGTGAGTGCAGACGCAGTCTGTGAGAGGGGACGTGGTCAACACGAGGAAAACGTAGACGCAAGAGTCGAACGCTCTTTAATTGTCAGGTGCAGGCAGATGTGAGGATTTCACCTGTGTTTGTGTCCGTCTCCACAGCTGTGCACACGTCAAACTGCTGATCCACCCATCCCAGTCAGGGAAAGCAGTTCAGTGATAGGTCAGTTGTTTCCCCAATGCATCCAGCCTGAAACCCATAATCCCACTGCTTTGGTGCAGTGAGGAAATCCAATTTCAGAGATCTGTAATTCCGTAAACCTTATTAGCCACGACAATGAGGGAGGCAGAGGTGAGGGAGGGAAGGGGAGTGATGACCGGGCTGAACACAGGGACAGAGGGGGGGCTGAACACAGAGATGGAGATGAAGGTAAAGTCAGAGTGTAGCAAATTAGGGAAATGAAGAAGACAAAGGTGCTCTGACATGGCTGCACTACACCATCACTAAGTACGACATGATGAAGTGGCCGAGTCGAGTGGCGACACAAACACAATGCACGGTGTGAAATGTCAACCAGTGTTACAGCCAGTGTCCTCGCTGCTGGTGAAGTCTGTGGTGTTGTTGTTTCACACCCAGGTCTGGTGTGATTTTGTAATGTCCTATGGTTTCAGTCGGTCTGGCTTGGTGTACCCGACCATCACTGCAGCATCCTGTATTCATTTAAACATAACATCAGCCAGCCACTTAGACTGCTGAGCGCACATCGATTGTTTACCTAAATCCAGGAGAAAGGGTGTGTCTGTTTGTGTTGCTTCACTAATGGAGCCCATCTCAGCACACACCTCAGGCTACAGCCATAGTCATATATTTCAGTAATTCCCTTTTACCATGTTTGCATCGAGTGCCGTTTTAAATAAAGGCTTCAAGAAATACCATGGGCCCCATTTTAAAACTCGGAGTCAAAGAGGAGACGGATTTTTGCAAACGATGACACCCGCCCATGTTTGCTTTCTGATGGGGTCTTATCAATCAGGACGTTTCCTTTGCTGAGTTGTCATGCTTTTATGACACGACGCTTTAGCAGAACAAAACAAAACGCATCAGCCTCAGCTCCCAACAGCGACTGCAAAGTGCTGTAAACACATAACTGTCAGTAACAGTTCAACTTTGTTCTCAGTTCAAAAAAAACAAAAGAAATCATTTCTGATCCTTGTTTATAGTATTATATCTCCAGCTATGCACAGGCAAGGCAAATCTGCTTCCTGCTTTAACGTGCACAATCATTCACATTGTATGCGACTGTGCATAATATCCATTTTCAGTTGGGTTAATGTAGATTCAGGTTGTGAGAGATGTATTAGTGAGGCCTCAGTGAGAACTGAAACAATATCAAGCAACAGACAAGTGAAGCTGATCAATAAAAGATGATACAAGACACAAGATGAACCCTGGTGTTCGATGAAAGTGGCCAATCACAACAACAGTGATGAGATTTTATTCATCAGACAGAAGAACGAAAGAAAAATGAGAAAAATGACTAAGCCGGATTTTGTGTCTCTTGCCAAAACCTTCCAATCATCGTTCCTAGCAACAGTGGTCAATTCTGTCATCAATTATTCACAACTGGAACAAACCTGGAGCAGAAAGGCCACAGAGTCAGCCCAGGAAGCCCTCAAAGCTGATGAGAGACGTCTGGAGGAACGATTTCATACAGAATTAGGAGATGAAGCAGGTCTCCGGTGACGACGACCCTGCTGTTTGATATCGCGAGTGAGAAGGGGCCTCTGGCTGCTGTCTCCTGAGACAGATAGGCCAGTGAAGCCCATACTCTGTGGCCAGCAGGGTGTAATTACATTTCCCCGTGGGGCACCTCCTCCACAGCGGCTCAGCTATACGGAGGGACGGGACTGTAATCTGATTGCACTCTCAAACACCGATCCTACGGCTGTCCTCACATGAACACTGGAGATCACAGCTACATGTACACGCATGCTGAGCTGACACGAGACACACACAAACACACACATACACACCAATGTGCTTTTTCATATCTATCTGCCGTAGACTGCTCCTGACAAAGAGTGGAGCATGGCGTTAAAGAGGTCCTCTGCCCCTCTATCATTAGAGCTGAGAGGAGCAGCGGCAGCAGCCAGATTCACACTCTGATCTCCTGATGCGGCCTCATGGAGGGACCTGTTAGCAGCTCATACATAACACATGAACTGAGCTTCAGAGAGAAAACACACGAGTGCTACGAACTTATGTGTCAGGCTACTTTTAATGTATCCTGAAGGAACTGTGAGGGAATGGTTATATGCAGGGGTGCACCAGTGGTGCTCACCAAGAACCAAACAACGTCCTCAATTTGTTTTTAAATACATTTTTTCCATGACCCACCTCACTGGATGAACAAAATACAGTGATACATGGATAACATGACATGTATTTTAATTCCTGCACACCACATATACTTATGAATATGTTATACCATTAAAGCAGCAGCATACAACATATTACATAATCAGTCGAGCACTGGTAATGACATACCATGATATGTTATCGCTGCTGTGTATGTATGTGCAGTACAGGCCACTGTGTTTTGTCTGCAAAAGAAGAGGATCCAGGTACAATCACATTAAACTCTAACAGAAAACCACTATTGCATCCTCTTGACTTTAATGTATCAAGTTTTCCATCTCAGTCGAGCTTCACGCGCCTTGGAAATAACTGCTGACATAATGAGAGACATTCACTTTAAGGCTGCTCTAATCTAACCTCCAGCGGTGTCCAGCCACATAGGGTCAAGGTGGAGGTAAAATGAGCTGAATGTGGCGCAGCCTCAGACGCCTGCGGGTCTGCAGACACCACTGAGTGGTGTCACCTTGGCTGCTGTCACTGATATCTGCCACCTGTCACCACGCTGCCCTCATGGCCAGGAACGACGCTGTGTCGACAATGGGTTTGTCAATAGTGCTTCCTCCTGTGAGTGATGGTGAGGGAACGTCTCCTCTGCTTCCATCAATAGCTCGACTTAACAGCTTTATGTTGCCCATTAACATACAATACATATTCATGCTAGCGTCTCCCCTCAACCACATCGCCAGCCCTCCTGCACATTTTCCAGCCATTTTGCAAACAGCAAGCCAAGCGCCTGTTTCTGCCCAGAGTCCCACATGGCCTTTTATGTTTTGACCACGTGTCCACTGCAGACAAAATGAACAGGTCTCAAGGTCATCAATCCCACTGACTTCAGCGTGCACGCGTGTGTGTGGTGTTTGTATGTGAAAGCCTAATGAAGCATGAACCGCAGAGAGGCGTGAACAACATAAAATGTATGCAACTGTGTGTGCGAGTCAGCGTGTGTGTGTTTTATGATCATAAGACTATGCAGTGTAAACGTAATGGTTCGACAGTGCGCAAACAAGTGACTGCGATATTGTGCACACTTCATTACATGAGTCAATTACTGCTTAGTGTGTGTGTGAAAATAAATCTGAATTAAATGATAAGCATCGCCGGGTGCACGTGTATCTGTGTGCGTGTGCGTGTGTGTGCGTGTGTGTGTGTGTGAGCAGATAGTGTGGCACGCGGCTGCAGTCTTAATGTGCCTGGGGAGTCGCTGACAGGTAGACTAAGCAGGAGCATCTTCCTTCAGTCCACTGGCATCTCAGTGAGAAAAGAGGCCAGTTGATGTGGGGGTTCGAGCTTCCATGGCAGAGTGCGTTGTGATAAATAATGAATGCATAAAGAACAGATCTCTGAAGCTTCTTTACTTTCCACCCACTCCCCCGTCCTTGCATTCGTGCACCATCCATAACACAACAAACAGCACGAGGCGTTCAGCTGTAGCTACCATGAATATTTCAGCCTCTAGGTCAGTGTTTGCACCCCACCCCCACCCTCTGTTCCGCTGCTTTTAACTGCCACCACTTGGTGATGACACAGCCTTTTGACCCATGAAGATATTGACAAAACACTGATAGTGAGTTCGTGCACCACCCATAACACAACAAACAGCACGAGGCGTTCAGCTGTAGCTACCATGAATATTTCAGCCTCTAGGTCAGTGTTTGCACCCCACCCCCACCCTCTGTTCCGCTGCTTTTAACTGCCACCACTTGGTGATGACACAGCCTTTTGACCCATGAAGATATTGACAAAACACTGATAGTGAGTACATTCAACTGGGACCAGCCTCACAGACTCTGTACGCTGTACAGGCTGCACTCACAGTCGCACTGGCTACAAACCAGTACAACTGAATTCAGAGTGAAGGATACTTCCTTAGTTTCTAAATAAACATAATGTGAGAACATTATAACTGGATCACTCCTACCTCTAAGAATATTAGTAGTTATTTCCACTGTTTGGCTGCTGTGTTGGTTTTGTTTTTGTTTTTCACCCTGACACCTTCTCAGCAGTCAGGATTATATTTGGATGAGTAAATACAAACAACTCGAAACAATAAATACTCCATTATTTCCAAACATCACCCACTGTGACATAGTAAGACAAAGAGACAATATTACAATAACAAATTGTAATATAGTATACTGTATACTATTGGTATACAGTATACTATAATCTGCATATTACGATGCAGAAATATGAAAACCTCTTCATAACAAAAACACATGACAACAGGCTCCTTTCAGCCTAGAAGCAAAGAACTAGTTCCACAAGATAAGCAGCAGCTCCTTCCCATGCTGCTGTGATTTAAAGCCCGACCCTCTGTGAGTCCAGAGCCTCCACTGACGGGAGGTCTCATCTCTCTCCCCCTGATGATCAGCGCTGTTAGCCACTCCATGCATACAGTACATCTCACAGGCAAACAGACCATTCAAGTGTAAACTAGGGCAAAGCTCCAGCACTGTACCTTCTAGATACGCTGCTCTGCAACTAAGTAATCACACACCACATGAATACACATGCAGCCCTCCATTGTCTACCATAAACACACACACACACACAAATACACAATGCGCACACCTGTGCTGGTCAGTCCAGTAACATCCGGTCCGTTCTGGTCCGTTCAGATGCGATTCCCTGCGCCGGCGGAGTGAGGAGCCTGTCTCAGCCCCCACACAGCCACACAGCCCCGTGCAGACAGCTCACTGTTATAGATGCACTGACAAGTGAAAGGAAGGAGGCGTGGCTTCACATGCGATAAATAAAAGAGGGAGGGGAAGAGGGAGGAGAGAGACTCCCTCAATTTACAATTCAATTTTGCCCTCACTCCCTTTTTCAGCAGTGGTTCACTCTTCCTCTTCTTTTTCCATTCTTTTTTTTTTGCATATTCTTGCTGTTATTCTATCTGTTCACCCCCTTTCCCATCTTCCTCCCTGCGTGTCATTCCTCACTGACTGTCTGTTCCCATTAGCTTTAGCTGCTCCTCCTGTGCTGCGCTGCTCTCTGTTTCTTCTATTTCTCCTTGTCACATTTTCCTCCGTCTCTTCCTCCTGCTTTCTCATGGGTGTGTGTGTGTGTGTGTGTGTGTGGGAGAGAGAGAGAGACAGTGAAACAGGGCAGCGTCGGCCATCTGTTGGAGCCTGTGAGCTTCACCTATTCACACGCTCATAAAGGCAGTGGCACACAGAGGAGTGAGGGATGGCTGAGAGGAAGCAGTGTGAGGGAATAAGGGATCAGTCTTACAGCTGTAGAGATGGGGAGGGAGCACACGGCCTGGCGCACACACACACACACACACACACACACACACACACACACACACACAGGATCTATCAGGCTGGACCCACGCTGCCTCACCCTCTCACTGGGTCCATGCTGTATGGGGGACAGACAGACAGACAGACAAGAAATGAACACCAGAATCAGTGTGTACACATGCCCACAAAAGCATATATGGTCGAGTGAGTTTACCCACACACACAATCACACAATTTCACAAAACCAATTTCCTCTTTGCAAAAACAAACGAGATCTATCAAGACAGATAATTCTACAAACTCAAAGTGACAAGGAGAAGGGGACAGGGAACAACTCTACACAAGTCACACAGACACACATGGAAAAGGCCTGAATTCTCTAAAGTAGACATTTTCCAGCCCGGCTGAAACTAGGTATTTCTCCCGAGTGCTGGTGTCACTTCCTATCCCTGACCAGGAGGGAGAGGTGCAGCGGAGGGTGGCAGAGGGCGGAGGCATCCATCACTGTCTGCACCAGCAGTCCCATGATGGATGCGCCTGTTTATCCCTCTCTGCAGGTTATTTAGATGCAGTCACAGCCAGGGAGATTAGTGATGGAGAACCTCTGCACCTTCCCGCATCTCCCTCCACGCCACCTAATCAATAACACTCTTATCTATTATCTGCATTTCAGGGCATTTCTTCATGGAAATGTGAAGCAAAGGGAGAATGCGAGATTAATTGTCCACCCCGTCTCAGTTTTTTTTCAATTACAACGCCTGCTATAGATCATCTCTCTGTCAGCTTAGAGACGAGATGAAACCATGCCGCCTTGAGAAAGTCGCACTGTGTTTCTCAGGCTCTAGCTTCAGCCCCATTCAACACTAATCCTGGAAAACATGGTCAATCAAGCCAAAGGAGGTACAAGGAGCTTTCCATGATAATGGATTAGGCTGATCTCATATTATTTATAATCATCTTATAATACATGGGGAAAAAAGTCTTTCTTTCTGAACTGTATGCATGTCAGATGATGTCTGGGATCTCTGGGACTGCTTACATAAGGGAGCCATCTATAGCTGCAGCTCTAAGATGCTGAATTACAGACAATGCCCAAGAGACGGACATGTTTTTTTCCGAGCTGTGCCGACGTGCCAACACAGCAGCCCAGTGACACCACTTTAGCACATGGTTTATTAATGTTCCCTCTCTCTCTCCCCCTCTCCCTCTCTCTCTCAGGCACACTGAAGCTCGCTCATCCCACTCACCTCTAATTACATTTAAATCAACAGATGTATCCTCCATCAAGCCAGTGGATATTAACAATTAAGCTCCCCTAATGTAAACCACAAGTGGACACATTCAGTTCCACCTGGCAACAGGATACAGGATACAGATATGTAAAAACAAACAAAAACAAGATGAAAAAAAAATGAACGTCTTTGTGTCAGCAGAGAGAAATCAGCGCACGTTAACATCCCACTGAGGGTCCAGACCTTGAGGAACAATTTTTTTTGTTTTTATGTTTTCTGCATCACTGAACACAAAGTGGACATGGCCTTGTGCACCATTTTACCATAATAGTGCCAGGACAGGGGGATAAATAAAAATAAATGATGTCTATTCTGATAGCGCAGGGAGACAGTCATGTTCTATCCTGCTGAGATCTTGTCCTTGGCTGGGAGTGTGCTGTTACAAATGAATGTGTTCCTTCTTCTGCACTGTGTGTGCCAAGCTGATAAAAATATCCCCTGTCAGCTGGCTGCGTGAAGAGGGGAGGACTCAGTGCAAATGAGGCAGACCCCCTCACTGTCTCCTCCTCGCCAGCCCTGTCTGTCTCTGAGAGCACTTCTACTATCATGCTCTAAGTTTGGGCTAGTTGGTTGGTTCAAGGCTGACATCTCCTCACTGCAACCTCGCGCGCACACACACATCCCTGCTCTGACGTGTATGCGTGTGCGAGCGAGACAGCTTGACATCAACATGACTACATTATAAAGAAAAAATGAGATGGAGAGGGGAACTGAGGAAAGAGAGAGAGCGAGAGCGAGAGAGGAGAAGATCCCAGGAGCTGAATGTGGTGACTCAAGGACACAGGACAGGCAGAAGTGAGGATGAGCAAAGTCCTGGCACTGCAAAACAATTCTAGAATATTAAAAGGTAGAGCATTAAAGGAGCCATCTAACCACTGAGCACATGTCTTTAGAGGCAGACAGCGCATTACAACTACCATAAAACATACCATAAACATGACTCCAGGGTGTGATGAAATCCAACGGCTGCACACAAACAACACGCACAAACATCAGAGGTTTAAATATGTCTCGAGGAGAAGTTTGTTTCCTAATTACAAATGCAAATGGTTGAATGAGTTGAACGCTGCAGCTGTGCTCATTGCTGCTGGGCTGTATTTCCTCCACGCAAACTCCCATGATGCAGACACTTGTCAGAACAGCAGATATACAGTACAGTAGCTGAACGCCAAAATGTACTTATATCCTGGAAATGACGCATCCCACACAACGTCCTGTCAAGTCTAACATATTCCTCTCTTATTTATGTATTCCATCCTTCCCGTCACTGTCATTTCACACATTCCCTTTGAAAATATAAATAGTTAATAAGTCGGCTACTGTACGACCAACTACAATTTTTCAGCAGTTGGCTCCATATCCTGAGGTGATGTTATAACTTATTCATCAGTGTCCCACAACACGGAATAGTACAATTTAAAAAAATAGAGGCTTCAGCAAACTTTTCCCCCATCGCAGATTTCAAGACATTCAAGACACAGACAATTGTGGGCTAAATAAAACTGACTCTGCAATAAAAAAATTCAAAGAAGAAGAAGAAGGTTTTTAATTGTTCTGCAGACTGTAGATTTTCTTCCAGCTCCTTCAGGAGCAGTTTGGACATGTTTATAGTTCTCATACACAACTATGGAAGAGAGAATAAACAATATAGACAACAACTAATATGCATAAAGCACAAAGCTAAGGAAAAACGAGCGAGGGCCAACATGTTGTATAACAATATTGTATCATTGTTATCCCACAATGCAGTGCAGAACAGAAATGAAAGCGCAGCCATAACTGGAGAAAAGGGAGAATATAACCTTTTCTTGCAATATATATTTAATAATTGTCACAGTAAAACCACTCAATTTACTGAGGTTGAACACCAACATTATTAATGTCCCATTTTACCTGTTAACTATTCTCCTCTTATTCTAGTTTTATAAATATATAAATATAAATATTCTTCTCCACTTGGTGATTTATAGTGGGTCGGACCAAAACATCATTGTTCTAGTGTTTCCAAATGGCTCAAAGCCAAAGCTACGTCACATAATTTACCCTTTTCCTGCCCAGGATTAAAGGTGACCCAGCAAATCAGCAACTTCAGTTAATCAAAGACGCTGCTGAGACCTGGTGTTAACATTTGTCTCCAGTGAGCCGACAGAAAATGGCCAGTGCTAAATACTCACATTTGGCAATAGAGTGTCTCCACATTTCACTTCCCCACTCGATATGCAAATAAACATGCATCACTAACTGATGTCGTTAAATCAGTCTGATGATGTAGATGTGTTTTTATCATCAATGTGTGTGTGTCAGAGCGAGGGGGAGAGAGAAAGACCAGAGCTATGGGAACAAATGCACTAATCCAGCTCTACAATGCAATAAGATTTTTACTAATTTGGACAAAACGACAATCTATATTTGGTGGCCAGTGCTGATGTTGTGGTGGTGGCCACAAATAAATCAATGTATGTGATACACAGAGAAGAGTAAAAATACTTTTTGTTTCATTATAGAACTGTAGCTCGTGATGGGGTGAGAGTGCAGGTGTGTAGCTGAGCTCAGACTCGGTTTCACTCAGTGCAAACAGAATTTTCCACCATTAAAATGCAAGATTTCATCTGTTTGCTTTTTTTCTGTATCCGCAACCTGACTGACATCCCACATGGCTTCCATCATTCACTGCTAGCATTTAACAAAACAGTGTGCTGTCAGCATTAGTACATGGTGTATTTGCACATTGTAATTGAAATTAGGACGCCCTGCCAGTCTCACTTAGAGAGCACATGTTGTTTGATCATGAGCCAGCAGGAATAGCTGTACCCACGTCTGGTAGGAATACATTTCCAACAGTGCATCAGAAGCATAAAAAATAATGATGTACTGCATCTCCGAGGATGAAGACGCAACTTCATTATTTTGAAATGTTGAATAATATTTTTGCCTTGAACTGAAATAGTTGACTTATGTACCTGTGTGTACTGAGCTGTTGTCCGTTCTTGGAAACACAAATCACAAGAATCACTGTGAATTAGTTACAATTCACAATCATAGAGCTCATATACCCTGGAAATACCAAAGTGAAATCATGTTCAATGTGAAATTTAATGAAAACGTGAGACTTTACTGAAAAAACCCATCTTCTATAGATGATGGGAACTATATCAAATCAATCAATCAATCAAATTCTATTTGTATAGCCCATATTCACAAATTGCAATTTGCCTCATAGGGCTTTAACAAGGAGTACAGGGTGTGACATCCTCTGACCTACACCCTCAACAAGGGCGAGGACCTATAGAGGTCCAAACGAGTATGCATGTTGATAAACAGGCATAATACAGGAAGTTATGGTAAAAAGAAGACTAGTTCAGTGAAGTGTGGAAACATGCACATCACATAGCAGCAGCACCACAAAGGTTGGGGATCAGTTAGCAGTTAGCAGTTACCCGTGGGATCCACAGATTAAAGAGTGGACCCCCAATGAGGTCTGTGGTCCCAGGAAACACAAACCGCTATGAGCCAGAGTCAGCATCACGTCTCCAGCTAATTAACTAAAACCCCTTCGACGCCATGTTGTTTGCATTTCTAATGTGTAGCCCTCAGTGGAAGATCTGCCACACATAATACATAGGAAGCGCCGGTGGGTTTGACTAACAAGGCGCCCCAGTGTTTCCAGCACAAATACATTTGTAAGCACTTGAAACATTGTGAGCGCTGCAACTCAGAGGAGTGGAAATGTAATAACTGTAATTAAAAGAACATCTGTATGAACTTGTTTGGTGCTTATGTTCAATGTTTTATTCCATTACTAATCAGCACATGTTTTCTTCTGCCCCAACAGCACACAACTCTGCAGGCACAGAGTCAAACCCTCACTACAGACACACACCTTGTCCCAGTGACGTTTCAAGTGCCCCCCAATGCAGCTTTTCAATCTCAGCATTCAATGGAGCATGAAAGGGGCCTGAATTATAAATCACAGGGCTTTAAACGGCTTTGTAGATTAGCAAGCTGTCGTGTTTGGTGTCCTCAATAATTAATTACTTGTTTGTAGCGAGGGGACCTCGCCTTTTTCTGTGAGGCTCTTTGTGTCTGCAAACAAACAGTGACTGGCCCTGTTCATACCTGGCATTAACATGCGTCTCCACATGCATCTCAAGTGAGCATGATTGGATCGACTCGTTCTAACCACTCAAACAAAGCCAGATTGTTTCAGCGTGAATGTGATGTGAATGTGAAAGACGGACAATGAAGTAAGGACTTAATCATCAGAGATCAGAAAAACAAAACAGAAAATCAATATCTGATTGTCAAGCCTTAATAAATGAGAAACACTGAAAAATGTTAAATTAGTTTCAGTTCAATGAGAAGCTGTGGACAGACAGAGGACATCAGCTGAGTGGACAACGTAACCCAGGCTGCATTTGCAGTCCCATCGCTGAAGGACCATCTGCAAATGGGTTCTGAAAAATCAAACCTCATGTGTCCTCATCTTCGGCAGCGTTCACATCTCCACTCAGAGCTGTCCATTCGCATCATTTGACAGGGACGTTAATGCCAGGTCTGAACAGTGCCACTGACATCCAGGCAGAGTGTCAAGTGTCAAGTCAAGTGTCAGGTCGTGAGGAGAAATCCTGAAGAGCTTTGTGGAACCACTGACATGAACTAGGGGCAAAATCTTATCGTGCATGAATACGACAAAACATTCGACTAAAGACGTTTTGTTCGACTCGACCATTTCCAGGCACTCACTGAAGTTGTGACCTCAGATTTGTGTTGACAGTAGTATTTGTATTTGGGTAATTTATGGCGCCATGGTCAGCGTATTAATCCTCGGTGTGTACGTGAACTTCAGCATGAGCCCTCTGGCAGAGACAAATGTTAATTAACTTTCTCACAGCCAACGGCCCACTCCCACTCCCACTCCCTGTCACTGGTATCCCTAGCCAGGGGACAACACCTGTACAGCAGTCTGTCACAACAAGGCAGGATTTATTGTCTCTCTATCACGTCCAACATAAGACAGACCTCTGCTCCGTGTATCTGTGTCCGCTGGCCAGCTCCCAGTGGACACCCTGAAACTGCACTGTAAGCAGACTAAAGACAAGTGGGAGGATGAGATAGCATCTCCCTCTCCCCGTGAGCTGCAACATGATGAATTGTGTAAAATCTTATTTGGCACCTCATATTAAAAAAGTCAGATATTAAGGCAGCAGGGGGGAAAGGCAGGAAAGAGCTGATGCAGACAGAGCAGAGGAGGGCCCATTAGAGAAATGTTCCTGTCTGTCTGTCTGTCTGACACCTCGCCCCCTTAATGAGCTGTCTGAAGTCAAACAGTAGAAATACCAACACAATAAATTACCAGGCTCATCGCTTCCTGTTTGCCTGCTCTCAGACATGGCTGAGTAATCTCTCTATCTGGACTTGCACCATCCAGAATGAGATTCTGTCATATCACATTCGACAGTCTCTGAGAGCATTTGCATAAATGTGTTCGATGTTTCCAGCCAAACTGGCGACATGTTTTTTTTCCTGCTGTTAATTAGATTTTAGAATTAGTTCTCCGAAAAGAAAGAGGGAAAAAAAACAAGATTTCTCCTCCGCTCGGCCTTCTGTTCATATTTCAAAGTGACAAGATGAAATTGCGCATGAGGGTAATTGCGCAGCAGTGTTGGAATTAAAGCTGGGGAGAAGGTATTTCCGCAGCACAGAAGCTAATACTCTATTCCAATTTCAGTCTGTTTAACATGCAGGCTCTGAACTCGACCGCTGACATGGCCAACCTCATTAAGATAGAGCAAACTAATTCACTCGCGGAGAAATAGCTAATTCTTCACATCCCATTTTTCCGCCTTAAGAGACAAACTGAAATTGGGTGTTCGAGGTATAAACACTTGAAGGCAGAGCTTTTCCCCAGCTCTTATCATAACACGTTTACTGCAGATTAAATGGACGAAGAGAAGGGACGTCACCTCGGGCTACCTTTGACCTGCTGCTGTCAGAGGTGGAAACGGAGTCTGTGTCCATTCCTGCCAATACAGCACGGCTAACCTTTTCCGAAGTCGACCAGGAGACGTGGACAGAGGAGCAGAGGGAAGCAGAGCGAGCGGAGGGAAAAACAGGAGGAGAGAGGGTCGATGCCGGGGCTGAAATGGGCAGACATCCATTAACCAAGCACTCAGCATGGGATATGGCATTTACCGAGAACAGCCAAATGCCATGGCAATTAATCAGGGCTGTGAATGCCAGCTGTATCAATAGCCCTCGCACAGACAAAAAAAAAACACACGCACATACACCTCAGAATAGTCCAATACTTTCCTGCGTTTTCTTGGGATCCGCTCTATATAGACAAAGTGCTGTGGCTTGTGTCTAACTTTAACATTATTTCTGTCTCCATCTAGGACACACACAGAGAAATGGAATGAATACATCACTTACACAATCACAGGCAAAGGCCTGGGAGATGGCACACATTTTACTCTGCAGGGAGTTGCAAATTGCTTCTGAATAACCAAGGTCTAATTGACAGGAAAAGAATGGGCTGTCACTTTGCTCGTGCAAGCGTCATTAACACATTTTTTTCATTTTTTTTTTTATTTTGTACGTGCTCCGAGGCATAATTGTTTTGTTGGCCTCAATCCCTCCCCGCTGCAGTGAATATGTTTTAAAATGGTTGTGAGCAGAATGTTGTTAGCTACACAACGCTCCCCGAGGGGAACAAAACACAAGAACAATTGGCTCATTAGAGGCAGAAACACTTCAGTCCACAATATGGTTGGAACACACTTGGAGCAGGGGCAAAGTCAGTGAGTGAGGGGCACAGATGGATAGATAGGAGGGAGTGTGGGGGAGACAGAGCCACAGCAACACCAGAGAAGCAACCCTGTGTTCAACAAACAGCTCCGGGTACACAGGAGCACTCAACTACTGAGATGTGGTGAATTTACAATAAGCCTGCACGTGAAGATGCAGAGGTAGCACAAGTTACACACAATCAGATTATAGTAATCCGATTACAATTTGTACTACCAGCCACAAAATCTGATCCAGTTATAGCGAGTTTACTGATCATTTTTCAAGCTTATATGAATTTATGTGGAAATAAGTGACGTCAGTATTTCCCAGAACTACATTTGCCATGTTATAATTGCATTTGCAATAATAATAAGAATCATAATAATAATCATAATAATTGATATCGGCCCTTTTTCACAACATTGTCATGTCACAGTGGCAAAAGCTGGGGTGTTATGAAGAACACAGACAATGGCTCTGTTCAGTTCAGCTCTACCTTTATGATTTTTTTGCTTGTTCTTGCTTAATATATTGTATTGTGCAGATTTGTTTACATGTGCAACAGGGAAACAGACAAATGAAAAGAACGGGGTCTTTCGTTCCATTGTAGAGACGCCATTGTGACCTGAAAGATCTGAAAACTTGTCACTAACCTCTCCCACCTTGTTTTTCATGACTTGGACAGCGCAGCTCAGTCACAGTGTGGTTGATGCTCCACTACACTGCAGCATTTGTCACAGGGAACCTGAAAAAAGAAAACATGCAGAGAGTGAATGACCTCTTATTCTACAACAGATGTCCCAGTAACACCATACAACTGACCTGAGTGTGTGTGTGTGTGTGTGTGACAGAGTGGTTTGTGTGTGTGTGTGTCTGTGGTGGTGGTGGGGGTCAGTCAGAGAAACAGAGGGAGTATTTGATGACAGACACCACAGTGTGTCTCTGCAGGCTGCTGGATGGAGGATGTCTTGATGGAGGATGTCTTGATGGCGGATGTCTTGAGGCATGAAAACTAAAGCAGCTTCTGAGCCCTCTAATGTTTTGTTCGGAGATTACAGTCAATTTTTCCAGGACATTTCATCTATAATTCATTCGAGTCCATTGAGTCGCCAAACATCTCTCACAGTCTATTAATATCAAACTGACAGACTCACAGGCTGATGAGTGCTCCTCTGTGTTCATGAGGCATGAACGCCACTGACAGTAAACAAACCAGGGCGCCATGACACGGTTTGGACTAATTACCTTCTCTCTGTCAGCACACATCACTCCACTCTTCTGCTCACTCTTCCGTACGAAATTTCTTTCTTTCTTTCTTTCTTTCTTTCTTTCTTTCTTTCTTTCTTTCTTTCTTTCTTTCTTTCTTAAAAGCCTTAACACTCGTTAAATCAACAGGAACAGATGTACACACTTGTTCGGCATTTCTCATCAGGCCTGACGCTGCTCCACAGCGACCTCTAGCGATACTTAGCCGATGTGTCCCGGCTGTTAACGGGTAAATAAAACAACATGGCAGGCCAAAGACGACGTTTCATGCGTGGAGTTTCTGTTTTACGTAAATGTCGTGCTCCTAACTGCGTCACACGCAGGACACTGACCACTGAGTGGACGGCGGCCATATTAATTAAGTTTACATCAGTTTACGTCAGTGCTGTTTCAAAAGTGACAGATGACATGATTTTCATTTTAAAATATACTTCCGTTTAATATCCGCGTTCCTCGCGCTGCAGAGATAACAAAGTGACATGTTTGTTGGAAGAGAGCATAAATTAAAAGTAATGATTCAGACGATTTTTACATTAACCAATATGACACAGAAGAGGGCGCCACTGTCTTGGGTATTTTCCAACACTGAGTGTTTCTCAGTTGCATGAGCTCGTGCCTGGGCTGCAGTCGACTGGGTGGCTGAGGTCATGGACTTGAGGTGTATGGGTTGATCGATCAGAGTAAGATAATCAATAAGGATCTCTAAGTAATTGGATTTTTCTTGCCACTCACCTGTCTGCCCTCCTATGTCAGTGAGACGGGAGGAAAATATTTGAAATGATTGATGGTTTTTCGGAGACTATGTACAAACATCTCTCAGAAATACTTAATTTTCAAACACAACTTAATGCAAACACCCACAGATCACTTCACTGTCCCAAACTACTACTTTGTTCATTATATGATGCATCACATTAAAATATGCCATTCATTTTTGTAATAAGAGCAGACTGAGTATTTGGTCCTAAATCTTTAAGGACAGAGCCACAGCACACACAGTGAATGAATGTTGTTGTATGATCGCTATTGATCGGGGATCACATGAACTGACCCGAACCGTGTGTGAGAAACCTCAGTGGGAGCGGATCAGCATTGTGCACACCCTCCATCAATCCATTACAGCTGCAAATAAATAGCTGTAAATTAGACAGGACAGCAGCAGCTGACATCTATTTCCCTGGAGGCCTGTAACATGTGGAGGAGAGCGGGCAGGCCATGAGCTCATATGGATTCTGCTTATTGTCCTTTATTCAAAGAAATGTGTTGGCTGCAGTGTGTACAGAACATCTCATAAACACATGGTGTACACAAATACAAACAAAAAGACATCCACTGGGTACATACACACACACACACAGACACACACACACACACATAGTGTCATCCAAGATCCATGGGAGAGCAGAGAGAGAGAGAGAGAGGAGTGTGGTAATAACCCATGGATCACTTATCTCTGAGTCAACATCAAGGCTCCTGGGTTCATTTTTCATTATTTCCCAAAGGCACTGAAGTGAGTGAGCGGAGAGAGAGAGAGAGAGAGAGAGAGAGAGGCCCCTTACACACAGAGTCTCATCCAAACTATACATGTTCTTCTACTGTAATCATTAAGACCAAATGACAGCTTCGCTCTTACATTTACACATGAAACAACAGCCCACACCCAGGGAGGGCAGCCCATAATCTTCCTTAAACACGTCTCTGACAGGTGTTGTTGTGACTGGCGATAGAGCTGTCATTACAGGCATTACAGAGAGTTTGACAAGTCTCGCTTTTTGTGCACTGTCACAGGAGAAGTGCGATCACGCATGGCAACAATAAGAAGGCGACACATGGCACATACGCAGAAAGACGGCCACTCACTGGTCTCCATCGCTAAAACCACTCTCAACCTTTTTATTTAATTTAAAAAAGCTACCACAAAAATAACAAAAATAACTGATCCTGAGTAACACTTAATATACATCAGTGTGATGAAATTTCTCCTGCTGTCCAAAAATGATTGGCCTTGATCTAAACGTTAGGGCTTTTCAGGCGGATGATAAACACAGCCATTCTCACCCTCTATTTTCAGTGTAATTGCTTCTCTTCACACCTCCATTTATGACTTAATCACCACTCTATCAGCAGTCAGACCGCATACGGCTGCTGCAGCACTCTGATTGCTTTTCTTCATGGCTGACTTTATCACTGCGCAGTGACTGGTTTCCAGGCTGGGTGACATGTTAAGCCTCTCCACACACACACACTGCTCGTACCCGTGTGGATGAACCACCACTGCCGTCCAGCCTCTCCCACTGGGCCGCCGGCCAGGCCTGGGTTGACAGTGGGTTTGCCCCTGGAAACCTGATGAATCAGGCCTAATGTTGTAGCACGCCTAATTGGTAAGTCTCAGCACACACCTACGGTGCACACGCCTTACTGTGCAATAGCAACAGAAAACGTTGCGTGGCTGTGCAGACTTGTGGATACAAAACACTCTCACACGTTTATTGTGCAACACATGGGTCTCACTAGGACAATGTGATTCAGCACTTGAAATAACAACATCCACTCGGCGGCCCCGCAGTCTGGTTTACAGTAAATCTCTTGGCAGTGAGGTCGATCTGTGGCTGTCAATCGCGCAAAAATGTGATTGTCAGCCTTGTTTGAACAGGTTACTTTTTTTTTTTTTTTTGATTCGACACTGAATAGAGCTTTATTTTCAGCTTTACACAGGGACCAGGGAATAATATTTCAGGATGTCACTGGAGAGCACCTTCATCCACACTGGCCGGGGTCAATCTGGCACTTGAGGCAGAGCTTGTAAAGCTGTGCGGCTCTCACGCACCCTGCAGCTCTGCTTGACCTTTGTCACGTGTGACACGCCAGCCCGGCAGTTTTGACGCAGGTGAGGGCCACGCCGGCGGTTTGCACCTGTAATCTGAAGAGCTGAGGCCACCGGCACTCGACACTACTTGTTCTCTTTGTCTCCCATGCTCCTGCCTTTCCCACTTTTCTCACCATCCACATCTCCTCTGTGACAATACGCCAGGGTGGGAACCGGAGCTGACACAGGTGTTGAGAGGATGTGCAAAGGTTGAACCAGCGTGAAACGTGAGAGCAAAGAGAAAGACCATTTAAAGTAGTGACACTGTTTGTTATAATGGCTTCCAGAGAAGGCAAACACCGACTAGCGCTGT
Source organism: Trinectes maculatus (assembly GCA_016785345.1). NCBI lineage: Eukaryota > Metazoa > Chordata > Actinopteri > Pleuronectiformes > Achiridae > Trinectes > Trinectes maculatus. The sequence goes on from JAFBJQ010000998.1 coordinate 269,707, forward strand.
CCAGATGTTTTCTTGCTTTCTTTGCCTCTCTTTAAAATGAATATTCCCTTATTTTACCCAAGAAATTGGATAATTTGTTCCATTCGAGGGGAGAGGGAGGCAGGCGACAGTCAGGCGCGCAGCCGCACAGGTCCAGGCCTTGTTGCAGAGTATCACGTAGCTGCTTTTACGACCTGTTTAACACCAGAGAGTTGAACACGGCCATTTATCCTGCCGTGTGTGACACGGTGCGAATGCGATTGGGTGCACATGGCAGCATAAAAAACGCTTGTGTTGATTAGCGGGAGAGGAAATCGGGCGACATGGAAAGAAAGAGAGGTTGCTGTTTGTCTGCAGTGAATTACTGCATCCACTGAAAGAAGTTGTGTGTTTTTTTTTTCCCCCGACAACTTTCCACAGTTTAAAAGCAAGACGCTGTTGTGATTACGCTCCTATGCCAACGGGAAACACTGATGCACGAAGCAGCTCTGAAGTTTAAAAGCAGACATTGTCAGGCACTATAGATAATTTGCATCACTATTAATGTCCCCATAAGAACAGACAGATTCCCAATTCCCAATACGACATAGTCATGTCAGCGATTACACACCCATACGCTAATGGAAAGCTCCTGTATGTGGCTATATGTGTTGAGGGAGGAGGGATGGAGCGTTGATGAAGTGTCACATCGATCAGCAGACTTCATCTTAACAAGGGCTTCAGCAGAGGAGCGAGCATCTGTCCATCTGACAGGAGCCAACAGGAGCCGCCATCAAAACAAGGCTGAGTGTGCGAGAGAGAGGGTTAGTGCGCAAAAGTATCACGCACTGCTGGTTATTATGTATGTCAGAGCCAATATGTTTATATGACCACTCTTTGGCTCAAGAGCTGGCTCCTCAGTTCCTTGAAAGATCACTGGAGTCCCCCCCCCCCCCATGAACACTTAGGCTCCAGCTCTCAGAGGGACAGGAATAACAATCCCCTCCATGATGTCTTCCACATGCTCTCCATGACGCGCACTCGTTTCTTCACAAAATTTTGCCCTTCATCAGATGTGTTGGAGACCGGGTAAGAAAAAGACAGGAGAGAGAGAGGGAGAGGGGGTGGGGGCAAGGGTGAGGGAAAGTGAGTGGGAGAGAGGAAAAAGTGAGAGCTGATCTTAAATTTCAACGGAGCCCCGGCAGCTACACAAACAGTGGATGAAGATGGGAAGGAGGGGGGGTGGTGGGGGCAGAGCAGCTGAGGCAGAGGGATGGATGGATGTGGATGTGGAGAGGGAAGAAGGGAGGGAGCGAGGCGCTCGGCAGAGCCAGTCAGTCTAGACTCCAGATGTGCGAGCAGCAGCAGTGTGGCTGCTTCGGCCCCCACCAGGCTGCTGTGGGAGTATCCCCAGCACATGTCCCCACGCCGCTGTAAATCAGCCCAGCCGGGCCTCAGGCAGCCCTGCAGCCGCAAAACCCCTCCGCCCGGACCCCCACAACCGGCTGGCCAGAGACAGACGGACGCCGCTCAGCCCGCCGTGCCACATTACGCCTCTAATAGTCCCTCGTTGACTGTATGTGATGGAGAGGTCCAAGTTTTAACTGTTACCACCGTTCCCTTCTTGTTGTTGACTGTGTGTTGGCACGCGTGTGTAAGAATTCCTCTAAACGCACGTGGTGTCCACAAGTGTGAGGCTGTCTGCAGATCAGAGAAGAAACCCAGTTTGATGTCATCCCTACTTTTTTTTTTTTTTTTTTTTTTTTTGGCCTCACCACAGCTCGTCTGCTGCTTCTGCTGCCGAGTCTGACTGGCACCAGGGCATTCCTTCAATAGCACACTGCTTCCCATTGCCTCCATACACTCTCACATCCACACACTGCAGTTATACAATTACAGATTCCTGCTGGATGTCAGTGTGTGTGTGTGTGTGTGTGATCCTTTCCCATCAGCGCGCAACACATAATTAGATGTTGGACTGGGAGGCACAGCCCATATATAGTAAGCAATGCAGACCACAAACATGCACTTAAAACCAGATTTCTTATTGTGCTCCATCAGACCGGAGTGGGTTATTGTGAAGGTGGGGTCTATCGGTGGGTCACCGGGCAGCGCATGACACATCCACACAAGTCCACGCGGGCAGAGGGAGCACAGGAGGAGGTGGAGGCCTGTGTGTGTGTGTGTGTGTGTGTGTCTCCAAACCATTCACGTGCTATTGTGCAAAGTGCTAAAGTCAACGCGTCACTCAGCTGTTCAAACAGGTAGCGTTGAAACATTGGAGCTGTGTTTAAGTTGATCGGGCAGCAGACATCCTCTGAACAAACAGGTGAGTGCAGGGGAAAAATGTGGAGGTCAGTGTGTGTGTGTGTGTGTGTGTGTGTGTGTGTGTGTGTGTGCACACTCAGCCGTGACTGTGGCCCTGTGAAAATAGACTGCTTCCCCTTCTCTCCACTGTGTGTGTGCGTATGTGTGTGTGTGTGTGTGTGTGAACAGGTGAGCAAGCCCTCATTGTCCAACCAGCAGACACAAACACAGTAACTGAGACAAACCACTGCACCTATTCACACACACTCTCTCACACACAAATCCCAGCTGATCCTCCTAAATATACCTTACTCATGGTGACATCCAGGAGCAACAACACCACCACATCCTCCTTCATATGTAACTCTGTGTGTGTGTGTGTGTGTGTGTGTGTGTGTGTGTGTGTGTGTGTGTGTGTGGTTGTGGTTGTCCAGACACCTTGCTTGTGTGCGTTGTCTCTGGGATACAAAGAGAGGTATCCCAGCATTAAGGCCCTCGATGGGAGACGTCAGGCAAAAAACAGCTGACACTCTGTGGAATGCTCCTGGACATATGAGGTTAACTGGGTTTAAACCTCAGCACCGTGGGAGGGCAGCACTGAAACACTGCTGTAACACTGCTGTAACACTGCTGTAACACTGCACAGGCCTCCAGCTGCACTGTCACCAGAGGCTTACAATGACCTGCAGAAGACTCAGTGCTGTGCAACCTAACTGTAACAATCCCTGCCGTTCAAACCTGCAGTAAACACTGCTGTAAAGATGAACTGATTCCTGGAGACAGAATCTACATTTTCCTGGACTCCACATACTGATGTATATTTTCAAAGGATCATAATTGCTAAACGCTTCAATTCAATGATCTGAGCATTTTTCACATTCTTTTCACAGACTACCTGGATGGGATTCTATAAATAATAATGACTATTCAAATGAATAATCATCAATACAAGTCATTATTGACAAGCCAGTTAACACACAACAGTGAAGTGAGTGAACACTGGGTAGTGAGTGCCTCAAAGGTTGAAGACGTGTGAGGGAATCTCCTACAATTGTCCACATCCTCCATTTTGTGCCACAAGAGGGCCACCTACACCACCGGAGCTCCTCCCGGGGTCCACAACACACAGGGATCTATATGTCCATGTGTGTATTTACACTGTGTGTCTCTTAGTATGCATGCATGAGCAATCCTGAGATGGGGGGGTTGCAGGAGACAAGGCAGTCAGTCAGAAGGCCCTGGGCTCTTCTGGTTAATTAGTAGAAAGGCTGGGCCACAAACAGGCCGCCTGGTCAGTGCAGCAGTCATCATGTGAAGCGGCTGGAGGGGAGAACGTCTGCCTAACGCTGTGGATGGAGCTGTTCAAAGAGCTTATCTGAGGCTGTCTGGCCTCACCTTATCTGATCTGACCCCAGCTCATACGCCTCCTGTTACACCATGTTTCATCTGCTGCACTGTGTGGAAGCTGTTCCTGTCTCTGTGTGTGTGCATGTGTGTGCGTGTGTGTGTGCGTGTGTGTCTGCACATGCATTTCAAGGGCAATTTGCGTGTGTTGGAATCTGGTTATAATGTTAAATGCTTGGATCGGATGTCATGTGGGCCAGTGTGAGGTCAGGGTTGCTGTAAGCGGGTGAAAGGGGGGGGTGGGGGGGCTGCGTATCAAATCAGCCACAGGTAGTGTCACTGTTCCCAACCTGAAATCGTTTAAGTGCAATCGTTGGTGCCGTGATTTATGAAGTGATTTATGGGGAAGGTGCTCAGGCGAGCTCCTTGGCTGGAGCTGGACAGTGTGTTTCTGTTTAAGCGTGCAGGCACGAGAGCCGTGTGCTCGCAGGGATCCAAACATCTGACACAGACAGTCAGATATGGTGAAATGTGGAGGATGTGTACGGATTCAACAGCCCGCTGAGCTATGCTACACACGTTTTCTATCGTTTTCTATTGCGTGCTAACGAGCATTGTTGCATCTTTGGAGAGGACCACTGCACAGTCATTGGGTATGCGTGCTGGCACACAGCGACTGTGGGCAGGGACGCACAATTCAGACACAATTTAGCGACAGCGGCGTAGTAATTGTTGTCGCCCACCGCCTCTCCCAGGGGTGAGCCCTCACTTCCCGAAACACAAACACAAACAGGCAGATACAGATGCACACAGCACTGACACACATTAACACACACAATGTTGACACAGCCTCAGCAGGGACAACCCCTCCCCCTTCCACCCCCACCCCCCATTTTGCCTTCTTGATCCCTCATCCCATCGTCCCTCCCTACACACACACACACACACACACACACACACACACACACACACAGTGCTGTTTGGTGGAGATCAGAAGCCCAGCTCGGAGGCCCCACACCTGGGCATGTTTGCGGAGGAAGCAGGCCCTGGGCGGGCTGCGCTCCATGCGCCTGTCGACTGGCTCCACCAAGTCTGGCCAGCTGTGCTCCTGGCCTGGCCTCGCGCTGTGGGGGCTGTGCAGCTGGGAAAGGCATGTTTCCCAAAAGAGGAGAAAAAAAGAGGGAAAGGGGAGGAGGGAGGGAGGGAGGACACACAGAGAAGAGAAAGAGAGAGAGAAAAGGGCTTTAGGTTATTTCGAGCTCATTACACATTCATCCCTCAGCTTTCCGAAAGCATCCCCTTTAGTATGAAAAAAACATTCTGGCCTAAGCTGATTAATACCTTGGAAGAGTTGGAATTCCTTATTAGATTTTACTGTGGACTTATCGAGCCAGCTTGTATGATTTCAAGCAAAAAAAACAACAACAATGTTTTGCATAACACATGATTCAATTGGATCATTTCGATTGTGATAAATATTACAGGGTATTAGAGCACAATGGCTGACACGTTGTTTTCCCAGCTGAAATATGACGTGCATGTCGGATTTGTCACTGTTTTTCTCAGATAGATAATATTCTCAGCTGGTAATACTTAACGTTTCTTTCAAATGTCATGTTTATCATTGATCATCATTGGCGTGGTGTTAACCAAATGGAAAACTTCACTGTAAATACATATTACGCTGGTTTCCAGGAAACAAACTTCAGATGCTCGTGTTGAATTTGGATGTTGGATATCTGAGCGCGTGGGTTTTGACAGATGGTCCAGTGTGATGAGTTGGCACCGGGATACAGTGGACAGACTTTCACCAGCTTGAAGAGACTACAAACAAACCATGGCAGCAGTTGCTGTTTCAGATGTCACCTCTTCCTGTGTGTGGACTTAGCCTGCTGCCATGTGGAGCTCCCTCAGGCCGCCGAGCCCAGCAGTGGCCCAGGAAGTGTGGGACAAGCGAAGACGCCGCTGTGTCCTGCTGTCACTCAGCACCCCGGGGAACGGCCGTCCCAGACGCAGCAGGGCCAGAGCCCAGCGGTGATGGAGGGTTCAGTCCGAACATGTTCAGCTCTGAGGCCTCGTCCTCACTCCCTAAAGCTCCATCCCTGAAACCCCGAACCACCTCTTGATCATGATGGATTGAGAAGGAGATTGTATCACTGCTGCTGTTGTTTTTGTTGAGCAGGGAAACTGACGCTGCCAGAGGTTGCTACAAAACAGTGCTAATTCTCCAAGGCACCTTCGCTCCTCCACTACCACTGGTCTTTGTCCTTGATCCTATCTGTTTAGATGTTAACTGAGGTAATATAAACCCTAAGAGCCTGTGTGATTCAGTACTGTCCCTTAGGCCTGTGTGAGTGTTGAGTGTTAGAGTGAAACACCACTGGTTATCCAGTCCAGCTATTTATTGCTCCTGCCAGGTCATTCACCTCAGAGAACCTCAAACATATGAGAGTGGCCATGCAAACAGAGGTGCAACACACTAAAGCCATTTGTCTGCTGCACAAAGCACAGAGCCTGCTGACACACACAACACGCTCTGTCTGTGCAGAGCCCATATGGGAGCCACGTCCCTTCGGTTCAAAGGAGCCCCTCACAGTTTGGCCTCTGTGTGGGGGGACGTTAAGGTGTCGCACCGGCCCTCAGCGGCCCGCGGCCTCCTCTACGGCCGCGCTGGTCCCTGGATCCTCTACATCCTCAACCTCCAGCCCCAGGCTAGTCCTCGCTCCTCTGACCTGACCCCGGCCCTAACACCCCGCTGTCACCAGGCGTCCAGCCCAGGTGGCCGCATGGCCCGAAACAGAGGGAGCGACATAAGGCCAACATGTGCTGATAAGGAGAAGGTGGACCACTTTGACCAGGGACTGGATTTCCTTTTTGAGATAAAATATTATAAAACATATTCACAATGAGGATATGCAGAGTGTTACATCAGCACATAACAAACAACAAAAAGTAACAAAGTAACATTTATGGCAACGTGGGAAGCTGAGACACAGAGGAATTTCTAATATTATCTATCCTTTCTGCCACAGTCTGTCTCCTTATTCCTCCTCCTCTGCCTCCATCGCTGCCTGTTTGTCTCTGTGGGTCTGTGTTTGCTCACGCGCTCAGGCCTCCTGTCTGTGCTCCGTCCTGCCTGCTCTTGGGCTTGGCGTACCGACTAGAGCCAGTCTCTGCTCGCTACCCGGGCCCACACACCCACACCCACCACATTCCTCCACTCGCAGCCAGAGGGGAGGGCGAGGTGCTGGCTGAGGTGAACATCAGGACTGATGGATGGGATTGCCTGGTGCGATATCGAAAAGCTATTCTCCGCAGACCAGCGGCTATGAACTGAGCCTTGTTGCCTTGATCTAACATCATTAGACCGCATGATATCTGTTAGGCTCATTTTGCTGTGATGTTATGTTTCATCGGTCTGCGCTCTCAAAAGGTGATCTATCTTCAGGGGATCAGATTCGCTTTGCGTCGTAACAAAATAAACCTGCAGCCTCACTGAGTAAATGGAAAATCAGTACAGGGGGAGAGAAGACCTCTGGAGACAAAGAGAGAGAGAGAGAGAGAGAGAGAGAGAGAGAGAGAGAAACTCCTGACAGAGGCAGAAAGAGAGAGAATTATCTCCCCAGCTGTCTGTTCATCAGGAAGTCTCTCCCAGAGAGTCAGCTCTGACCGCTCCGATCACACAGGCAGCACAGGAAGTCCCACAAAAAGAAGAGGAAGTGAGCACCAGCTCCAGGAAGTGGGTTTTTGCAGCTTCGGCTCCACAAAGTCTGGATCCTGAAGCGAGGGAGGCGGGAGGAGGAGGAAGGGAGGCAGCCCAGCTGAACGCCAGAGTGTGTGAGGGAGGGAGAGAGAGAGAGAGAGGAAAAGAGAGGGAAAGAGAGATAGAGGGAGGGAGAGAGGGAGAGAGGGCGATTAGGGCGTAGTGACGGCAGTGACAGCTGTCTCCACTCCGCCAGCTGTGTGTCATTTACTGAATGCTTCTAAATGTGAGCCTGGCACCAGGGAGTGATGTTCCTGATGCTGTGGCGCCAGGCGCTACGCTTCAAATGACATTGGGTGCCACCACTGACTTCCTCTCAACCTACACACACACACATACACAGTGTATACACACACATACACACAAATGACAGGGGTCGGGATTCAGCACAAGTAAATGTAGGCTGGTGTTTGTGAGGGCCATGTTTTATTCTTCTCCTCCTGCTCAGCAGAGAACCAAAACGCGTCTCCACAAAACATCTAATTACGCCACGCCACAGTCCTGCAGCATCAGAGCACACACAGAGCACGTCAGGACAAACAGATTAGTGGTCCCGGTGACACCATCCCCGCCACGGCCCACTCACACACACCTGTGTTCACACATTCTCTGACTAAGCCTGACGTTTTGCATGCAAATAGAGTGCGTCGCTGTGGTGAGGAGGTGCTAACTTCCTCTGTGTTGCACCTGGACCAACTCCTCATCTGCATTGTGTATGTGTGTGAGTGTGTGTGTGTGTGTGTGTGTGTGTGTGTGTGTTCGGGGGGGTGGGGGGTGAGGAAGGCTCAGAGCACAGAGAGAAACATCAGAGGCGTTAATGGGTTAAAACCTGGTAATTGGGGGGCACTTATTTGTCTATTGTCATCGTGAAGGCCGATGGACAATAGATGAAGCCTCATTTGGATTTCACACATCGGTTAAAGCAGTCACACCTTTTTTGTAACACATATATGAGTTACTGTGGAATATCTTAAATCCATGTGTTTTTGTTGTTGTTGTTGTTTACTCATCTGGATGGAATTAATCATCGTTTCTGTTGTTTAGCATATATTTTCAATGCACCTCATGTGTTTTTGTGCTCTCGTCTCGTAAACAGGAAATCGTAAACTGCCAGTCAGCCTTGGAAACATCTCGGGAGAAAAAGGCGGGAAACTGTGTGACATTAACAAGAAGGAACAGTTCGACTCGGCACAAACACGGATACGTCCACGTCCTCATATCTTGCCAGCGTGACCTGTACAGTATCTCCGTGTCCTCCTGTCTGTCCTTTACCTTCGATCCTGCTCATTCTTCCCTGATAAATGATAAAGCCTATGCTCTCCGGTTGCTATCAGAGGCTATCAGGCCCTCATGACTGTATCTACTCGGGCCCCATCAAGGTCAGACCGCAGTTCATCCAAAAACCCTCCAGGCTCACAACTGCGTTTCAGATGGGACGCTTGGCGTCTTGGAGTCAGCACGGGACACGCAGTCATAACATTGGCGTTGGAGACGTCCAGCAGACATAATTCACTACAGCTTTAACAGCAGAAGCTGATAATATTCAAACTGACTGCTGTCATGCTCCTCAGGAGAGTGAGTCCTCTGGCTCAGCGCCAGGCGACGCTGCGCTCTATATTTGGTCATTTCTCCTGCTTACAATGACTTCACCGTTGCAGTTTCAGCTCCGGCCCGTGTGTTGTTTCAGTCTCATTTTCAGTAAACTCTGTGATCACCTTGCCTCTGCGTTCCACAGGCCTTTCACCGGCAGCACAAAGAGGGAGAGGGGCATTAGTCCACAAGAAAAGCCCAGCTTTGGCTTCTTGAAGAAAGCAGAGGTTTAGCTCTTTCACTTCCACTGCATTGTTATGCTAAGGCCCAGCTTGGGAAAAGAGGGAACCATTAGCATCTGAAGAAGAGCCAACATCTGAGGGAAACATGTCTTTAAGGCTCCAAAGAAAAGAATCCATGCTGTCTCTCCCTCTCATTTTCTCATTCTCTCACTCACTCACTCACTCACTCGGCCCTCAACTCAGCTCTCATTGGGAAGGCCCATTCTCTTTTCTTTTAGGTTCGCCTGCTGGCTCTTTGGGCGCGAAGAGGGATAAGATGTGTGTGTGTGTGTGTGTGTGTGTGTGTGTTGGTTGGGGGTATTAGGAATTGGACCGCTTCACAAAACAATGACTATAGCTATTTACAGATACTTTATATCTATATCTATATGACACATGTTGGTAAAGACAACGCCGACCTAACAGGATGTGAGTTTATATCTGCAGATATTTCTCATTCATAATCATGACTGATACTAATGCACTGGAAAAAAAAAGAGTCAACGTTCACAAATATCTAAAATAATCAGACTCACATGTTTGTGTTGACAGCCTGTTTGCCATTCTCGAACGCTTGTTACAAATCAAATCAATGTATACAGATCAAAATGTTATCAACTGTTCTTTGGCACAATGGATGCACAGATGATGGCCCTTGTGACCAGTGTGGGCCGATGCCCTCTGCTCACTATGATACAGTGAGGCTTTGTCATTAAGGCCTTTGTATGTTATGGTTTTGAACTCCAGTGCCGTTAATATGGGAGAGATGTGATCTCTGTGTCTCGTTTCTGTCAGTAGTTGGTTCCAACACTGTTTTATTACTATACTTATTTCTGATTGGCTTTTCATATTTTCCATGAGCTGCTTCTCGGCCTCCCTGTGTGACCCCTTGGAGCTGCTCTTGACGCAAGCACAGCCCATCGATCCAGCTCATGATGGTGCTTCTGGAAACATGAATCTGAACATGGCATCACTGTGTTTAGTTTCCTCTTGTTGAGCTTTGGTTTGTTGTAAACAGAACAGTCTGAACACTGGCTGCATTGGTTCTGTGGTGCTGGAGCAGCTCGGGGGTCAAGGGAGGGGGGTCAGCTGTGGGATGATTCACAGCCCCATCAGACACACACACACACACACACACACACACACACAGAGATACACACTGACTGGGGTCATACGTAAGCTCCCCTGGGTCACAACAGAGCACTGAACATGAATTGAATCCTGGACGGACAGTGATGCTGTGATACTGTGAAGACAAACAAACACACCACAGGGCAAAAAGCAGGACCTGGACACCAAAATGCTGAGTCATTGAGTTTCTGCAGCTGAGACACCACCACTGTTCAGCTCCCAGCTGCCTGCTGACACCAACGGCAGCAGTGATGAGCCGAGCGATAACAACAGCATCACCAGCAGTGAGTGAGGCTCACTGTATGATAAACACATGACTCTGACAGCGCTCCCTGGCCACGCCCCTCACGCTGACTAAAGCCTCGGTGAGGCACGGAGCCGAGTGACTAAGACGTGCACCTGCCTCTCTGACAGAATAACACCGCCAGCACACTGACAGGAGGGAAGGGGTGAGAGGGCTGCATGAAAAAAAGGAATTTCCAAGGACGGGGAAGATGTTGTGAAATCATATTGCGCATGTGGCCTGCACAGCTGCAGAGGGAGTGAGTTGCTCCATGTGTAGAAGAATGAATCACCAGCAGAGTTCCTCAGAAGTCAGATCACACTTTCAGCTCTCTCTCTCTCTCTCTCCATCCTTCCTTGTTTTGCTCTCTTCTATTTCCCGTACCACAACTTCTTTATCACAGGTGCAGGCGGTGACATAAGCTGACAAGATTATCCACATACTGTACACAAGATACGATCGCACACCGGCGATACACAACAAGAGAAACACACGCACACACAAACACACAAACACACACATTCAGTTCAGTTCTCACAATGAACAATGCGGAGGCCATCAGAAGTCTCTTCATCAGCATGAGATCATGTGGCACATATAACACACACACACACACACACGCACACACACACACACATGCGCACACACACACACACACACACACACACTTCCTCCTCCCTCTGCCCCGGCTGGACTGTAACACAGGTGGCTGACTGCAGCAGCCACAGTAACATTCCTGCACTGTTGTTAAGTGACATCTCCTCTGCAGTGTGTCCTCATCCAGGAAAGTCAGATGACTCACAAGGTTATTTACCTCAGCTGGATTGCACATGGTTTCTGTGTCACTGCTAATGTAAGTGGAATGCTAATGGGCGTTTGATTAGACCAGCACACATACAGCACAATTCCACACATGTATCATCCAGTCTGGCTTTAGATTTTCCTGATAACAGCTCATCAGATCCACTTCAGACTTCAGGCCCAGAGGTGGTGAAGGACCAACTGTCAAGACTGTCAAGTAAAACTGTGTCGTAAATGCCTCCAAATAGAGCCCATTACCTCTATTAGGCTATTTTTGTAACAATACCATGTAACAATAGCCACAACTTTGCTTTCAAACGGAACAAATAAATGGGATTGACTTGAGCCTGGGAGTTTGTTTTGCTGAGGAGCACAGTGGCAGCTGTGAGATTTGTTTTTGATGAACACTATTAAGCAACAGTCAGTTAAGGCTGGGCCATGTATTCATGTCAGTGAATATTTGCATTGCAAACATGGCTGCGTCAGAGCATGGATCCCTGCTTGGCAGCTACAGACAGGAACACGCTGAGAATGCAGCTCACGTGGTACAAACAGACCTGCACACTGGAGCACTGTGACCAGTGTTGATTATTTTCAGTGTCTTATTAGAAACTATTATTCCCAGTTTCACGCTTAGAAAATAACAATTAAAATATTAGTGAAATAATGATTTCTCTTGAACGCGTTAGGCACAGCAGCATGCAATTAAAGATCCACCTATTGTTGCACAGACAATTAAGCCAAACAAAAATACCAAGGGCGAGTCATCAGCACAGAACAGACAGGAAACCGGAGAGGAGCGGTCGTGACTGACGTGTGGCAGCATAACAACCGGGCAGCCCTGTGACGAGTCGCTACGACAACAAACCTCAGCAACCGCACACTGGCTGAGGAAGACTGTGCAGTGTGACGGGACTGAGCCTTAAAAGTGATCAGTCAGAGAGCGTTCACCCTCAGTGGACGATGTGATGACGGAGGGAGGGCAGCTGATTGGAGGAGCGCCCTGACGTGGAGAGGCTGCCGACATCTTCATCTGTCAGCGCTTTGGCTCCGACGCTAAATTGACAGCTTCCGAATGTGTGTTTAATACTGGTTCAATGGGCAAATGTGCCCTGTAGGGCAGCAGTGTTATCCTGGGTCCCTGAGGACTGTCCAGTGCTGCTCTGTGTGGTCCAGCCCCCCCAGGAGAGGACTGGGGGCTCTGCCTCCCTCTCCTTCTTGTCCTCCTTTGATATCAGGAGTGCTGGAATGGAGGAGTTGTACTGGAAGGGAGGTGTGTGGGGGGGTGAAGAGTGTGTGTGTGTGTGTGTGTGTATGTGGTGGTGGTGGTGGTGGGGGTCTCCCTAGTTGCCAAGCGAACGCCATATGGGCAGCTCACTGGTGTTACTGGGGGCCCGGGGCAGTTCCCAGAATTCACATGATAATGAAGCCCGGGGCCATTCAGAGTGCTGGCCTAAAGCTGGGCCTAAGAGCTTTTGATAGCCCCCAGCAGCCTGTAGGCCTGCCCACCCTGGACCCAGCCAGCTTTCCTGCCAGGCCCAAACCACCTGTTTGATTTTCCCAGGGCCCTGCCACCGCGGAGAGAGAGGAGAGAAAGCGGGAGCAGGGAGGAGGAGGAGGAGGAGGAGGAGGAGGAGGAGGGGAGGGACAGCAAAGGAATGTCTCCCTCTTATTTTGTCACTGAGTGTGTACTTCCCATTCACTTCCTCTTTATAATCCTCCGGCCCTCCCCTCGCGTGCACACGCGCACACACACACACCGTAGCATAAGCGCAGGCGTGCACGTGAGCGCAGCATAACTTAGATGCACACGCACGCGCACACAAACACACACATGCCTGCTGACCCGCACACATTCTCTTTCCCCTTTTGTTGAAACAACCCCGGGGAGAAGAATGAAGTTTAAAAGTAGGGCACCTTCTGCTGCATCAAAGTTTCACACAAGCGGATTCCTGGAAAAGGGCCTTGGACGCAATAAAGCAGGGCGCTTGTCTCAACTGTGTGTGTCTCTCCGCTCGACGTGGGAACCAGAGGAGGACCTTCAGCGGGCAGATGAGGGGACGGCGAGACTGGCAGTGGCGGGACATGGGGGGGGGGGGGGGGGGGGGGGGGGGGGGGGGGGGGGGGGGGGGATGACAGGGTGAGGGAGACTGGGGTAGCTGAAGGGACACACGGGCGTGAGAGGAGGGATGGGAGGGAAAAGGGAATGAAGCTTGCAGCATTGCTGGGGGGTTGATGATGTTTACAAGAAGGGCACATTCCTTAATCGTGAGAATGGCTGGTGGATGTGCGGCAGACGGGGACAGACTGGGACAGACTGGGACAGACTGGGCAGGCGGATCCAGGACTCCCATACTGTAGCCGCAGCAGATGAAAACACAGGTTGAGGCAAGGTCAACTTCAGGCCAGTGTCATTTAGCCTGAGGTCATAAAATGACATTTGCGTAGGCTGGCTGAAAGTGCACTTTGGAAGAATACTTCCTGTTGTGAAATCACGTGATGTTGATCATAACACTCACAGCGGGAGCACAGGTGTGCAGGTGTGACGCTGCGTGCTCCACGGCCACTTCTAGTTCCCGCTGTGAAGGCGGGGCAGCGTTCCTACAGTTTAACCAGAAATGCTGCCTTGCTGGGGGCTAAACACCTGCATTGCAGTTTCAGAGAAAAGGGCAGGGTGGAGGTGGTGGAGGGGGGGGGGGGGGGGGGGGGGGGGGGGGGGGGGGGGGGGGGGGGGGGGGGGGGGGGTACACCTGAGCTGCTTGTGTTTACCCCCACCCTTACCCAACAAGGTCTCTGGTTACTGTACTCCCCTGGCTAAGCTGTTTCCTATAACATGTTATTTGGGTCAGGTGAACAAGGGCCATCAGCACAGAAAAGATTACAATAACACTGCACTGTAGCTCCATTGAAGGTGACAAGAATACACACACCTACACCTGTTGCACCTGCGCTGCCTTCTGTGAACCGCATGAATAGATAGTCAGATTCCCACACCCATGTAAATTAACTTCCTCTTGCCGCTGCAGCCTCTCCACGGCTTTGATAGATGGCAACAACAAACGAGAAGGGAACTTGAGCGGCCGCCGATCACAGCTGAGCCAGCGGAGACTGTTAAGGTGGGACTTTAGTGTCAAGAGCATCATGAGAGAGAAACAAAACCTCCCCGAGGCCCAAATAACTTGATTATACCCGCTCCACAATCAAAACAAAGGTGGCAGGCCCAATCTGTTCACTGTCAATGGCGGCTCTCATTTGTCAAGCCCATCCAAGAGGTTGGTTCTCAGGCGACTCACACAATGCCCAGTGACAAACAGGAGCGCTCTCCTTTTAGCCCTGCCTGCCACTGGGAAGCCCATCTGAAGTATTAATCTTTGGGTGGAAGAGTGGAGGAGAGGGCTCAGCCTGGCCCAACCATTGTCCCCAGGCCTGGGCCCTCTGAATGGGGCTTTGTCAGCTCCCCAGCTGCCACTGTCCATGCTCCATCGTTGGGCTTTGGCTCCCATGTCCCGTGGCCGTGCTGACTGGACGCCTCCGTGCAGCTGTGGGGATGTGTAGTGTGTGTGTGTGCGTGTGTGTGTGTGTGTGTGCAGGATGGGGAGAGAGGTCAGGTGACAGACCATTCATCTCTCACACACAGAAACACACAAATATGTGGCTTCACTCACAGGATCTTATATGACATTTCAAAGTGGCACGTTCAGTTGCCATGGCAGCATGAAAACAACAGGATGAGTCTATCTATCTATCTATCTATCTATCTATCTATCTATCTATCTATCTATCTATCTATCTATCTATCTATCTATCTATCTATCTATCTATCTATCTATCCATCCATCCATCCATCCATCCATCCCACACACATATACAGTATTTATACACACATACATACTGGACCCCCCTCCAGGTCCACTGTGCTGTCTGGGAGGTAAATTAGCAAAGGGTGGACATAGGCTGAGAACAATATTCGAGCTGATGTGATGAGTTTCCGAGAAGCATTTGTTTGTTCTCCATTTCCCTCCTACAGCAGGAGGCAGCTGGCCAGCAGCAATCAGGCCCGTCCCCCATAGGCATCTTCTGGCAACCAGCTGGGAACAGCTGGTCTCCCCTTCTGCTACCAGTGGACCTGGGCCCTGCTGGAGGTCCTGCCGAGGAGAAGGCCTTATATGATCTGACAGAGGGGCAGCATTCACACATAGACAGGCTCTGCTAATGAAGAGGCCTCATTAGGCAACATTTACAGTCTCTGTGGAGGTGCAGCTATTGTTCAGTCAGGGCTCCAGGAGGAGAGCCGGAGCCGGAGCCGCGGGGCTCCTCTGTCACAATCGGGCACCGCATCAGGTTGCCTGTCTCACCGCAGCCTTAGCGCAGTGCTAGTCAGTGTTAGCTCAGGCGAGCGTCTGCAGTGGGATGTCAGTGGCAAACTGTTGCTTAAGTGAAAGAAGTAGTGGAAGGAGGAGGGGGGGAGAGGGGGGTTGGTGGTGGTGCTGGTGGTGCTGGGGGGGGGGCGATGAGCGGACGGAAAAGGGACTCGGGCGTTATTAGATTTGAAACAAGCTGAAACACTGTCTCCCATTGTCTATCCCTCCACCCCTGCCCTCCCCCAAACTCCTGACGGGAGAGAGCTCTACCCAACATCCCCTCCCTCTCCCCCTCCCTCTCCCCCCTCCTCACCCAGCATCCCCCCACACACACACACACCCCCTGCTAAAGCTCTCTCACCAGGCAATTGCCACTGGAGTGGAAAGTATTCCAGAGCACAATGCCTATGCTCTCAATGGGTGCTTTAGCATGCCACCAGTGCGCTGTCACCAGCAGATGGGGAGCTAATTAGAAGCCATTAAAGGGCTTTGATAGTGTGTGTGGGAACCAGGCGGAGGGAGATGGCCACAGGGGTGTAAAAGAGGGGAAAGCTTTGGGTCCGGTGAATGCGCGCACACATACACATGTAGACAAGTGAGAGAGAGAGAGAGAGAGAGAGAGAGAGAGAGAGACCAAGCTGTCCCTGTGAGTCCTCCAGGGGCCAAGGACACAGAGCAG
This sequence comes from Trinectes maculatus, assembly GCA_016785345.1. NCBI lineage: Eukaryota > Metazoa > Chordata > Actinopteri > Pleuronectiformes > Achiridae > Trinectes > Trinectes maculatus. The sequence continues at coordinate 286,145 of JAFBJQ010000998.1, forward strand.
CAGACACCTGTGGGGCTTCAAGGATCTCTGTGAGGCTTTGGCACATACCCGCTATCAGATGGAGATAGTGTTCCTGTGACCTGCTCCTGGCTCTCAGGGGAAGGCATCCATCCACCCACCATGTCTGCTGCTGCACACAGCAAAAACACCCGACCAGCGACATGGCTCCAGTCTGTCTGCGCTGCTGATGACACATCTCTGAGCCAGGACTCCCACAGGAAGTGACTCCCCAACCGCTGGCCCTCAGTCATTACAGAGGCAGCGCTGCCCAGGGAGGCGCAAGGCCATGCCAGGGCACACACCAGGAATGCAGGCGGAAACATGCATTACACAAACACACCCACAAGAGCAGTGACACGCAGTGTTACAAGTTTTCACAGACATCACAAACGTCCTCCACTTGTACATGTCACCGATGAGTCTCCAGTGTCACCGCTCAATCACCACTTGTCCACTGATAGCTGTGACAGTGCGGTAAGTGTGGTGAGAGTTTTTGTATCACGCTGCACGCACTCCTCCCAGTCTCATATGAGCCTCTCCACACACCTGCACACAGGTGTGATCATTATCAAGCAAACAGGAAGAGCCTGACTGGGAACTGGGAACTAATCCCACAGCTGCAAGGGGATGGCCTCTGTGTGTGTTTGTGTGTGCGTGTGTGTGTGTGTGTGTGTGTTTGTGTGTGTGTGTGTGTGTGTGTGTGTGTGAGTAAAAATTGTTGAAAACTTGCATGTGGCGCTCGCCTCTCATTATCAAATTCCTCTCCATTTCTTTTCAACGGTGGAGTTCAATAATCATAGTCAAGTAAAAAAAAAAAAAACCCCTCTGTCTAAGAAACTATTTATTCTCCTCCGCCATCATTGTGCTTTGGTCACTTTCATGTTTCAGGAAGTAGTATGTGAATTACTTATTGTCCCCACAGCAATAATAACAGCAGCAGAAGTGTGAAAGCATTGCTGGAATGTCCCATTTCCTCTGAATGGATTCCTGCACCAACTTTTCCCCTTGTGGCTTCCTGTAGTGTGCTTTTGTAGATCCTTTTGCCGTCGTGATTAAAAAAAAAGAAAAAAAAAAGAAAAGGCGTATTAGCTAATACGATTCCCCTCCAACCAAATGGAACGATTTATCCTGAAAGACGCAACTGGGAAATGATTTGTGTGCTGGCACAGATTTAGCCAAGATACACAATGTCCTGAAACAAGAGACAAGTGTTGTCTCCCTGCGGCTTGAGGGATGCGGCGTGTCGCAGCAGCACAGACAGGAACAGTAGTCGGCCATAGAAATAAAACACTAAGTGATAATCGGCTCACTTATGGAGAGTCCTCTGGGAAATGGCCTCAGTGTCGGGGATGAAGGAGGGAAGGGGAGCTGGGAGAGGGCACTGCCCTTGTGTCAGTTAAAATCAGGAGCTAATATGTTTCACTTTTCTTTCCCCTCCTCTGCCTCATCCCTCTGTCTTCTCTCTCTCTCTCTCTCTCTCTGCTCGCCTTGATGTGCTGTAAACAGGCTAAAAAGGGCCCAGCTGTGTGGAGTTATTGTTGGTGTCAGTAGGAAGTGCTGATAGCTTTTGCAGCTGAACAAAAGCTGGATGAGGGGAGTGGAGGGGCGCTCCAGACACTGTGGCTCCAGCCTAGATTCTCTCCCACAATCCCTGCACCGCACTCCCATTGTTCTACCCACCCCACCTCCCTCCGCCCTGTCAGCTGCGACCTAGGACAGAGGGCAAAAAAAGAGAAGGGGGAAAAAAAGAAAGTTTTTAGAAAAGTTTTATGGGCTACTGCAACAGCTACAAGAAACAGCCCCAGTGGTAGTTAACTTTGTTATGGGACAGCACTCCTGACAGTCTCTTTGGTCTGGGAGAACATCTGTGCAGATACGAGCAGCGGCGGTTCAATTAAAATCTTAAGAAAACAAGCTGTTTTTATTTTTTTGTTTTTTGTTTTTGTCCTGAGCAATTGACTTTAAATATTGGATTTCACCAAGAATATTAAGTTTTTAAATAACAACCATATTTAAAGCATATGTAAGGAATAAAATGTGCCAGTGTACAGTGGGGAAATGTGAATGACTACATTTACTCAGGTACAGTTTTGTGCTGTTTGTACTTAATTTAATGACCAAGTTCCTGCTTTTTTATATTTTTATTTTATTAGGATTCAGAGTGGTAATAATTTACACCTCCACCATCTGTATTTATTACAATGCTACTTATAATAATAATAACACAGCTGAAAATTTGATCACACAATACATGATCAACTTTTAAACTTTGATATAATATTATACAATAAACCAAGTCAGAGAAAAGTATCAGACCAGCCTGCTACAGCAGAAATCTACAGATGACACATCAGTATTGATAATGAAGTCATATCATATCACCTGCTGGATGATGACATAACACCAACCATAACAACCATTGTCTTACAAAAGCAAAAATGATTTTGCTTTCATAAGCACATTTCTCTGATAACTATCACTTTCAGTTAAAGGAAGGTGGAGCAGTTCTGTACTGAATATTTCTTGAGTGTCTGCAGTTATTTTGCCAGGGACGTGATTTCATGGGACTGGAACACAGTTGTTTGTCTGAATGTGAAGTGTGGCTCTGCAGTAACCACGGAGTCTGTGTGCAGGAATGCAACAGTTATTCAGTGACAGCATAAAGCGGACGCCCCCCCCCCCCTCTCCTCCACCCCCCCTCCGTCAGGGGCTGACAGGTGCGCTGGGCGGTGATCACATCCCGCTGCTTTCAGCTGATAAATGAACCACAAAGCTCCGGAGCCGGTTTGTTCTCAGGGCTCCGCGCGCCACGCAGGTGAGCCTGAGGAGCGCGCGCGCGCGCGCACCGCGAGCTCTCTTGTTTGACGTCTCCATGGAGACCGCCCGAGCGGCGCCAGGCTGACAGGCGTCAAGGCTCGGATGAATGGGTGACGTCATCGCGCTGGCGCCTGCCAGTCTGCTCGGGCTTGTTTGGACAATCTGGTGGAAGATTGAGAGCAGAGCGCGCGCACATGATGAACACACACCGCAGAGAGAGAGAGAGGGAGAGAGGGAGAGAGAGAGAGAGCTCACAGCGGTCGCGTTCAGCACAGAACTGTGTTAGAGACGTGAGGTTTGTTTTTGTGTTTTTAGCAGGGAGCCAGCGCTCGCGTTATTAAAGCGATGTTGGAACAAAGCGCGTGACTGTAACGGCAGTGCACACTGCTACATAACCTCATCTCACACTGTATGAGTGAGTCTCTCATGTGGCTGTGTGTGTGTGTGATCCAACGGCACTGTACTATCCTCATTCCACATCTGCAGTGCCATCGAGCAGATCCATTATCATGAGCAATGCATCCCATTCATCCTGTCCCATCATCCCACACGCATTCCCACACACATTCCCATACCCGGGCATTCAACACCCCTCCACTGTCCCCAGGCAATCTACACCTGCAGAGTCCCCAAGCCATGGACAGCTGGATTCCCACATATCACCCATAAAAGACACACATTTGTTTCCATTTGTAACGCCATCCCTCACACAGATTGTAAATCCCGATAACCAGGCGGGCGCACTCATTGGACGAGGATGCATTCGCGGACCGACCCTGCAATACAAATGCAGCGCTTTCATTGGCTGGCCGCCTTCAAACAGGAGTCACGGGACACGCCCCCCGGCTCCTGCGCTGCTATAAAGCAGAGGAGGTTTGTCCATGTGGATGTTGCGAACTGTCAACATTGCCTTGCGTGCGCTTCTAAAGGGAGAAGAGACTTGTAGCTCATCTGTCTCCACATTTGACCTTTTTTTCTCCACCATTTCTATTCCTGGAATCTACGCACCGCACGCGACTCAAGATGAAGGTTGTCGGATCTACCTGCGCCCTGAAGAGCAAGGTCAGCGGTGAGGACATGGTGCGCTGCCTGTCCGACCAGAGCCTGACCATCTCCAAGTGCAAGATCCCGCTGCTGGACGAGCCGGTCACCGTCCTACTGCAGGACATGAACAGCTGCTACAGCAAGCTGAAGGAGCTCGTGCCTACTCTGCCCACCAACAAGAAGGCCAGCAAAGTGGAGATCCTGCAGCACGTCATCGACTACATCTGGGACCTGCAGGTCGAGCTGGACGAGCCGGAGAAGAGCCGCCAGCACTCCGCCGGCAGCGGGACCCGCACGCCGCTCACCACCCTGAACGCAGAGCTCGCCAGCATCTCAGTGGAGGTAAATATCTGCTCCCATCTAACATGCGTCACTCATCCCCAATGGCACGAGCCGTGCGTAAAAGCCTCTGTCTTCCCCTTCACTGCAGCTGTACTGATCATCCCTCTCTCTCTCTCTCTCTCTCTCCCCCCGCAGAACGGATGCTCAGATGACAGGATCATGTGCCGCTAAGAGCTCGTGGAGCCTGATCCCAACCGCCAAAAACGAACAAGGCCACCTGATGTGACCCAGTCGACCACATCAGCAGAAAACCTTGAACTGTGTAGGGACGTTTCAAACTCCCAGTGTTAGATTGAATCGCGCGTGGACATCCTCGCGCGGCGAGGATCTCTGCCACTCGCGGCTCTCGATTCATCCGAGGGCCCCGAGAGAGGAGGACCGGCAGTGTCCAGATAGAGACTGGGTTAACCCGGGGACCAAGACCAGCTCCGTGCAGCCGGCATCGCCTGTTGCTTGTAGAGTTTTATCTTTTTCTGGTTTTAAAAACAGCTGACGATCCTGTGTTTTGCTCTTTGTATCTTGCGTAAACTATGTAGAGAATACGTCATTTTGTTAAAGAAGTAAAAAAAAAAAGTACATTTCTCAGATTCCTGAGCGACAAACTGTATTGTATATTACAATGGCTCGTTACATGAAGATATTGTTTTCTTACAATGTACCTTATTGGTGTTTTTTATTAAAACAAGACAATTATTTTTGAACATGAAGTGTTTGGCGTCATCGTGTCTGTGTGTGTGTGTGTGTGTGTGTGTGTGTGTGTGTGTGTGTGTGTAAGAGAGAGAGAGAGATAAACCATCATAGCGTCTTATGGCCTGGCTGGTATATGTTGTATATATAGGCTGACAGACTGATTCGTCTGGTCACAGTCACGTGAGCAGTGTTATCGTGAAGCTGGTTACAGGGAGTGTAAAGTGGTATCAGTAAAAAGTGTTACACCTAGAAGAAGCTGTTAAGTCATTCAGGGAACATAAAACCCAGGCTGGTGGTCAACATAGAGGCCCCTCAGCCAGTTACATTGGTAATTTGCCTCTATGGGCCATTAACGTATCACGTTACAAGAGGAAGTCTCACTTTAAATCCTCTAAACATTTTGACAAATAAAGTTGACACAAGTTGAAATTATCTAACACCCCCCCTCCCCCAGCATCAGAGGTCGTCTTTTTATTCATCAAACTCACTGACAATGATAAAGCGACGAGTGCTCGTTTAAATGGGCATGAGAAGTGAAATAAATAAGATAAAAGTTTGTTTCACGCCGTAAAACATCCATTTAAATGTGGTGTTCCAATATGTTATCGTGTAAATCAGCCGTTATTCAGTCTCCTCCGGCACTGCAGGGGTTAAATTGCTTTGGCGAGGCGATTCGTTATAAGATTTATTCTGTCTCCCTGGTGCAATGTTTTTCCCATTTCCCTGCGGTGCGATGCGCACAGCTGCAGCTCCGGCGTGGCCAGTGTGTGATTGTGTTTGTGTGATAGCTTTGTGCCAAGGGCAGGGGAGGGCGGCGGGGCCCAGACTGAGCGGCGCCTCGGCACACCTGGGGAAGTTCAGGTTAAATAGCTCCACATTCCTCAACACACAGCTGATTGAAACATTAACAAACAGTAATCCACGGGCCAGGCCACAGATGGGCCGGGAACCAGGCCAACAACTCTGAGAGAGAGAGACAGAGAGAGAGAGAGAGAGAGACAGCCTCGCCCAAGGCCCCCGTCATGCACGCCTTTTATCTGAGTTTCACTCTTTCTCAATAGCTCTCTCTCTGCTTCACGCTCTCTCTTTCTTCCAGGCCAAAACACGCCTTGTTTGTATTCTTAATCACATATAATTATCTGTATTGGCAGATACTCATCTCTTACGTCATGTGGTGGCGCTGTGGAGAGAATGAAGTCCAGGCTATTGTGGTCTCCACAATAAGTCTGAACGCGATTACTCAACGTTGTTTTATCGCCATTAGTTTATTAGCGTATTGCTGTTGAATCCAATTAGGGCCGCACCAGGGGTTTTATGTTTGCTTCATGCCGCAGAATTGTTACTATTTTAATCCCTCGGCCTGTGGACGTGAAGCCTCCCTGCCTTTCACTCTGCCATGGTAGGTAGCGCCCCCCTGTGTCCGTGTCTGTATTACCTGCTGCTCTGTAAGTCACTGGACTCTTTGGTAAAGACATTAGCAGACACCAGCGCCCCCTTCTGTTAATAGTGGAGTAATGTCCACACCTCCACTTGTACAGGACTATTACTGAAAAACACTGGCCTATCTAATCCATTATGTTCCTATTAAAATGTCTTGATTGATTCTAAATACCAAACATGTGATAATCTAATACAAATAAGACGCGCTGCAGAAATACGAAAACTGTGGTAATACAATTTATCAACAATTACAATCCTATAACAGAATGTACCCACACTAATATTTATGAATGATTCCTACAACTTAACACTTACACTGATCTCCTCTTTTGAAGGCTTCGTCACTAAAAGGGTGTGAATGTCAATTATAACCATAGACAGTGTCATGTATGAGAAAACATGTCTCAGAAGGGCAGACGATAAAATATTATCTACCTGAGTCAAATATCATCGTACTTCAATAAATCACATATCCTTGGCAAGTATTTATATTTTATCACCACTGTCACTTAAATTTACTGAAAGATGTCGAACCCTCCACCATCACTGTTAGGAGGTTGGTGCATCAATAACCTGAGATATGAAACTGTATCGTACATCGGAATACTAAGCAGGGAGCAATATTACAGTACGCTAACAATATTCTTCTGAGAATAATATTAGATCTAAAAATGGAAATTATTATTCCTTCATTCATTTCTTCCAATAACCTGACAAACCACAGCCCTTGTTTGTTTGTTTTTTGATCACAGTCATTATTTTGTCAGCGTAAGATAGCGGCTCATTTTTACTGTCAGCAGACTGGGAGGTGAGTATATTACATGCATGCATCATTGCTCATGGTTAGTGTCAGCATTTAGACAACAGGAGACAAAAGTGTTTAAATAGAAATTTGTATTTACATTAATATCAACATCAAAAGAAAAAAATCTGTAATATACATCCTGTAAAATGACAGCTTATCTGACCTCCTTTCTAAGAAAAACAACAAATCACCACTTGCCTCATGTTGAACTTCATTCAAACTCAACAAAGTTCCTTTTTCTGCACATATCATGAAGTTGTTTCCCCAAAAATAGAAGAGATATTGATATGTCTCAAAGTGGATTTCATTCTATTCTTATTTCTCTTTCACAGCAAAACTTATTTTGATGTTTTTTTTTCTGGATGCAAAAATGATCTGCTGTGGGGGTGGGAGCTTCTGGTGCACTTTGCACTGCACTGAGAGCTGATTCGCTAACAGTACATGACCATCATATGTGATTACAGACCCATGATATGTACCCATTTACCATCAGAATAATATAATGCATATCATAAAAAATATACACCAGGAACCTCAGAAACTATACAGAGATGTGGAAAAATATCTTTGGATTGCGCATGTTGAAAAGGTAGATAAAGCGAGTGAGAATAACAGTCAAAAGAAGATGCTGTGAATAAAATATAAAGGGCATACAAAGCTGTCTGTCTGCAAAGGCCAGGCCTGTTATTGAACTGTGTGTGTCCCTGTCTTCACTATACCACAGACTCACACTCTCAATTTCTCCATGACTTCAGACCACATGAGTGTGACTGACCTGAACCCTTAATACATTTCTCTTAACCTTAAAATGTACAGCTCTACATTGTGGGGACTTGGCTTTTGACACCCTCCAAGGCTACAGGTCCCCATAATGTGACTGTGTAAACAGATTAGGTCCCCACAACATTAACAATGCCTAGCTTACTCACACTCTCTCTCTCACTCTCACACTCACACACATACCTCAAACATATTAAAATAGTTGACAGTCCTGACAGAATTCATTTCCACTACCTTCCAATAAACCCCTGACAGCGTGACAGTTCAAATCTTCAACTCATTAAATCCTCATATCATGTAAAAAGTGCCTCGCTAAAACATGAAATGACTTTTCGGCAAAAAATACAGCATTAAGAAAAATGACAAACAAGAGAATGAAAAACCCAAACGTGCCAGAAACATCTGCCAAGGCAAACAAAACAAAACAAAACAAAAAAACACTAATCAACCGAATCAGTATTGACCTATGGGACACAAACATACAACCAGGTCTCATACTTTGTGCAATAACAGGCCATTAAAAGCATGTTTGATATATTTTGTAAATTATGTACAAATCCTGTTCACAGAGGACATTTGAGACATCTAATACTGCAGTACCATTTGTTTGCTAATAACAGGGTTGACAATGCTCATTTATAGTATTGAGCCAAGAGTTATTGCTCCAATCTGCATAACATAGTAAACTGTGCTTAGAGCTTCCAATGACTTAAATAATGAGGCGCATCCAAAGAATAAGGAAAAAAAATGAAACCCATTGTTGTGAAGGCATTGAATCTCTAGTAAGGCTTTAATGATGAAGAAATATTGCATCAATTTTTATTCCACACAGAAGCCTCTGGGTAAAGTGCGGCCACAGCCTGATGTACCGTTATCCCATTTTGCAGCCCGACAGTGATGCAGAACGCTGCCCGACAACTGCCGGTCAGTAATGTGAAAACAAACACACAACACACACATATAGTTTGCGTTTGTGCATAACCTAAATAAAGCTGTGAGGCTTCAAGTGGAGAAGAAACCTGACTCATGTTTGTCTTGTAGCCCACTTCCTTCAGTTGAGCAGTGCATTGTGTGGAGTCTCCTGCCTCCTGCTGTTTATGTGTGTGTGTATGTGTGGAGGCCCAGCTCTTCTCCAGTCCCAGGCCACTCTGCTATAGCTGGCTGCTGTCAGCCACAGATCCTCAACAATATTTCTAAAGACAGAAAAACAGTATGATGTGTTAGGTCATGAAAACTCATCACTGTTCTTTAAATACCTTCCTCTTTCTGCAGAGGTTTACCACATTAGCTGTCTGATGTAAGGTCACTGAACTGATCACCTGATCAGGTCCCATTGGCATTCTACCCATTCCCATGGGGTTCATGCCCATGTGGCCCTGCATCTGTCCTGGCATTTGTCCGATCTGTCCTGCACCTGCCCCACTGACTGACCCGGGTCCACCCATGGAGTTGTTCATCATCATAGGTCCAAACTGGCCCTGGTTGCCCTGCTGGGGGAACTGTTGCTGGGAGTATGAGCTAAAAGACAAGAAAAGTGAGAAATCTGATGTAACACTTTAACCTGGACAGCAATGTTGCACAGGAATAAGTCCTCTTTCAAATACTGTGCTAAAGTGGTGACATGTTTCATACTTGCTGCGAGGCATGCTGCTCTGTGGCCAGCTCTTCACGTCTCCTGATGGGTACATGGGTCCTCCCTGTGGGTTTCCCTGCATCCCTGGCATCATGGTGTTCTGATGAGGGCCCCCCATTCGTCCCTGCATCATATTTCCTGGTGGGCTGCTGCCTGGAGGCATGAATGATGGGTCCCCCTGCTGATTCACCCCTGCAACTACAACATTGCCAAAAATATTTATTTGTGAGTGTGGAAAATGAACATCCAGGAATAAAGCTCCAAGCAGCCAGCTCAGTCAGCTCACCATAGTTGCCTCCATAGTTGAAGCCCTGCTGCCCAGGTTGGTTCAAAGTGGGGGCACCCATGGGGCTGTCCATGCTTCCTGGTGCAGTGACATTTGGAGGAGGACTGAAGCCTCCTGCTGCTCCTTGACCCGGCTGTGGCTGCTGCTGCTGCTGTTGCTGTTGTTGTTGTTGTTGCTGCTGCATTAGCATCATAACCCGTTGCCTCCTTATCTGCATGGTCATCATCTCTCTGTTGCGCTGAGCCATCATCTGGGCATTTAGGAAACCAGGCTACAGAAAACATTAGTAATTTGATTTAAACTCTGCAGATTAGCATTGCTGCATGTCGTAAGAGGAGGCATACTATATTCAAGTTGAAGTGGTGCTCACTACATACCTGACCACCCATGCCTGCAGCCTGCATGCCCGGCTGGATGCCCGGCTGGATGCCCGGCTGGATGCCCTGCTGCATGCCCTGCTGCATGCCCTGCTGCATGCCCTGCTGGATGCCCTGCTGCATGCCCTGCTGCATGCCCTGCTGCATGCCCGGACGTATAGGAGGGTTTCCTCCAGGGGCGTTTTCCATCTTAATGCCTTGCCTGGTCTGGTTCATAAACTGCCAAATGAGCCAGGGTAAAGACAATATATATTCAATATATATTCAAGAGCCTTTATTCTTCATAACCATAGGGTTGGATATTTTTGTATTTGTCTGTGTGGTCACCTGCTGCCCTTGCAGTCTCTGCTGTAGCTGCAGTCGGAGAGGGTTCGTGGCCATCATACGGGGTCTCATCATGTTTGGACGGGGGGGGTTGCCCATGCCCCCCATGCCTGACATGCCAGAGAAGCCCCCTGGTTGACTCATCTGATTCGTCATAGGGTTGAAGCCTCCAGGAGACTGGCCCTGTATTGTGCTGCTGCCGTAACCAGCCTGCATGCCCATGGAGGTGGGCCCTGGAGGTCCAGGGTAGCCCTGGCCATAAATGGGTTTTTGGTCCATTGGACTGGAGGATTCTGGCCCTGGAAATGACTCTGACGGAGGGCACCGACCATGATCCTGGCCCTGCTGGCGACCTTCAGGTCCCTTGGTCTGGGATACAGAAACATTTGCACAGACCAGTTCATAAATAATGCAATATTAGCACACAGCTGGGTCTAGTTAATTGATTTAGCCCCAGGCAGAGTAAAGACATACTGTAAATCACACTGATACAGTATATTAAATAACTATGTTTTAAACTAGCATACCATATCCACACAATAAGATGCACAAGGCTGAGATTCATACAGTGAATGCCTAACACTCAACTTCAGCATTTACAGAGAGCTGACATTCATATCGCATGTAATAATCTAATATAAAAGTTTGAAGACATTTTAGATCTTCTGAGCACTGACAAATTTTACATTCTTATTTTGATTATTTTACAACAATCACTGTATTATTTATAATCACATTTCAGCAGGCACTGAAGTTCATGTCGGCCCTTTGTGCCAACACTTATCTCCTGTTATGACTACCATGCATAATTTACACAGTAACATGTCCTGTACCTGGCCTACTATTTCAGGGATGCCTAGGGCACGGTCTATTTCCTGCAGAGCAATAACATCAGCCGTGTTGAGCAGTGAATCCAGCTGGTCCAGAAGTGCTCGCTCATCACTTGGGCCGTCATTGTTGGCCAGGGGTCCCAGGAACTCATCAAGTGGGTGTGCAAACTGGTCCCTACACCAACAAATGACATAAACGTTAACTCACATTAAAAAAACAAGACTGATTACAGTTTCGATTGATGTCTACTAGTAAATTCAGTAGTATTTTGAAAACAAAAGAGGAACAGAGGTGGGACAAGTATTTTCCTGTTTCCTGGTTTACCTGTTTGCAGTACTCTGTGATCTGTCCATTGCCATGGCAGAGTCTGGCCAGGAGGGGGACTGGGGTGGTGGTCCATGTCCACCAAATGGACTCATGTTAGTGTCATTGATACCTGAGGATGGAATAAAAAAGTGTTATTTAGTTTGCTCCACTATATTATGCAGTAGCTGCATATAAAAATCAATAATTTACAAGCCACAGATACAGCAGACTTGTTACATACCCATATCCATAAGCTGCTGCTGCAACATCGACCTGGTGTTTCCAGGTACACTGTTGGAGCGGTTGATCATAGGTCCTCCCATCGGGCCAGAGCGACCTATACCTGGGTGTCCTGGTCCCACTACAGGACTGCTGCTGGACCTTGGCATACCCCACTCCCCTGGTCCTGCCATGGGAGGGCGCTGGGGCATGCCCATACCTCTGCCCATACCTCCTAAATAACACAAAAATCATTTACACAGTTTCAACAGTAATCTTGGTGACTGGGTAAAACTAGCCCTAAACTACTGCTTATTGAAAGAAGGTTTAATTAAAAATTTAAAAGCAAGAAGGACTAGTAAAGCAAAATTCACACTGTAGTCAACTAGTATCCAAAGCATGCAAAGAATTAAGTGTTGGACTCACTTGGATTTCCCCGTGGTGGACACACACCCATGCCTCCTGGAAAACCATTGGGTACACCACCAGGTCGGATCGAAGCATCCATATTTTCCTGTTTGACCAATGTGGGACAGGGTACATTCCTTCTACCAGCCAGCCCACTTCCTACTGCTCCCTCTCCACCCATGGGCTTGGCATCCAGGGACATGGTTCTCTGATAGACACCACGCTGCCCTGGAGGCATGGGGGCTTTCTCTCCTTCTGAAACACAACAAGTACCAAGGTGAAGTTACAAACATTTAGATCCTGAGATTCTTAAAGACTGGGATGTGATCTGAGATGTGATATTTATGCAACACTTAAAACACAATTAACACTTCTGTGTGGTAACTAGCAGCTGCTGTGGGCATATTAAGAATATCTGTTCTTGGTGTTTTTGTGTAGAAAGTATTACCACTCTTGCAGTCCAATGTTCCCCTTGATTGTACATTTATTTTTGATTTTACTGACTTACTTACCGTGTAAACTGTCAGGCATATTTCCTTGTTTGTTTCCCACTTCCTTCCCTGCTCTGGAGTCTGGTTCAGGGTAGAAACCAGAGTTGTTCCTTGGGACCCCAAGGATAGTCTCCAGCGTCTCAGTCTGAACCACAGAGACAGAAGATGGATTTGAAAACAAAGTTCTTCTGGGTATATCTAACACTTAGTAAATTTAAGGAGTAAAAGAACATACCTCATCAGATGGCTCCAATTTCACCTTTCTATCTATGCAGTGTGGATCAGAGCTGGTGACCCCTGACCCCTGACCTCTACCTTCTAGGTCCTCCAGCTTTGGCTTGACATCCCCACCTTCTTTAGAGTCGTCCGTTTTGAGAAGGTAGTGAAGAAGAGCGTGAGGCTTCTCCTTCTTAGGACTGTGCTGCTCTTGTTTTGATTCTGATCCCCTAACTCCTCCAGGGGCAGCAGGCCCAGGTTCTGTATCCAGACTACTCTTTCCAGTAGCCTCAGCTGTGATGCGGGCCACCTCATCGGGAGTGTTTCCATTCTGAAGGAGCTTGTGGAGGATCCTGTGCTTTTCCTGCAGTGACTGGCTTGTTAAATGTCCTGTGCCACCAGAGGAAGACACAGCGCCATGATTTCCACCTGAAGAGGACGACACTCCTGTTGAAGAGGAAGGGCTGGTGACGCCCGCTGTTCCCTCTTTATTCTCAGGCGTGGAGGTGTGTCCAGAGCTTGATGTGTGAGTAGGTGGCACCAACTCATCTGTGGGGGAGGTGAGGAGCTGCAAGAGTTTCTTGTGACATCTGCTGTCAGGGATCCGTCTGCTGGGCTCTCCCCCAGCTGAACCCATCTCCCTACCGACCTGGCTCTCTGGCTTTTCAGGAGGACCCTCACTGGTGGGGGTGTGTGGGAGCTGCTGAGACTGCTGCTCTCCTCCAGCCACTAGTGAGCTGCCTGGGCTCTTGGAGTCAGAGTAAGCAGGGAGGCCTGGTTTGCATTGTCCCCCTGCTGACTGGTTAGTGGAGTTGATGCTTGGAGAGCTGTCAGGTTTGTGAGGAGGAGGAGAGGTGAGTGGGGAGGGCATCGGATTACCAACTCCCTCGCTAATGGCTTGAAGGGCATTCAAAGAGCTGCTGGAGAAGGTGGTACCTCCTCCTCCCCCTCCAGAGTTACTCAGGTGACTGGAGCTCATGGGAGAGTTCATACCTGCGAAAGGAGAAACAACAGCAACTCATGAATTAAACAAGTACCAGCAGATATGCGATTAATTAAGCTCCTTTTAGTTGCGACACCAACTAAAGAGGCATATTAAAGGTGCTAATATAATATAAACGTATAGAAATTGTTTGTACCACTCGGAGAGAAGGGGCTAGCGCCCATCTTAGGGCTTCCTCGGACTCTAGGTGAGCCTATGACATTGTGCGGCGGGCCACTGAGCCCTGGACTGGCCTGAGGGGGGCTGGTCATTCCCATGCCGTATCCTCCACCTCCAGGTCCACCTCCACCTCCGTGGAACTGACTCATCTGCTGGTGCTGGTGCTGATGCATGCCATGGTGGCCTATCTGGTTCACAGAGTTCATTGGATGCATGGAATTCATTTGACTCATTTGACCCATGTTGTTCATCTGATGGATTGGATTCATCTGATTCACAGAATTCATCTGGTTCATGGGATTCATACGGTTGCCACCGGCAAATTGAGGCATTCCACGATGTGACATGTTGCCTTGTTCGGCCATCCCGTAGCCTCTGTTCATGGTCATGCCACCTCCTTGGCCCATGCTCATCTGTTGGTTAGGGTTGTTCACACCCATATTTTGAGGTCTCATGCCTCCACCTTGGTTTCCACGATAACCATTCTGCTCTCTTTAAGAAAATGTAAACAAATATTATTATTTAAGAACAGACTGGCTCAGACTGTACACTTCACTCTAATCATATTCTTGCAAAGTTTATTTGTTTGAGGTTTTGAACCTTTGAAGCAAGTGCGTTGACAAAAAAGAATGCGGTTCATTGGTGTTGGGATTTCTGCAGAGGTCACTCCTGGTCTGGGCTGTGACTGGGGTGCCATCAGGGAGTGAAAAGCGATAAAGTGGGGTTTCTGCATGCCCATTATGGAAAGCTGGAGTAGAAAAAAAGATAATTTCTCCAATAAATAGCTGACAATGGAACAAAGCATACAAATATATGAAAAGACAACAAAAATGAGGGGCTGCTGCATTTTCTTGGCTCAGACTAAAGATTCCCTTGCATACAGTTTAAGCATTCCTTTCGATTACACAGTTGCATTACCTGCTTATTAAGTCATAACTGCTAAAAGTGTCACATGCACCACTCCACTCTTTTCATTTTAGCTGGTTCTTACATACTTCCCCCCCTTTTAAAAAAAATCAGATCCACCGTCATAAAAATGTTGTTGTCTGTTTACAACAATAAGTTAACTGTTAGGCTTGAAGGGGTCATACACCTGTCACACCTTCAAAGGCAAGTGATGGTCTAGTTGTAATTGTTGACAAACTGTGTGAGAACATGCACAACGGTCACAACACAAATATATAAGATGGTTATTTGAATTAAAAGTCTTGTAATTGTCTTGAAATGCCTCTTTTAAAATTTGTTGGGGAAGGTTACATGGAAGATACATCATTACATACCGTCTTGAAAGTGACGTTTGTAAGACCATGGTTGTCCCTCACTGTGATGAAGGAACATCTGCATGCAACGCCTCACCAGGTCCTCCCAGCCAGGGCGCATCGTTGTGTGAAGAGAGCTCTGATGTTCGATTTCAATCAGTTTACCTACAGCAGAATATGCATAACTGGGCTTGATAATGGGCAAGTACAACTTACAATATTTGTACGAGTGGTCAAAAATAACAAAGTGCTGACATAGAATGCATTAGAATTAACCAGTATATACGTACATTACATATGAACCACTACATTACAGACTACTTATTCTTATTTGCGGCATCTAGAAGAACGTGGCTTAAAATTCATTTTTATATCAGGACTGTAAAGACTGGAATTTATGATTCTAATGTTTTGTTTTTTGTCATCTATAGATAGTGTGAAAGGGGGAGAGACAGGGAAGATGACTAGCAACAAAGAGCCATGAGTCAGAAGTGAACCCTGTGCACTGTGGAGGAGGACTGTAGCCTCTATACATGGGGCGCAAAGGTCTACAAAGCTCCGATTTAAAGCCCTTTTAAGACTGAATGTGTAAGACAATATAAAATATAAAATAATGAAGATAATACACTCAGAGGGAGTACTTGGGTCTGTTAGCACAGATGAAACTTACCAGACAATTCATGGCGAGTACTAAACCTCTCTGTCCTCTCTACTGCAGTGATGCGTCGTGCCACACAAATCATACATGACTGCAAATCTGAGGAGAGATACATTTTAAATCCCAATTAAATATACTGGAGAGGAAAAAAAGGACATTCTGCATTTTATTTACGGCTGTACTGTTTTGAGATTTTTTACGCACAAACTGACCAATAAATAGCAGAAGACACAAAAACACCACAATACATTAAAAGCTAAAGCTAATCAAACATTTACCTTCTCCCTCTTCCATCATAGCTCGGGGCTGAGTGAGGGCAAAGCACTGCATGGTCTCATAGCGTTGGCCTCCAGGTCTCTCATCTGCCAACCCATGACTCTGACCGTGAACAAAGTTCACCAGCATACGACAGTTAAAGGTGTGGCTCTTCTGTCGAGGTGCCTCTCCACCCCATGATGCCCCATTTGGTGCTACAAACAAAAACAGATGGTGACACACAAATAAGCATGAAGATATGTGTTTGCATACTTCTGACTAAATGAGTATTTGAGGGTATAATTAAGTAAAACATGATCTTGGTTGCATTGGAGCAGATACATGTATGAACCCATTTCATACCACTGGACTTGGGTAGATTCTTATGAAACTCCTCCCTGTCCTCATCATGAATGATGTTGTACACACTGGTGTTGATCAGCTCTTCCTGCTTGTACTGCAGATACTGAGTCACATTGTCTGACACAAATATTATGCTGCCCTCTCGGTTCACCACGAACAGGAAGCCATCCAAGGCCTAAACACAGCAGAGCAAGAAACATGGCAGAGTTGAACTGAAGAGTAGAGCACTTTGGTCAAGCATATGAAAAGGCAACTAGCTGTTATTGCTCTCTGGCCCTGAAAGGATTGTCCTCAAGCTGACCTGTAGGAGCAGAGGTCCCAGGTGGTCCTTGTCAATGACACCTTGACCAGTGGAGGACACATCTGCCTTCTGGACATCATCATCATTGCAAGAACCTTTACCTAAGGACAAAAGAAGACAGTTGTCATTTTGCACTAATGCATTAATTTTCAGTATTTTGTGACGTGCAGATGATCCGTGTGTTTCCAGCAATGGTATAATACATCATTTTATTTTTTATTGTGTTGGTCATATTTTAAGGCAGCCATCCTATAATTACAAAGCTGCTTCCCTTATGAAATTTATTACACTACTTTTCTGGTCACCAGGTGGCAGCACAAGTCATAGATGGATGGTTAACATGCCTTTCTATTTTTAAAATCAGCATGTGTTTGATGCTTAGTTAGATACCACTAACTCTATATAGCAAAGCCATCTGTGGCGCAAGACACTCAGCAAGAACATCCAATGACAAATATGTCATTAGAGGGATATTATTCCATGGCAAACTGAATTAGATGTACAATCAACAACAACAGAGAATACAACTACTGACTGACAACGGAGAAAGTGATGCAGGAGCAAAGATGTGGAAATAGAGGAGAAAAAAGGTGTGCTACACAGACAACAGTCATACCGGAAAAAAAATGAGGCCCTTCATCATTCCTAATCCTGTAACTATGGCAACCTGGCAGCACAATGCTGGGGCCAGCAGTAGCCAGCTGTAACCCTCTGGGTAGATTCCAGTATGATTACTAGCTCTCTTCCTTGCCCATTTGACCTCACAGATCCCAGCTCATCTAATCTGGAAATCTGGAAATATCTTCCTTTACATATCTAATCATGTTAAATCTGTAAAATAATTGCAAAGCAGCCTAAGGATAGGAGCTATTCTCTTTAAGGTATGAGTCACTGTGTCATTCGTCTCCCAGGGAGCCACAGAATTTGCCATCAACAGATACACACTGTCAGTGGCAGCCTTGAGCCATGACCACCAATGATTGGTTTCAATTACTGGTGTTCATTACTCCTCAAGCCCATCAGCCAAACTGACTGTTGATCTGAAGGAAACCAGCAATGGCTCAAACACACTACTTCATCAGTGGCATCATCTGTCCTGCAGCAGAGTCATTGACATTATTGAGCCCAGCTTTAATAACAAAGAAAAACATTTCAGACAGCGGCTTTATGATCAAATGTGAGTAATTAAATTCACAACATTCAAACTTTTGAAGTGCTTTATCTCTCATTACCAGGTGTGTGTGTGTGTGTATATATACTGTATGTGTGTTGTGGTGGTACAGTGGTGGTACCTTGCTCTTTGATTTGTCTGATCTGCCTCACGGTCTCCTTGAGGATGGCACATTTGTCAGGCTTGACGTTGAAGCTGTCAATGTTGGAGAGGTTGGCGGAGATGAGCTCAGCCAGCTCCTCGATGTACTTGCTCTCCTGTTCCCTCCGACGCTTGTCACACCTGCCGAGGTGCCAAGGGGATTAAACATGTTGCCATGGCAACTTCACCTCTCAGTGCCCCCACTGTATGCAGCCTGTACAGCCAGGGCTCTAATGCTTATTTAGCTAGCAGCAGACACACATTTGAATACGGGAGTTTGGAGTGTGTATGTGAGGCCACGGGGAAGAAAGTGACCCAAAAACCACGACTAAAACATGAACAGTGAGTAACAGTGAGTAGTTTTCAGCACTTACCCTAACCCTGGTGTGTCACAGGTCGACAGTTTACGTTTGCGGTCGGAGCACAGCGGCTCCAACGAGTTTTCTCCGACACCACTCATCTTCAGCACATATCAGCACCTGAAAATACACAGGACACACAAATGGAAATAAAATATCATCTGTTCAACTGCAAGAAGCGACTGAGGATGATGTAGTGATTTGGAGCCTCGGGGGAAATGGGTCATCCAGCGTTCAGCCAGCCTACCCACCAGAATGATACCACTCTGCCAGCAGTGACAACACACATGCACACTGCATATACAAACACCTTGGAGTGCACTTGCATGCTCAGGCATGTCACAGCACAGTTTGTAAGAGAGATCAGTGCTAGCAGCTTGTGTCCCAGGAAGGCATATAGCCACCAGCCTTCACTAGTGTGCTTCTTTGTCTATCTGCCTTGGACTGCATAAGCAAAAACATACACACTGCTCAGGCTTGTGTAGCCTAGAAACTATTCAGACAAGGCTCCACAGCATATTCCAGGGACTAGTAAGAATTCAGTGCACTGTGCATTCTCCATTTTGGCCTACATCCGTTCTTTCTTTCCATAAGTTTTTTATTGTTCTTTCCCCATACCATCATCAGACAGACCCCTCCCTCCCTCTCTGGGTGTAGCAGTAAAGGGCTAGAGACACTGCCCTTGTTTTCTTACTCTGGCAATGCCCTGTGTTTGACCCCCTTGGAGTTCATGATAGAGGAAAGCTCCATGGCCAGCTTCTAAAGTCACTGCTCTTTCCTTCTCCCACCCAGAAACACACACCAAGCTGTAGCGTGCCCTCATCTGTCCAGATTGTTCTACTACAAGTCTGTCCAGGACTTTGTGTCTATGTGTGCATGTGCATGTATGTGTGGGTGTGTGTGTGTGTGTGTGTGTGAGAGAGAGAGAGAGCAGGAGAAAGAGCTCTGAAACACAGAGTGAGCTCATTCCAGAGTGGAAAACTGTATAACGGATGAGAACCATTATGCAACTCCTGCTCCACAACAGCAGGCTAGGACATGTAGTCCAGGCGCCCGCCATCACTACGACTACGACTACTACTACTACTACAACTAGAAGCGCACCGAGTCTCAGACATGCACTCTGTGCCATAAATCTGCATTACATGCTCAATATCAGTCTGGCTTTCAGCACCCCTCTCTAAATCTACCTGCCCTTCCCTGGCTGTGACTCTAACACGCCCTTCTCTTTCTCTCTCTCTCTCTCTCTCTCTTTTCCTTCCTTCCTTCCCTCTTGGTTTCTGTCCCATGGCTCACCACTGCAGCAGTGGAGAAAGATGACATCAACCCCCAGTCAGCTTCACATCCTGAAACAGACATACAGCAAAGATGGGGGCTGCTGGGAGACTCTCTGAGAGCAGCTAAAGCCCAGCAGCATAGTATGGTTTCAACTCTGGTTATACGGGGAGACAACTGTGAAAACACTGGAATACAGTTTCCTGCAAAACAGCCTGTGTGTCCCTTTGTTACAAACAACTGTAACAAAGAAACAACTGTATGTTGCATGGCACAGTGTGCTGTGCATTCATATTCTTAGTGTATTTCACAAGATCACTCTGACAATTTGCATGTTTGACGTGAGTGAAACTGCCAACTGAAGTAGGTAACACCCAGAGAGCAGAGTGAAAGACAGTGGCTGAAGCCCGACCAAAAACCACAGATGAGTCTCAACAGGCCTGGCAGTATGCCACGAATCTGATTCAGCGTCATCTAACAGTGTGAAACATGCTCACTGAGGAAGGGGGAGAGAGGCCAGACAGAGAAACTTTACAATTTACAGCTGAAGTGATATGGACTTAACCTTTCTTGGGCTGATATGGATTCCCAACCAGGAGTGTATTTGTAAAAGTGAGTGCTGCTACATATAACATTATGCTCCTTACCTTGGCCAGTAAAAGCCCCAGTCAAGCTCCATTCAGGACCTTAAGTTGCTTTAATGTCTTAACATCTCCTGAAAACAGACAGAGAATATAAAAAGGTCATGAACTGTCGTATCCTCTAAATGATGTATACAGGATTTGATACCAGTTTTGCTATAGAGGCGCTATTTTTGCTATGCTTTTTTTCCACAGCATTCATATGTTTTGCTTTCACAGAATTGCATGGGAAAAATTATTTCTAAAACTGAACAGGAAGCCACAGCACATAGCATCCTGTTTGCGTCCTCCCCTCAGCCAGTTCCACTGCGTCATCACTTCCTTTTCCTGGAAATGTTGCCACTCATCCACCATATTTACATATTATATGTCCAGCCGTGCGAACATAGTAGCCAGCTGGAGGGTCTGCTTCTGTTTTTCCTCAACAAACTGTCACACACTTCTGAGGTCTGTGTTTCTTTTTATCCTTTAAATGTAAATGTGAACAATATGCATGTGACCAGTAAGCACTAACAGGAGTAGTTAACAAGTTTCTACCTCATTTTGGAAGAAACTACTCCAAAACCACTGTGCTTTAGCACAAATTACAATTAAAATATAAAAAATTTAAATAAAAAATAAAGCAGTATAATAAATTCTTCGTTATACCACTAAATAATAAAAGGTTTTCATTTAAAAAAAAAAGTGTTATATCACCATTCAGGTTTGGCCTCAGTATTCTTAAGTCACAACTGAAACCATCCAACAAGCATATAGCCAGTAGTTAAAAGCCTACAGGCATGCAACCTTGTCTACCAGCAGTGTGTGTGTGTGTGTGTGTGTGTGTTTTAGAGAGAAAGATCCTCCAACACAGACCACTGATCACATCAGTCCTAGAAGCAGGGCTGCTACTGAGCTAATGCTGCTCCTGAATAATTTAAAAGAGAAGAATGAGAGAAAAGTGTTCACTTTCTGTCAATTGCCCCGACCCAGTATAATAATTGTAACACACACAGACACAAAATCAACAATTCACAGACCTATGGGTCAGAACAACAACAACATCTGAAGGTTCCTGGGCAGATTTGTTCTAATGTTTCAGTTACTTTTTAACCTTAAAGCCTAATTTTTGAGTTTACTGTGAAACCTTGTTATTATTGTCCTTGTTTACTGACACATAGCTAAACCATAGACCACACAGGCACTCGTAACTCTGTATGAAATATCCAGACCAAGAGATGTGAGCATGACTTGTATGAATACAGACCGCAGGTCATTATTAGACATTAGCAAACACACACACACGTGCGCGACTAGACTTTTTCTATTTTATTTCTCAGAGGGTGGTAGACAGAGCCAGCAAGACACTGTTCAACCAACAAACCTAAATCAGTAATCACACCATATACATTAACTGTGTACACATTTTTGGTTTTGAAATGAATCGGGAAATAGATTTTTATTAACCTATTGTGGAAAGCTGATGTGTCGGAAAGAAAAAAATGTTTATGGGTTATGTCCTCATACCTTCTTAAGTACGTGTCAACAATGCAGCCACACCTATTCCAGTTATATGTACTAAACAATAATTTAAATGTCACTGGTGGCAGTGTTGTCTTAGAACGATGTACATACTATATGATGTATATAATGTAATGTGGCTCTCAAATGATAAAATACACCGTCCTTCATACAAGAGGCTAGATTATATAGGCAAGTTTGGCATCAAACAACAATGTTGCAATTTGCAACTTTACTTGCACCATCTATTTCATGTGTATTTCATATGTATTTTAAATGAAATTATTCTAATACAAAGGCCTTTGGCTGAAAGCCACAACAGCAGCAGTGTCAGTCAATCAGGACCAGAATAGTGAGGAGGACATTCCTGCACTGCCTGAAATAAAGCCTGCAATCTGAGTACCCTGAGACAAAGAGTGGCAGGCCCCGACAATAAACACTGACCCACCCAAAAGACCGGGCCCAAATACTCTGTCACAGATCCCTAAAAACAATTTACAGTATACTTGAGCAGTGTTAAATACTGACAAAAGTGATTACATTTAATTCTCTATCATCTCATTAAAAGCTACTGCCGCCTTTAAAAGTCATGTGTGCTGTGAGAGAGAGAGAGAGAGAGAGAGAGAGAGAGAGAGAGAGAGAGAGAGAGAGAGAGAGAGAGAGAGAGAGAGAGAGAGAGAGAG